>PVJL010000986.1:0-312495 GCA_004026885.1 Lyroderma lyra | reverse complement strand
ACTATGAGTAGCGATTGGGTCTCGTATCTTCCTTTCTCGTTCTTCCTGTTGTCAGATTCGCCCGTGGCACCCTCAGGAGTGTTCCGTGGGCACCTCAGAGTAACTCACCTTGTCCTGACTTGAAGTCCCTTCTTCCTTCAAACCTGTACCAAGACTAGTTTTCTCACTAAATGGTATTACCAGGCACCAAATAATTCAGCCTCAATACCAACAAACAAACAAAAAACAGCCAAAAAAGCAAAACTTAGTTGTCTTCGATTCATGACTTGAAAATCACTCAAGTTCTCACCAGGTGCATGGTTGTGACTCACCAAGACAATATTGCTTACTGGCACTGCATGTGAACATGAACTTTCTCTGGGTATTGCTCTTCAGTTGTCCAGTTCACAAAGAATAAGGGATATTCTACCTGTGGATAGAATAGAAAATTTCTTCTTTCAGTTTCTCCCTTTCCTTATTCTCACCTAGAGAATGTGTCCCTGACTGGGGTTTGCTCCTCTCTGGCTCCTGTCATCTTGGCAAGCAACCCGATAAGCCAGTCCTTGTTAAGCTATCATCATCATCGTCATCGTCATTATCATCATTATCGCCATCAAACAATTAATAATAAAAGTGAATTACAGCTAGCATGTTCGAAGTGGTTACCATGTACTCGTCATTTACTGGGCCCGTTGTACATATAATCTTTAGCTTTATCAACTGTCCGCAAAGCCAGTATCACGACCTCACTGACCAAGGTCAGGAGCCTGAGTTTCAGAGAAGCACAGCAGCATGCACAAGGTCACACAAATAAAGAGAGGTAAAGGCAGATTTTATTAATTATCCCATGCCAGGAATATTCCAAAGCCAGGACTCTTTTCAGTATCCCATGTTGCTATGGCTTAATGCCTTAGTTCTTCTAGAGGGTTTTTTATTTAAACGGAGAGGTAATAAAAGCCGCATCTTCAAGCCAATGAGAATATTTCTCAAGATAGATGTTCAGAGTCCAGATTATATTTACAGTGCCTGTGTTTGTCCATTCTCTCAGCAATTTTTCGCCTCTTACTTTCTCCTCTTCTAAGAATTTTCAGAAGGTTTGTCCCTGCAGACAAGACAAGAGACCCAATCACTGGACGCCTTAAAAATTTTCAGATTGACACTACAAGAAACATCATGCTCCACGTTGATCGAACCAGTGATCACATGGACTTGTTATAATTTTTTTAGATACAATTATCAGAAAAATCCATTTGCAATCAGTTTAAACAAATAGGAGTTTGTTCTGAGAAAATGTTTCAGTGTAGGTAGTGATGTGGTTGGTTTGCAGGCTTACTGGTTTCATTATGAACTTAGTTTATTTCTATTGTGGACTCCACCATTCCTAGTGAGTGGGATTTTTCAATTTACAGTCAAAATAACCTGCTTCAGTTTCAGACATCAAATTCCATGCAATTTAGGAAGAAGTTTCCATTTATTTTCTCTTATCACAAACATGAGCTTCCCTAGAAATGTCCTATTAGACCTGCATGGACATTTCCTTTGTCCAAACTTGATCACATGGTGACTGGTAGCTGTAAGACATGCTGGGAATGCAGTTATTCTCTAAGACTGTACATCTGGTTGCTGGTTTCCATTCTCGTGGTCGAAGGAAATAAATGGATATGAGCTAGGCAGCTGGCAGCATCTGCCATGCTTTTGTAAAGTATTTACCTCACCTGCTCATCATCCACAGTCATGAGTGATTACCCAATCATTCCCTTTCATGTTAGCACAACATCTGTCTTTGTCACCTTTCTATTTATCTATTAACTCTCACAACACCTGACCTGCTGTAAGCGTTTAGTAATTTGTTTGTTGAACAGAAATTTGAACCTAAGAGAGCTTTCACATATTCTTTCCAAATCAGACTTAAAAATTTAACCTCAAAGAGGAGTTGCAAGAAAGAGGGGGGAATGAAAGGAAGCAGAAGGAAAGGAGAGAAAATGAGGAGAAGGAATAAAGTAGTTTAAGTTGCTAGCCATGCCAGAAAGAAACAAGTTAAACCTCTGGGCAGAGGAACTCTAACCCAGCTCAAAGAGAGAAAGGTTATGTTGACTTCACAGTCCTAAAGCTTTCCAAGTCTAGGGAAACCTCAGATTGCCCACACTGTCTGCATTGGGCCACCTGGCGGCACAGCAGACACAGTGTTGAGACGGGGACAGGTGAGTGCCATGTATCAAGTCAGCTTCATTCTGGAAGCATGCAAGAGGCGTGAAGCTTAGGGTCCGTCCTAAATTCTCTAAGGAGGAAGTGTGCCAGTCGAATATGCCTTGTGTTTTGTTGCCCCACCCCAGATTCCAAAAGTTTGCCTATGTCCCTCTCAATTTAATTTGTGGCCTAATATTTAGGGGAAAAAAAAAACCCGAACACCATGATTTAATGTCGTACCCTTAAGAAAAGAAAAAGAATTTCTGGGTGGAACTGGCATAAATATCCAAAGGGAAGATTATTTTGACGTTACAGCTCAAATTCTCTTCCTCTGCCTTGCATTGCTTTTTCACCTGTGGTGATTGGGGTGCTGTGTGTAGTCCCACTGAGTAACGGAGTGAGGAAGCCAGCGGCAGGGTGGCAGAGAGCGGCGTTTGTGTCCGTGCACCATCAGAGCCAGGCCAGCACTTCTGGAGAGGTCGGGGCCGGGCCTGACTTGACCCCTGGCTGCTCCAACATGGCTCACCTCTAGGTCAGAGACTCTCTGGCTCCTACATTCAGGTGGGTCCCCAGGCTCTTGCTCCAATAACCACGAAGCCCTTTAGAATATAAATTGCAAGATGACAAGCCTCCATTCAATTTCTAATGCTTTCATTGGGATGTGGCAGCAGAGAGTTTATCTAAGGTGGAATTGTCCCTAACAACCAGAGCCAGCTCCCACGTGCAGACCAATATTAAGCTGGTGTTTACAAGCTGCGAAATACTTGAAAACAAAATCAAGGAAGATGGATTCTTTAGTTATAAATTTAGTTAGTTCTTACACACTCAATGCATGGAATTTTAAATAGCCATATGGCTTAAACAAATTAAAGCAAGGAAACCCTGTCCCAGCAAATCCTATAGAAGAGCAATGCCTTGGCTGGGATTATCTTCCTCAGGGTTTATTCAAATACTAAGTTCCCAAGTCTATTGTTTTTCAATAACAGTCTTTTCCTGCAAACTTCTGTTTGAAATATACCAATGCTCTAGTGGTTTCTCTAATGGCGTTTCAACACTGAAAAGTGGGGAGTGTGTATTGCAGATGAGGCCTGTGTTTTGAGCTGTGGCCTCTGAACAGAATCAGCTAATTCATTGTATACCCATCTTGCCTGAAGAATTCCTGCTGCTTTCATTATGAGCTTTGGCAAAGCACGCCTGTGGCTGGGTCATAGTTGTTCCCCATTCAGGGCCTCTGGGCAAAGAGCACCCATTAAGCCATAGGTATAAAAAAATATAAGTCATGTATCAGTGAATCACAGTTAAATTTCTTGCACTGATACCTACCTGCCCTGCAGTTAGTGGATCTTAGAACTTCAGGACTGGAAAAAAAACCATAAAGCATACAAAAATCACAAAATTGCCTATTGAAAGAGAATCATATGGAGAGCTTGGGAGCAATCTGCATTATGGGGGAAAAATATCCATCGGCCCGAGATGCCTAAACTCAAGGGTAAAAGGTTGGATCAACTTGACTAGGCAGAATTAGCCTGACAATCATTGGATTCTAGCTTGTGCTTTTCATACATCAGCTGATACCCAGAAGCCACATGGAACATTTATATTTTAAAGTTAAAATAAACTACATTGATGGAGACATTAGAATGTTACTCTCTAGAAATGACTGTTGTCTCACTGGGAAGGATGAGAGCCTTTCCCTAGGTTTCCCTTAGTAAGAGTTCCTTGCAGGCATGGAGCAAGTCTTATTTAGGTTTTAGCTTGAGAGCAGGAGTGTCCAACCTTTTGGCTTCCCTGGGCCACATTGGAAGAAGAAGAATTTTCTTGGGTGTAAAATACACTGATGATAGCGGCTGAGCTAAGAAAAGGTCCGTGCGTCATTTCCGTAATGTTGGGCCTCTCTCAAAGCCGTCCTGGGTCACGTGCGGCCTGCAAGCCGTGGGTTGGACGAACTTGGTTTAGAGTTTCACACCTTATTATTTAGCAAATATTACTGGATTCCTGTTGTACACTGCGCCTGCTCTAGTCACTGGAAACACAGCAGCTAACAAGAGAGACGGTCCCTATCTCATGCAACTCCTATTCCAATGAGAGGAGGCAGGTGAGAAACAAAATAAATAGTAAATGGTGTGATGCATTAGGAAATGAAGTGTACCTGCTTAAAAAAGATGAAGAAGACGAGAAAAACAGGAATGGTAAAAAGGTAACTGCAGTTTTTAAAAACGTGGCCCAGAACGGCCTCCTTGAGAGGGTGCCGTCTGAGCAGAAGTGAGGAGGTGTGATACCTGCAGGAAGACCATTCCTGGGGGAGGGCACCTGAACGGAAAAGGCTCCCAGGTGGGAGCATTGAACATTTATATTTTAAAGTTAAAACAAAGTAAATTGATAGAAACATTAGAATGTTACTCTCTAGAAATGCCTGTTGCCTCACTGGGAAGGCTAAGAGCCTTTCCCTGAGGGACCAAAGGGACAGCAAGGACAACAATGTCCTGGGAGTTGGGTTAGGGAGAGAGAGCAGGAAGAGGTGTCAGGGGGTCGAGGCGGCTGGATCTCAGAGCCCGCGGGCCACCGTGAGGCCTTCCGTCTGTATTCTCAGAGAGGAGCCCTTGTAAGCTTCCGTGCTCAGGGAAGACATGGACTGACATGTGTTAGGAGGTCACTCTGATTCTGAGACTACACTGAAAGTGGACAAGAACGAAAGCAAGGAGACCATTTAGGAGGCCATTGTCATAAACAGGTGAGAGGAGGTGAGAGCTTGGAAAATGATGCCAAGTTGTCAAATCTGGATGTATTTTAAGGTAGAATTAAGGAAATCTGCTGATCCACTGGATGTTGGGGACAGTTGAAAGAGAAGAGTCAAAGATGATTCCAAGATTTGGGGCTTGACAATTGCACAGATTTGTTTTCCTGCTGTGATTATGAAAATGGATTGGAAAGTCTGCAGGTAGATCAGGTTTCTGGAAGGACTATCAGAAAGTCTCTTGAATATGTTCAATTTGAAATTAGACATCAAATTGAAGACGTTCAAGAGGAACTTGGATGTATAAAGTATGAAGTTCAAAAGCAAAATCAGTTTTGGAGATAACAAATCTGAGTCTCAGTTCTATGTCCCAATAAATGTTAATTCCAAAAAGTGAATTTTGGGCCTCAACTGAGTAGTCTAAGTATTTTAAGAGATTTTTCTTTTTGGGGAAGCAAAATCTTTTTCATACCTTCATATTTATTCGTTCTTTCATTCATCACAGAATAATTAAGCAGTGTTTTTACCTGGCAATGTGATAGGTTTGGTCTGTGCTCTCCCAGGGTTGATGACAAGAAAGAAGTGAGAGAAGAGGCAGATGGTCACCGTACTTGGTGTCAAGTTCATGGTATGGGCAGTAGAGTATTTTATGGTTGTAGAGAGCAGTGGCACCTCACACAGTTAATGAGTCAAAGAAAGCTTTTTGGAAGCATTATATATTAAGTGAAATCTTAAGAAAATAGAAATGTAAATACAAAGAAGAAAACTATTCTAGGCAGATCAAAACAATCTATGGAAGGACTTAGAATTGAGAGCACACACTGTATTTGTGAAATGTAAGTTCAGTTGTTTGGACATAAAGAATAAGCATGGAGCGAGGTTAAGCAATAAGGACTGAAAATATATAGAGGACCTTTTATAGGAATTTGAACTTAATCTTAAGAACAAAAATCAAACTAAAAGCAAGAAAAACTTCAAAGCAACAAGGGGCTGTTTTGTCTATTCAGTGTCCAACAATCAAGATTTATTTCTCACTGAAATTGGGTCCACCCTGTTTCTTATTTTAACTTAAAGGAATTTTCCAATCAGATCAATAACAATTTAATGTTTTATATTATCCTTGATATGTCTATTTATATTAAAGTAGCTGGGTATCTCACACAATTGAAGAACCTTAGTTCAGGTTTTGATGCACATGTGCAGATAATCCCGAGTATCTGCAAAAGTCTGACTCACGCTTGTTCAGATCACTGAGGGAATAGTTCTTAGCAGTTTCAGATAGTTGCAAATCCTAAAGAGACAAATAGAGCCAAAGGCTGAATGGTAGAGATATAGGTGTTGTAGATATGGAAATGAAATAGGGTTTAAAAATTCCAGATGGCCCAGTTTCCTACCACCTGTCAGTGGCAATTATTGAAACACAGAGCCACGCTGACCATCCGGTAACATAACGACCACTCATGCTACCTCACGAGGTCTCTGCCAGAAATGTGTTCAATGGAGTCATTTGAGAGGCCAATAAGTGGGATGAATGAGAAAACATGTCAGATAAAAAGCCATGAAAAGAGGCAAATGTAGATGTTAATGCCACATCCGTTGTAGAAAGGGGAAGTGAGAAAGAGAAGGTCGACAGACAGCCCTTAATCTGAGGTCGGGAAGGTGAGATTTGCTCCCACAAGCAATCTGGTCCCAGAAGAGAGGTTGTCAGGGTGAAAGTAAATAGTTCAGAGCTTTCAAACCTGATTTTCCAGGAACCCTGGTTACACTCAGCCATGTGCACAGGCCAATGTCACACACAGTGACAAGCCACTAATATCCTTCTAAATAACCTAAAGGTTTCAGGATGGTTTGTACGCAGTGAGATTTCGTGAATAAAAGTCTGTCCTTCCTCAATTCCCTAACGGACTGTCACTGTAAGATCAAAATCAGCTGTAGGTGAAAAATAGCATAATCTCATTCAACCTGAGTGAGATTCCTTCCCAGTATTGAAGGGTGCTAATGTATCAACATACGACTTTTATGTAAAGTGGATAAACGGTGTTACAAAGCAAATAAGTGATTCACTTATTCAGTGTACCCTACTTGTTCTGGCTTCTACATTTTAGTGCCCTATCTTTGTATTAGTTTCTATTGCACACTTCAACAAATGGTCTCAAGAGAGTTTTAGGGGAAATTAAGGAAGTAATAAACTAAAATGATAGTTCCTTTCTGTGGGTCAGGATGATCTGAGACTTGTAATTTCCCATGAGAATTGTGAAGTTTCTTATCAAGGCCAAAGTGGCCCAAAATTCCCATTTATTTATGAGGGCCAAAATAGCTATCTATCTAATAAGGAAATAACATATACAATTTGGGCAGCCTTACGTTTTAAGCAAAATACTGTCTTTGTATGTGTATATAATCCTTTGGGTTCCCAAATTAACAAAGAACATTGGAAAATAGTCAACTCAGCCATGAAAAGGAGAAGTAATGTCTGACTTCTCTCATTTTCTTTTATGATGGAGTACCCAGCTTTGTAGATGGAAAAGGGAATAGGTATAATATATCTTTCATTCAGGAAGGCTTTGACTTTGCTCCCCAAGATATGCTCATAAACAAGCCAGAAAAAATATTGGTGTTTATTTATGTCAGATGTGTGGAGGTCTGAGAAATGACTTATCAATGATTCAGAGTCAACACAGCAGAGCTCAGTGGGAGACTCGGCTCCCTAAGTTTGGCTAAAGTTCAAAATAAGGAACAATGACACATCATACTCCCTTAGAATGCAGGATGATTTGTTGATATCTTAGCAAAATGATTGATCTGAAACCCAACTTATAAAGTTTAGGTAGGATGCATTCAGTTATTTTTGGAATAATAGCTTTACACAGCTAGATGAGAGCGGTTATTTTAGGAAGGGAAATGAAGAGAAATAGATTTATGAATAGAATTTTGTTATCCAAAAAGATAAGCTGATGCCCTTAAACCCCAGTACCTTATTTGGTATAGTCTTTGCAGATATAATCAAGTCAAAGTAAGGTCAGTAGAGTTGGCCCTAATTCAAAATGACTGTTGTCCTTTCAAGAAGAGGGAAAGGCCATGTGAAGATAAGACACACATGGGGGGAATGCCACATGTGACAGAGGGAAAGGCTGGAATGATGCAGCTCCATGCCAAGGAATACCAAGGATTGATGGCCACCACCAGACACTAGGATGGGGCAAGGAAGTTTCTACCCAGAGACATGGCTTGCCAACACCTTGATTTCAGCCTTCTGGCCTCCAGAATTGTGGAAGAATAATTTTTGTTGCTCCAAGTGGTACAAGGGGCAGCACTTCATTATAGTAGTCCAAAGAAACTAATGTAATGACCAACAGCAGATGTCCCACTGAAGGAAGCCGTGGATATGAGGATGCTAGAGCTCCACCTGGGACAACAGGGCTCTCAGGGTAATCCACGAGCAGTTACTCATTAGCCATGACATCAGGCAAATCATGTCACTCACCTGAGCCTGAGTTTCCTAAACTTTATAAAGGAGAGATGCTGGTATATATAATAGAATTAGATAAGACTTTTCTAAGTAGTATTTTGCCAGACACATTGTTCCCAGGGTTGGGGAGAAGGTTACTGTTATAAAATTTTGCATAACATTTTTGGAATTTCACAGATCTCTTGCAGCCCAGCCCATGGTTCCCAGTTTAGCTTCTGCTTTAAATAATGCTGCCTCACAAGAAGCAGGCCACTTAAAGGTGATATTTGCAATCACTTTATCATGGTAATGATAGCATTTTCAACCAGCCAGCAGTCTGAAGGGAAGAAACAGTCCTTGATGTATTTGATCTTCTGCCCTCTGTCCTCCATCCATCTACCTCCCCATTCTCCAGGCTCCTGTTCAATGTCCCTTTTGTCCACATAGCTTCTCCTTGCCTGCACTCATTGGCTGTCCTTTCCCCAGCAGCTATCATCAGAGTTTCATGTTGTAACCCTTGATCATTTGTATTTTTAGTGACTGTTCAATGTTTTCCATGCCTTTGCAAACAGATGATAAAAATATTGCTCCTGTTTTGGAAAGGATGAGGGAAAAGGCAGGGGGGAAGGGTGGTGAGAAAGCCTCACCCGCCATAGCCATTCACTATGGCAAGCACAGCTGAGGAGTCAGGTGTAGAGAGGAGGATGGAGAAAGGAAAGGAGAGGAAGAGAGAGAAGAATGAGCTTGCCATATATTGTGATGAGTTATTATTTGTAACCCCAGAACAACAACAAAAACACATGTGGTAACCTATTATTGGGGAAGAAGCAAGGTCATAAGTATCAGCCTCATCATGGTTGATTTGACATTTTTAATACATTTCTGGGTAGATGCCACTCATGAGCTTGCCACTCTTCCCCTGATAACTGTCAGTGTGGACAATGAGGGCTCAGGCCTCATCCCTGACAGCCTTCCAAACCCCCGCTGCATTAAAGAGAAAACCATTGAACCTTCAAAAGTTACAAAGCCAAAAGGAAAGTCTCAAGCTTCGGCAGATAATTCCATGGGGACTGATTCAGGGCAACTTCCTCAGTTATCATTTTCTTCCGCATAATATTTATTCCTTTGTCAGATATTTATAGTCCTAATACCAAAAGTCCATTGAACATCAACCATTGATACAGTAACATAAAGCAGATTTATATATTCAGCTTGTCTAATACTCTATTGGAAAGAGAAAGCATTGCTCAACCTAATAGCCTCCTTTCTTAAGAGGTATTCATTTTAAAATGTTGTCTTATAAATACAAGATAGGTTGAGACTTGTGTGCTCTAAATATTTTAAGGATTTATGTTTTCATTAACTATCCTGTTAATCAAACTCACAGCATTGCTGGCACTGCAGAGATTTCAGGGGGAACAATACTGCTACTTGCCGTTTCAAAGAGTTTCCTAACAGAAAGGAAATCCAAAAAGTTCTTACAAGAGGATACTGTGCACGTATTGTCAGACATTATTATTATATAGAACATGGTCCTCCATTAAATCATAGGTGAGGATTAAAAAAACTTTCCTATTATCTCTTTATCTTGAAAGCTTTATGAAAATGCTCCAAAATTGTTTTGTCTGCATTTTTGTGGTGGTAAAAAATATGTAACATCTCCTACCGACTCAGTCTCTATAAGCACAGATTTTTTTTTTAATTTGGTATATTTCAGTTTTTAAATATTGTCAGTGTCTTCAAGGCTGTGACTTCAAGGACTAGAATATCTGGAATTATTTGAAGTTGGATCTTGCTCCGTTGACTGGAACAATTCTTGCTTCTCATTTACTGCACTTTCCCCCCGACCCAGAAACCCATTTTTCTGTATTCCCGAAATTACATAATCCTCAATCTTGAGCCATTTTCTCCTTCTCTTCCCCTCCAGACTGCTTGAAAAAATAACTTAAGTGTTATGTCTCCATATTCTCAGCATCCTTGTACTCTTCAAACCCATCACAATGTGACCCCCGTCCTCAACCACTCCATAAAATCACTCTGTTGACTTTCATGGTGACACAATATATTAATGGCTTTTCATTAATTTTCTTAGTTGATTGTCAAATCAATGAGTCATTAATAAGCTAATTTGAAAGAACTTTCAGTATTACTTTATGTAGTGTTTTCAAATCTCTTTAAGCATTGAAACTCATGCAAAACATTATTCAGAAAACTCAACATAGGTGTGGTACTGATTTAGTTAAATTGAGATGAGCTACATAGTGTTAATTAAATAGCATTTGGATGCCAGTTAAAATAAAATCCTAATGTATAAAGGCTTGAAAAATACGGAAACTTTTTCTTTCAGTTTTAATTGAGATATAATTGACAAAATTGTAAGATACTTAAAGTATACAATGTGATTATCTGATATGCATAATACATTGGTTGTTTCTATACCCTGGCTATTATAAATAATGCTTCCATGAACACGAGAGTGCAGATATCTTCATGAGATAGACTTGTCTCTGGCTCTGCACCCAAAAATGGGATTGCTGGATCATATGGTAGTATCACTCTTAATTTATTGAGGAACATTCATACCATAGTGGCTGTACCAGTTTACATTCCCACCAACACTGCATAATGGTTCCCTTTTCTCCACCTCCTTATCAGCATGTGTTAGCTCTTCCCTCTTGACAATAGCCATCCTAGCAGATGGGAGTTAATATCTTATTGTGCTTTTGATTTATATTTTCCTGATTATTAGTGATGTTGGGTACCTTTTCATGTACATGTTGGCCATTTATATGTCGTCTTTGGAAAAGTGTCTCTTCTCTGCCCATTACTTAGTTGGATTATTTATTTATTTATTTATCTATCTATTTATTTATTTTCCCCTGCTATTGAGTTGTACGAATTATTTGTATATTTTGGGATTAACCCTTTCTTGGATATGTGGTTTGCAAATATTTGCTCCCATTCCACAAGTTGCCTTTTCATTTTGGTGATGGTTTTCTATGCTGAGCAAAGATGTTCACTTTTTATGTTGTCCTGTTCAAAAAAAGTTTGCTCTAACAAAAATCATTGTCAAGACTGATGTTGAGGAGTTTGCCACCCCATTTCTTCTAGGAGTTTTACAATTTTAGGTCTTATATTTAAACCTTTAATCCATTTTGAGTTGATGTTTGTGTATCATTTAAGATAGGGATCCAGTTTCATTCTTTCACGTGTGGCAGTCCAGTTTTCCCAAAACCATTTAAGAAGAGAAACAATGAATAATATCTACAATTTCTACTCCCTGTTCACTCTCCTGTTTGTCTTTTGTGATTTTGGACACCGCATGGAAGAGATTTTTGATGAATACAATTGTTTTATTTAAAATCAATGTTTGCCTAACGCTAGTTCTTTTTTTAAAATTAACTTTATTGATGTGACATCAGCCAGCAAAAATTACATGGGTTCCAAGTGTACACCTCTACAATACATTGTCCATGTGTTGCATTGAGTGCTCACCACCCAGAGTCAGTTCTCCTTCCATCACTGTATATTTGATGTCCCCTCCCTCCTTCCCCATCCCTTCCCCACTTACCCTCAAGTAACCACTAAACTATCGACAGTGCTCATGAGTTTTTGTTTCTTTGTTACTTTTAGTCATATGGTTCTTGATTTTTTCTATCTGACTTATTTCACTTAAGATGATGACCTCAAGGTCCATCCATATTATCATAAATGGTTATAATTCATCTTTTCTGGTGGCTGAGTAATATTTCATCATGTACATGTACCATAATTTCTTTATCCAGTCATCTATCAAAGGACACTTCGGTTGTTTCCATGACTTGGCTACTGTGAACAGTGGTGCAAAGAGCATTAGGGTACATATATCTTTGCAGGCTAAGGTTTTGGGGGTATGTACTTAGAAGGATTACTGGGTCATACAGTAATTCTATTCTTAATATTTTGAGGAACCTCCATACTGTCTTTCATAGTGGTTGTATCAGTTTGCATTCCCATCAGCAGGGTATGAGGGTTCCTTTTTCACCACAACCTCTCCAACACTTATTTTTCCTTGTCTTGTTGATAATATCCATTCTAACAGGTGTGAGGTGGTATCTCATTGTGGTTTTGATTTGCATTTCCCTGATAGCTAATGAGGTTGAACATTTTTTCATGTATCTGTTGGCTGTGTTTATGTCTTCTTCGGTGAAGTGTCTATTCAGGTCCTCTGCCCATTTTTAATTAGGTTGTTTGCTTTTTGTTGTTGTTGTATGACTTTTTAAATATATATTAGATATTAGCCCCTTATCAGAGGCATTTTTTTCAAATATTTTCTCCCGTTCTGTCAGTTACCTTTTGCCTTTGTTGATGGTTTCTTTTAATTCTTGAACTATTTCCTAATAATTCATCAAGAAGAAGTCATCAACATCATTTTTTCTTCTTTACTGCTCCCATCCTCACCCCTACTGGAAATGACTGCAAAATACAGCACTCCATTCAGAAAATCAATAATTCTTTCTATACAGTGGCCCTGGTGATCTCAAAACATTAAGAACATTTTAAATATTCAAGTGCTTTCTCCAAAAATCTGGTGACACCCTGCTGTTGAGCTACTGATTCTTCTGAGTAAAGATTTGAAAGGTTGAAAATGGTGCTGTGTTTATTTGAATATCTGAAAACAAATATTCTCTGAAACTTGCAGAATAAAGAAGTATAACTTGACATTTTTTGTTGCAAGAAAAAGAAAGAGAAAATATAATGACTTTCAAGGACTCAGTCAATGAGTAAAGCCTTGTGACCACATAAAATAGTGTCTGAATTTAAGGTTTTTAGAGTATTTTAATAATTTAGAACTGATTTATGTATGTATGAAACAGAAAAAACTCGGTAAATTAGCATATGAAAACAACTAGATTCAAATTAAATGGAAGAATACAAAATAAAACAAAACATTTCTCAAAAAAACCTATTACACTTGTTTGTATATCTTCCTAACTGTATAAAAGTTAAGAGTTAATAAAAAATATTGAAGCACACCATCACAATGGATTTAATTCAGTATTTTCTTTAGGCATAACAAAGATTTGTTGAGTAGTTCATATCATTTTAAATGCAAATTCAGGAAGGTTTAGGTTCTTCTAAAAACAGAAGCAAAACAGACAAACACAAACACTTTATTCTTGGTAGCATGTGGTCAATGGAATACTTAAATGTCCAACTCAGTGATGTGAAGACAAATGTCAGAGTTGGCTTTAAGAAGAAGATTGAGAAACAGGAGAACAATGTAGAGATCAGAAAATCAGAAGTGCCTACATGCTAACACCAATTTTATGTAATAAATACTAGGAGGAGGTCAACAAAACAAATGAGGAAGCTAGTTTTGTGGGCTCAGTGGTGCAGTGCTGAGAAACTGATATCAGTATGTTCAAACTTAGATTCTCCAGTGTTTTTCTTCTACTCCTCATTCAAACCCCTCAACCAACTGAAGTCCCGCTCAGAGCATGTAGCCAGGAAGAGCTGCATTATGACCTTCATAAACCTCTTCTTTCACAAAAAATAATTAAAAATTGTATTTCCTGAATATGTGGGGTGCAAAAAATAATTATTCCCCCACCTTCTAAGTTCTTCTGGCTGGGCTAATAATCAAATTAACATGAAACAGGTTAATGGGAGAAAATGTCCAAAATTTATTATGAATGTGCATAAAGGGGAATAAACAATAAATGGGATATTTGAAGAGATAATGACTAAAATATTCCCAAATTGACAAAATCACATGAAACCATAATTTTCAGAATCATTACATAATCCAAAAAGTTGAAAAGCAAAAACAAAACAAAATAAGATAAAAGCTTAGGAAAATAATAGTAAAATTGCAGAAATCCAATGGGGAGAAAGCCTAAATGCAGTTAAAAAAATTTTACCTTAAAAGAAGTAGCAATAAGACCTCTGAAAAGAAACATTGTAAGCTTGAAAACAAGAGAACAATTCTTTCCAAAGTACCTTCCCTCTGCTGCAAAACAACCAACCATAACATAATATGCCATATCAAGTAAATACATTATTTTAACAAAGGAATCTACAAACTGTGGCTGACAGTAAAAATTGAGCTTATTTTTTGTTTTAGCAGACAAAGGTTTATTGTTTTTGTTCGTTTATTTTTTAAAAACAGCCATTCTCATTCATTAATTTATTATCTATGCTTTCACACTACATAGGGAGAGTCAAATACTTGTATATTCTGACTGTAATTAAAAATTACACTTTAAATAGAAGCATACTGAAAAGTTGAAATTAAGTATATGAAAAACTTTATACCATATAAACATTATCCAAAATAAAGCTGCAGCTATATCAATAGCAGATACTTGAAGTAAAAAAGTTTGGAGCATAAAAGGATATTTCATAATGTTAAAAGATTTCTTCCACCAGAAAAGTATAACACTACTACAAAACAAAGAAATAAGAGAAATAATGGGACACTTTAACCTGTCTTACTCAGTGGATGAAAAAAACAAGTGAAGAAAATAATTCCTAGGAATATAAATTTAAACTACATTATTAACAAACTAGCTCAACTGACATATATAGAACACTGCACGTAGTAACTGCAGAATATGTATTCACATTTTGTAAACAAGGAGGATTTACTCAACTTGACCAGATTCTGGACCATATTGACTATTTCTAAAAGTTTCAGAATTAAAACCATAAGAAGTATACTCTTAGAACAGTAGAATGAAGGTAGAAATTAATAGCAAAAAGACAACTACAAAAACTCCATACATTTGAAACTTAAGAAGTTTACTTCTAGCTAATTCATGGGTGAATGAAGAAATAAAAGTGAAAATTAGAAAAATTTGGTACTGAATTATAATCAAAATAGTATATGTTGAAACTTGTAGGGTGTAACAAAAGCTAAGGATATAGGAAATTTTTAATGTAAATGCAGATGTTAAAGAATGAAAAAAACCTGGTGATCAATGATCTAATTTTTTATTTCAGTATGTGAGAACTATAACAACAAAACTGATAGAGAAGACAAAAAATAAGAGCAGATATTACTAACATAGAAAACAGATGTATAATAAATAAAGCTGAAAATTAATTCTTGGTAAACAAAAGAAATTAATAATATTTATAAACCCTTAGAGGAAAAAAGGAAAACAAGAAAATTAATGGCACTAATCACAAAAATATTATAATAACTCTATAGACATTGAAAAATGATAAAATAAAATAATAATATAATAGAGAACTAAATTTGAAAATTTAGAAAAAAATGAAAAGAATTCCAAAAATATCCCTCAACTTACTAAGACCAAAACTGGAAGAAATCAAAATGTATATAATCATATAGTTATTAAAGAAAATGAATTAAAACTTAGCATAAAGTCACTTCATAATTAACACTGAATTAATATTTAAACTCTTCCGGGGACTAGAAAAAAGGGGCATAGTTCCTAACTCCTTTTAGCCTAGTAGAAGTAGGGACATAAGGGTTGAAAATATATTTCACCAAAGAAGATATCAAAATGGCCAATAAATTATAAAAGGACTCATCATTAATAATAAAATATAAGTGGAAGTCACAGTGATGTAATTGTTAATGCCAAATTGGTTGAAGATGTAGAAAACTTAAAACTCTTAGAAATAGCTTGTAAAAAAAGTACAACATTGGAAAACTCTTGGGTGTTATTTACTGAGGTTAGACATTTGCATAGCCAGTGATCAATGACTTTTACTCTGGTTATATAGCCACAGAAATGTGGCACATATACACCCAAAGTTGTATATAAAAATGTTCACAGTTGCATTATTCATAGTATCTCCAAACTAAAGCCAAATGCACATCAGGAGTAGAATTGAATACAATTGAACACTTAAATGAAGAACTATAGTCATATGATAGACTCCCAGTGGTTCTCAACCTTCCTAAGGCTGCGACCCTTTAATACAGTTCCTCATGTTGTGGTGACCCCCATAAAATTATTTTCATTGCTACTTCATAAGTGTAATTTTGCCACTGTTATGACTCATAATATCTGATATGCAGGATGTCTTAGGCAACCCCTGTGAAAGGGTCGTTCGACCCCCAAAGGGGTGGCGACCCCAGGTTGAGAACTGCTGATAGAGTATGGGTGAATAGCACAAATTGAAAGAAGCTGGATGTAAAATATTACCTACTGCATATTTCCACATTACTTTTGCTTAAAGTAATCAATAATTTTAAAAGAATTAAATAGTGATTATCTCTGGAAAGAAAAGAAAGGTCTCGATTAGGGCTTGTCCCAAAGGGGTCACTGGGATGCTGATAGTGATCTTTTAGACCTTCATGATGGTTTCACATAGGTGTTGTTTTCTAAAAATATAGTGTTGTGTGCTTATGATTTGTGCACTTTCTCTCTGATAATAGGCTTCAGTAAAATATTAAAAATTAAAAATGCTAAAAATATTAACAGAGTAATGATCAGACATTAGATCAAATCTTTATTATAGAAGAAAACTTAGATAAAAACAAACTGACACGATAAAAGAAACTTAGAGCAAACAGAGACAAAGCAGGAAACAGAAGAAATTATTAACAAAACTCAATACCTTAGGAGACAAAATACTATACTGCACTCTCAAAATCAAACGATGATAAAAAATGAACTTTCAGAAATTGAGAAGGTATTTTACAGCTTGAAAAGTCCTAGCAGAAACATCTTTTAAAAATTGTGAAAGGTGAGGTTGAGAAAATATTTTCAAAATTAAAACATAAAAAGCTGAAAGGAATGAGAAAGGAAAGATAAGCCAATTCTTTTCTATGATAGCTAACACACAGGTTGGACTCTTACAATGTTGAGTCACTTATTTTGAAGATCTATGGTTTTTCCATTCTTGTAAGGCAGGAGAGGTAACACAGAGAGGCACATTAATATTAACCTGCCAAATAAATTCTATGGGAATTTGGGAAAGTCGTCACCAATCCACCCTTCTTCCTTGAGTCCTGTAGCTTCACTTCCTATAACAGTGTTTTCTAAATTTTTCCAATTAAGCATTGATTTAAAATTTTTACTCAAGTATTTTATGTATTAAAATTTGTCATTACTCGGTGTACACCCAGAAAAACTGCAAAATCTATTTAAATTAATATATGATTGTCAAATTAGTTATGAAGACAAATGCCTAGATAAGGGAATGACTGGAAGTAAAATTGGGACTTTGCAGGAACCATCTTTATTCTAGAGATTTTAGATACTGGCATTCCGGAGGCTGGAGATTTTCTTCTGTTCTTCTCTCTAACCCACCCTTTTGAGTTCTTCAGTTACCCTAACTCATTTACCCAGTGCTGGGTTATCCCCAAATCTATCCTCTCCATTTTATATTAAGGATTGGCTCAAACCTCTAGTGTATGCTGCTGTGAGAGGACATTGCTTGGGGGCTTTCAGAAGCGATTCCCTGAACGATTTAAGGGTAAAGTTTGACAATTATTTGAGCAGCCAGTGTCTCAGGGTTCCTCTTACCCAGGCAGTCCCAGGCCAAGTTTGGTTTGTTTGTTTGTTTGTTTAGTGGAAAAAGGAAGCCCTCAAAATAGGGAAGACCCTTTCAGTGATCTAGATTCCTGTGATTTTGCCATTTTGCCATCTGGTGGCTTTCCACCGTCATTACAGTCATTAGAGAAATACATTGTTTACCAAGGACCTTGAAAGAGGAAGTTGTGTGATTCTGATGAAAGGAAGCAGACGTGTATAGCTGTCCCTTCCTGCTGTGTATATGTGCTTACGTATGTAAGAGAGTTAAAAAAAACACCTAAGGAGAATCCTAATGCTGATAGCATTTGCATATGATTCCAAGAATCCTAAAGGAAATCTGAAAAACTGACACAGATACTACCATCTCTCTGGATGTCATGCAGACATTGCTGTCTGATTGTGTGTGTGTGTGTGTGTATACACAGTGACTATTTTGGCATCAAGAAAACCCAGCTTGGGAAAGTGTTTTGACCTACCCCAGCAGTAAATGAGTATGTTTAAAAAATATATAAATGAAATCACTTCAAAAGAAAGTTGGAGCCGCTATCCCAGAGGAACAGCCTTGCATGTCTTAAGCCTCAAACCTTTGGAAAACTGGGCAAAATCACCTCTGGACTGGGCCAAAAATAGCTGAAGCAGCATCGGATCCCAGACAACTGCTTTCAAGGCCAAGAGGAAAGCCGAGATCATTACTGGAGTGAAAATTAAAGATCTTCAGAGTTAACACCCCTATGCTAGTGTCTCTGCACTATAGTATTCCTTCCTTCGTTTATTGACATCCATAGAAATTCCTTCCTTGTATTCATGTAACTTCCCCCCTCCGCTTTCTCATAAAGAGCTCCTGTCTTCACCTCCTAATCTGGGGACAGTATTTGGGCTTCTGCCGGAATCAGTGCTTCCAGAATAGCCATTCTTTTGGAGTTAAAATGAATGCTTATTCTCTCACTTTGGTCTTTTGTTTTTAGGATAACATGAGCATAATCAGGATTGTCTCTTTTTGGATCCAAAAATGAATATTCAGGTGAAAATGCCTACTCCCTGAGCCGTGTCTCTGAGATATTTAGTAAGACACAGACATCAGCTATTGCTCAGCATGGGCTCCTGAAAAGCCCAAATTATGAGAAAAAAGGAGGCTCAGCTAACGTACGTCCCCCCATGTGTTAGAAATGCATGAATTAAGTGATCTTTCATTTCGCCTTAATAATTGCAGTGTAATATCATAGAAATAGCTCAAGCCATTTGAATTTAGTACATTGGAAATCCCCATTTTATCTTGGTGTTTTATATTTTAAGTTTCTGTTCTTGGGGCCTAATGACTGTATACCGAGTGAAAAATGCAGCTTTGATGCCTAGAATTCCTCTGGGCTTCTTCAAAATGATTTCTGTTAACCTGTGAAGAATCCCTCATTAACAGGGCCATCCTTCAATATTTCAAAGGGACTGATAATACACCACCTACTGTGCCCACAATTCCACTATTTGCAATTCAAAATACTCAGTTTGGGAGGAGGTAATGTGTGCTTGTGTGTGTGTGTGTGCGCGCGCGCGCGTGTGCGTGTGGAAGGCAGAGAGAGGAGAGAGGAATACTACAGGAAGGAAAGAGAGGACCATTGAAGATATCATTGTTCATTTGTTCTGGAACCGGCAAATGGCTGGTTACGACTGTCAGATGCCCCGGTGAGCATGATGAGATCATGGGTGGTACCTCATATTTGTATGCTTAAGCAGCAGCACCTACACAGACTAGTATCAATTTTTATGTCTGAAAAATGCTTTATGCCTGAATTACATTTCTCCTTGTCGATGTTTTGTTCAAAGAAATACATATTTTCATGTGTTCACAAGAATGATTTTAATAGAAACAATTGAGAAATATGTGTGCATGGGAATGCCCAAAGTGTCTGTCACTGACATTGTCCATGACCAGGAGAATCTTGAGAACCTCTGAATTAATGTTTAATTCCATCCTACTAATTCTCTAGTTTTTCAGGCCAGTAGTTGTGGCCCACAGGGATGCACGCCCTAGTGACTGAGTGCATTAGGTTCTATCACACATTTCACTTAGAAATTCATGATCTTTCCCCCACTGTTTTCCAATGCTGGCTTGTATTCCAAGATTAATATTATTTTTCTATGCTATATGACCTTATATAATTTTGTCTTCTCAGTGTCCCTGCCACCTTCTGAGACCAGCAGTGTGTATTTTTTGAGGAAAACACTCGCTGTGTCTTAGGCTCCACCTCCAACCTAACCATGGTAGCTGCCACTGTGTCCTTAGAACCTTCTTATTAGGCTATCGTTGATGGTGCAAAAAAGATAAGCACCTGACATAAGAACCAATCATCGCTGATTCCTGGAATGTTTGTGTTTAGGAAGCCAGAGAGGTCAGTCAGTCCTTCTCTAGTGATGGGCACTGGGGGAAACCATGTTTGAGAGGTGGGAGCCACCATAGACTCTAGCACGTGAAGGAAACTAGTTTGCACTAGGAGATACGAGGCTGATCTGTTAAGAGAGAAGAAATGAGAGATTTTTTGGCATTTCAGTCCTGAATTTCTGTTGTTCTTGCGGTAACTAACCTTTTTACTACTACAAAAGATACCTCCGATGTATTTCTTTTATGTCCTTCAAATATATTTTCTCTTCTCTGTAACAATTTAAGTTGATGTCACATGGAGCCAAGAGTCCTGATTGACATGTAGAATTCTCCCCAAGTATGGTCTGTTTCTATTCCAGCAGTTTTTTCACAAGCGTACATTGTAGAAAACTCTTTGCATGTCTGTGGCTTCTGAACATGGCTGTGTGGCCCCCTTGTTTTTTCCCAAGAAGGCTAAAGAAGCCATAAGAAAGTTGGACTAAGAATGTGGGGAAAGGTAAAAGGAAGTGGTTACATAAAATTAGTTTTGAGGACAGTGGACCCGACCGGTTCCATTTGAACACCCAAATCCCAACTGTGCTGTGATCATCAGTCCTAATGTCCCCACAGGATCTCTTATCTGAACCTACCTAAGAATGCATGTTGTTTCTCAGTGATCACATGTATTCATTACCTTTAATTATTGGAAGTTTATTTCTCTTCCCTAAGTAGGTTTAAACTTAATCCTTACTAAGATTTGGCTTCTCATCTGACAGAAATGCCACCCAGCTTAGAGGGATCCAGTATAATAACACTTGTCGTATTTGACATTTATGGTGGAATCAAAATGCAGATTCACAGTGAACCTGTGCAGGTTTTTTATTTGTTTGTATTAAACCATATTCGAGTCCCAAATATTCACTTTAACTACTACTGAAGACTCTGATTTCATTGTTCTAAGGGATGACTCAATGCCTTTCCAGGGAAAGATTGCATTAGGTAAAAAGGGTAGTTGACCTTCTCAATGTGAGCAATTCAATTGGTAGCAAAAGATACTTTTGAATTAGGACAAATGCAATCAAGGACCCTTGAGAGTCCTGTGCAATGAAAAAGCTGACCCTCTCTATGACTTTAGAAGAACATCACATTATATAATAAAACCCACTGTACAAACACATGGATCAGTTGAAATATTTAAAATAGTTTTCTCCTCTCAGTGGGGGTTGCACCAAGCTCATGTTTCTCACCAGCTGCTTGACCATTTTTTTCCAAGAACTTCTGCAGGGAGCTCTGGGCTCAGAAAGGACAGCTGATCTTAATGTCAACAGGCTCTTCACAGTGAGACTCTCCGCCCCACCACCAACATTCTGATAGTTGGAGTCCATTTTTTCCCCTGAAACTCCTTATTGATATAACTGTCACATCTTTCTCAGTGCCATTTATGGCAGTTTTACTGACTTTGGAGTCGCCACTCTAAGATCACTTTATGTGTTTATTTAACTATAGTCGCAATGGAAGCAGTCATGTCACATATCAGTCTACTTAACCACTTATCAACAGTACCCCCTTGAAATAGAGTTATTTGTTCAGTCAATTAATAGTTAGGACTTGCTATACCTGTGTTTATCACCCAAGATGGGATAATTTTGAGGTGAAAGTGAATACTATTTATCATTACACTGTAATAACAGGTGTAAATGAAAAATTTCTTAAGAAATCAGGACACATGGTTTCTCAAATTCAGTGACTATGAATCTATTTACACGTCAATTGGGTAAAGTGGTATGGTTAGGCTACCCACCCAGCTCACATTTTCTTGTCTGTAAGCTACCCTATTCCACATCCTTTCCTGTGGTTTATTCTTAGAAATTCCTGAGCCATGACCCCGGCCCATTCCAGCCAAAATCACACATAGAGGTGGACTAAACTGGAGGTGAATTCAGACCCACGATGGGCCAATTCAATGATTAATTTACCAAGCAGTTTAAAATAGGGATTCAAAGATCCTGGTTGGATTCTGTTGGTATTTTAAACTTAAAGATCATGTAAGTCAAAATGTGAATGCAGATACAGGGGATGTTCCTCTGCTGAAGAAAAGAATGAAGAGTCAGGCAGAGTGATAATTCAATTGGCTCCAGAAAAAGCAAGTGAAGACAGGGATTGGTTGGGCTTTCGACTCCTTCCAATTCGGGCTTTACGATGTGCCTCGGATCCATGACATATTCAAATATCTTTACTAGGGAGTCTTCTTTCTGTTTAAGATGGTTTAAGTGTGTTTCTTTTACTTGTAGCCCAATATTCTCTGACATAGCTATATATTTGCTTAAGAAGCTCTCTTTCTATTATATATCTCCTATGAATTCCAACAGTTGGCTAAGCCTTGCAAGGAATTGTAATATAATTACAATTATATTAAAATTACTTATTAAAAGTAAATATGCTTTACTATCCTTATAGTCTCTAAGGATCAATTAAGTATGTCTTAATTTTTAAATTTTAAATGTTAAAAATATTTTATTTCTCAATTATAGTTGACATTCAGTATTATATTAGTTTCAGGTGTACCACATAGTGATTAGACATATAACTTACAAAGTGATCATCCCAATAAATCTAGTACCCATCTAACACCATACTTAGTTATTACAATATGTTGACTATACTGCTTATGCTATACATTACATCCCCATGCCTATTTTGTAACTTCCAAATACACCTTGTTTGTGAACTGACATATAATTAGCCTTGATGAAAGAAACAGCAGCAGAAATTAATTGAATTTTCTACCTTGTGTCAGAGTTTCCTGGTGTTGGCCTTCACCACACAAGAAATACTTATGATGTAGAAAGGTGATTGGCATATTTTTTCTACTTCTTTGGCCTCTTACTGTTTTTTTCAAGCCCAAACTGACTATTTTGGTTTCATGAAGCTCGTTTAAGATTTGCAGCATTTGTTGACTTTCAAGGAGTTGCAGGTGCAACATTCAAACAGGCTAAGTCCTCAAGATTTAAGTAAAACTATGAAAAAGCCCACTTGCCAAATTCTAGAGGAGGTGGGTGAAAACTGTACATGTGAGAGAAAATGCACCTGTTTGCATAGACATACATCTTCAGTAAGAGAGGGAACACTTGAATTCAGAGAGCTGCTTATCTGGTGGGACCAAAGGGGACAGATGAGTCTTGTCAGATAGGAGCAGTACAACACTCATTCTTGGCAGGGGTGTCTTCCTACAGTGTGAAAGGAAACAGAAAGGATATCAGCTGTGGTAATTGAGTGTTGATGTTTAAAAATCTGCAACTACTTTATTGTTTAATGATTACTGCTACCTTCTGGCATCAGCTTCATAGTTAAAGAAATTAGAATCACTTGTAAATATTGGAACTGATCCTGCCTAAAAGAAGACTCATATGTCAATGGCTGGAGGTCAGCTACAACTCTTTTCTTACTTTACAATTATAAACTATACCCCACACTAACTGATCTACTCATGCTACCAAAGGGCATCAAATCATGGAATCAGATTGGACTTCAATATTTCAGTCAAATCAGAGGGATATGACAACCTTATAGTTATATTATGTATCAGGTTGCCACCTACTAAAGCATTAGCTGACACACCTTTGGTTTAAAATAAAAAAGGTCTCATCAGTCTTCATGAGGTCATATTTTTCCATTTTTAGAGGAACATGCTAGTATGCTGGATTCATTCACTGAGTTTTATAGACTTCAATATTCAACAGATTGCAGCTAATCAATCATTTCTAAGATTTTTTTCAATATTTGCTAAATGGGTAATTTTATAAACTGCAGGCCTCATGTTGTCCAATGAACTGGATCAAACTTAAGTTGGATTTTTAAATGTGGATTTCAGGTTTTAAGCAGAGAGACAGAATCAATAGGAGATGTACATTAAGACCTCCAACTTTTTGGCTTTCCTGGGCCACACTGGAAGAAGAATTGACTTGGGCCACACATAAAATACACTAACGATAGCTGATAAGTTATAAAATGGTCTGTGCATAATTTTCATTACGTTTTAAGAAAGTTTAGGAATTTGTTGGGCCACATCAAAGCTGACTTGGGCCACATGTAGTGCAGGCTACAGGTTGGATAAGCTTGGCTTACATGATTGTCCAGCTGGCTGTGTAAGTCTGAAATCTGTCGGTGAAACCATGAGGAAGAAGAGGCTAGAATTCTCAGGCACATACTAAAGCTACTAATCACAGGCAGAATTTTTTCCTCGTCAGGTGAGATTTAGCTTAGCTTTTAAGATCTTTCATTTGATTCTATCAGGCTAATCCTTATTTAACATCAACAAATAATAAAGTGTTGATCATGTCTCCTGAATATCTTCATAGCAACACATATATTAGTGCTTGACTGAATGACTGGGGACTATAGCCTAGCCAGGTGACACACCAAAAGGACCATTCCCGATGTGTAGATAGTAGACCAACTCATAGGTGAATCTCGGATGTAATCCTGTGTTCCTCAGTGAAGTACACAATTTGATTAACTCCTTCATGAATCAAAAATAGAACATTTAAGAGATTAGATTGAAAGAGAAACCTTGCCTGTTCATCCATCCATAAAATTTATGAAAAGTAATGAAGTGTGGGTGGTAGAGAAAGCATTCTTAGAGAAACATGATCCCCACTTTGAAATTAAACATTGCTGATTTGCCTTTTCTGATTTGAAAAAAAAAGTCTCTCTTTATCTCAACATTAATCTAACAGCAGGTGACCATTATCCTGCACAAATATTCTATTTTACTGCCATTATCTCTAAATGATGATCCAGGAATAGACCTGAGAATGAGTTCTAAACTACCACTTTTCTCTCTGTGCTCTCGAGCCCTTGGAAATTTTATTGGAGTATGTCAGAGGGGATTAATGAAAACATTTTCTATTAGATCACATTTAAACACAAAGAGATATGATGGGAGAGTAAACTAACTCATGATAAATAGCATGTGCTAAGGCTTTAATTTGAATTTTAAATGGTGTTTTTCTAATAAATTTGTCATGGGTTAGAGTTTTATTGGTCAAAAGGGGATATTATTCTTTATATACAAAAAGATGGCATTTCTCTCTGGTGCTAATAACATTTATTCACGTCAGACATTCATGTAGCCAAACGATGTGAATTTTTTTGAATAAATCAGGTCAGCAGGTAAAGAGAACAGCAAACTACTGCTGGTGACTAGCTAATGAAATCTGACTGACTGCCATATTGGATGTTGTCCAGGCCTGGTTGCTCTGTAGTGTCTCAGCCATTTCATTTATTATTTTTCTAATGATTTGAAAACTTAAAGTTTTCATTTTTATTCATGTGGGTGACTTGACACATTTGTATACTTCAAATAATTTCATTCTCATTTTAGAGGAAATATTAAGATTGCCTGTTAGAAATGTTCAGTTCCTCTGTATGACTAGCATCAGATTTCCCTCCCTCCCTTCCTCCCTCCCTCCCTCCCTCCCTTCCTTCCTTCCTTCCTTCCTCCCTCTTCTCATTCTTCTTTTTCCATAGAATCAACAATTTGGGAAAAGTATTGGCTAGCATTTATTGAACACCCATTATTTGCCACTCATCATGCTGAAGGCTTTATAATAATCTCTCATCCTTTACAAACATTTCTGTATCATAATTTCCATTTTAGGGATGAGAAAACTAAGGTTCACGAAGGTAAAAACCTGGTTTCAGATCACACAGCTTCCAGGCATTGGAGATGGTGTTTCAGCTGGTGTTTGTCTGTTTCCAAACTGAGTATCTTCTCTGCCATCCCATCTGTCAATTTAATTTGTTGAAAATATGTAAAAATGTATATCCCAAAGAGGGGGATCTAAGATGGCAGTGTGAGAGATCACTGAAATGTCTCCTGGAAAATACAATTGAACAACTGGAATCCAATGGGGGAAACCCTGAGTGGCACAGCCTCAGCTGAGAGATTCATGTATCACAAGAAAACACCTGAAGGTCTGAGGAAGGGGAGTGAATGGGAGAGGAGGGAGGGAGCAATGTGGAGACAGGGCTGTGGAACAGGACACAGGGCTGGCAGAAGAAGGAGCAAGGTGGGGTCTGGGGACAGAGCTGAAGAGCAGCAGGGTCTCAGGTGGATTGGAGGTTGAAAGCTGACAAGAGCAGAGGCATCAGCAGCTGAAAATGCTGTGAGACTGTGGGCACATTAAAACCCAAACCAAGCAGCAGGGCACTGGGGCCTCAACTGGAGCGCCATGCCCTGGGTAGGTTAGAAGCTGAACAAAGGCTCTGAATAACCCTGGGCATGAATAGGGCCCTGGCTACAATGCGGCATGGCAGCACTGGCTCAACCACATATCAGCTCTGGGAAAGTTTGAAACTAAGAGCTGGCAGCCATGGAAATGCTGACTGGAATAAAACATGGTCCTGGGTGAAACAGGTTCAGGAGAAAAGAGAAAGGCAGAGCTGGCAGTGCACACCCAGCCTGCCTGGGCACCTCTGATGAACAGGCTTGTGTTATGGTAGAACCAGCACTGTGGGGAGTGACCCCAGGACACAAAGCAGTTATAAACCACACCCATTTACCCCAGCAGAAACTATAGACACAGAGCCTGGCTGCTTCCCTGAACTCTCTCCCAAAGCTTACCCCCAGAACTCCACCTACTGCCTGCTTTACAGCCAGCTGGGAAAAAGCAAACAAACCTGTGTCCTTCCCAACAAACCCCACCCCTGCAGAAACTGGCAGGAAAGCTCAGGGAAATTGCAAAAGACAGGAGCAGCAACTTCTGTCTGCACTAATCACAGAGGCATAGAAAACCATCACCCACCACATTCTCCCAAAGAAGAGGTGTATTGAGACCAAGACAACTGGGTCAAAGAAGAGAAGCCCACCTTGTATATGTGATGTTTTTTCTGCTTTCTTTTTGCAGTTGATCTCAAATTTGAAAGCTTTGTGGTCTGAGAATACACTTAGTATGATTTCCATCTTCTTGAATTTGCTGTGACTAGTTTTGTGTCCCAGCTTATGGTCTATCCTTCAGAATCTTCCATGTGTACTACAAAAGAATGTATCATCTTACATTGTGAGATGAAGTGTCCTATAAATGTCAATTATGTTGAATTGCTGTAATGTATCCTTTAAAGCTGATATTTCCTTATTTATTTTCTGTTTGGAAGATCTGTCCATGGCTGTTAAGGGAGTGTTTAGGTCTCCTACTACAATTGTGTTTTGTCAGCTTCTTCTTTTCAATCTGTTAGTAGTTGCTTTGTAAATGTTGGTGCTTCCTGATTGGGGGCATATATGAGTGTCATGTCTTCTTGTTGTATTGTCCCTTTTATCACTATGAAATGTTTGTCTTTGTCTCTTGTTACCTTTTTTATCTTGAAGTCTATTTCATCAGATATCAGTATGGCAATTCTTGCTTTTTCCTGAATGTCATTTGCTTGGAGTATTGTTTTCGACCTTTTATTCTGAGCCTGTGTTTGTTCTTGTGGCTGAGGTGTGTCTCTTGGAGACAGCATATGGATATATTTTGTTTTTTAATCTAGTCTGCCGTTCTGTGTCTTTTTATTAGTTAGTTTAGTCCATTTACATTTAGGGTGATGATTGATATATGAGGATTTCCTATAGTCATTACTTCCTTCCTTTTCATTTTTATGTTGTTACAACTCTTCTCCATTTATTTTTATTTTTTATTTCAGGTTGAATAACCTCCTTCGTATTTCTTAAAACGCTGGCCTTATGCTGGAAAATTTCCTCAGTTTCTGTATGTCTGTAAAGTTCTTTATTTCCATTCATCTCTAAAGGATAACTTTGCTGGATAAATTATTCTTGGCTGGTAGTTTCTCTCTTTTAATATTTTGAATATGTGATTCCACTCCCTTCTGGCTTGTAGAGTTTCTGCTCAGAAGTCTGATAATAGTCTGATGGGTTTTGAAGGATATATTATATATATATAATATATATATATAATATATCCCTAACTGCCTTAAGAATTCTTTCCTTGTCTTTGATTTTTGACATCTTCAGTATAATGTGACTTGAAGATCTGTTACAGTCCAGGTATCTAGGAGTTCTATTGTCTTCTTGAATTTGGGGTTCCAGTTCTTTCCATACCTTTGGAAAGTTGTCATCTACTATTTGCTTGAATGAACTCGCAGTAGATTACTGTTCTCACCTTCGGTACTCCTATTATTCTAATGTTGTGCTTTCTAATAGTGTCAGAACTTTCTTGTATGGCTCTTTCATTTCTTTTGACTCTTGAATCTCTTTCTTTTTCCTTCTGTGATATTTCAATGTTTCTATCTTCAATATCACTAATTCTTTCCTCTATCTGGTCAACCCTGTTTCCTATGCAAGTTAGTACATTTCTCATTTCTTGAATTGCATTGTTTATCTTCAGAATTTCTATTTGATTCTTCTTTATAGTTTCCATTTCTTTGTTAAAGTATTTCTTTTGCTCACAGATTTCCTTTGTGAGGCCATTTAGCTGTGTCTGAGTACTCTGCCAGCATTCTTTCAGCTCCCTGTGTATCTTAAAAACTGGCTGCTTCCCTGAACTCTCTCCCAAAGCTTACCCCCAGAACTCCACCTACTGCCTGCTTTACAGCCAGCTGGAAAAAATCAAACAAACCTGTGTCCTTCCCAACAAACCCCACCCCTGCAGAAACTGGCAGGAAAGCTCAGGGAAATTGCAAAAGACAGGAGCAGCAACTTCTGCCTGCACTAATCACAGAGGCATAGAAAACCATCACCCACCACATTTTCCCAAAGAAGAGGTGTATTGAGACCAAGACAACTGGGTCAAAGAAGAGAAGCCCACCTGGCAGGAAAGCTCCTAGAGTGAGAAGACAGAATAACCAACAGAAAATATTCTAAGATGCTGCAGTGATACCAACTGGGTAGTGAAAGAAAGACCTCTTCATATTTGCCAGGGAAGAAGTCCATATGCCCAGGAAAAAAAATACACATCAAGTACATGGATCACCTTAGTGTTCAAAGCCACTCAGAAAGAAAGTAAAAAATTTCCAAAAAAAGGAACTTACAGATTTGGAAATATGTGATCTAAATGACACAGAATTCAAGACTGCAGTTTTTAAGATACCCCTTTTGGGTATCTTCCTCCCAAACTTGAAAACCTTAGCTGCCAAAGACATATGTACCCCAATGTTCAGTGCAGCACTGTTCATGGTGGTCAAGTCATGGAAACAACCAAAGTGCCCTTTAATAGATGACTGGCTAAAGAAGCTGTGGTGCATATACACAATGGAATGTTACTCAGCTATTAGAAAAGAGGAAATGCTGCCAACTGAGACAAAATGGATGGATCTTGAAAGCATCATGCTAAGTGAAATAAGTTAGTTAGAGAAAACCAAGAACCACATGATCTCACTCATATGTGGAATGTAAAACTGAAAGCAACAAAGAAACAAAAACTCATAGACACAGTCAATAGTTTAGGGATTACCTGCGGGTAAACAGGGAGGGATGGTGGGAGAGGAGGGAGGTGGAGTCAAATACATGGTGATGGAAGGAGAACTGACTCTGTGGTGAACACATAATGCAGCACATAGACAACGTACTATAGAATTGTACACCTGGAACCTATGTAACTCGTACTAACCAGTATCACCCTAATAAATATACAAAAAAGTACAGGCATATTTTTTAGTATTTGCAACATATTGACAGATGTCCTTGTAAAATATTTTGAATATTGTAAATGTTATAAAAATGTAAAAAAGTAACAGTTTTATTGTATCTTTCATTTATTTTTCATCTTGGTTGATTGGATGGGTTAAGCCTCATGATTCCTTTCATTGTCTTTCTTCAATTATTAATGAAAGTTATAATTTTTGCCCACAATTTGGTCATTGTTGCTAGTTGCATTTTTTTTCTCTTATAAAATTTATTTGCTTTTCATTTACAGATTTAAGGCTCTTAGTGACTTTAATTTTTTAGATCTATTAAATTTAGTTATTTACACAATTTAGCTATTAACTCAGATTGTAATAGTTGTGGTATATATCTTCATTTTTATTTTGATTAATTATATAGGTGTGTTCATTTTTGCATTACTAAATATGTTCACCATTCTTTTAAATAGAGTATGTCCTATTCATCAAAAAGGTTTAATAAGTATATAATTTAAAAAATGTATACCCCAAGGAAATGGTGATTCCCAAATCATGAAACCTTAAGCTATCTTTTCCAGATAGAAAATTACCTCTAGAAATTGTCTTCTTACAACTTACAAGGAAATATCAAGAACAGTCAGAATCATCATGAAGTTCTTTAATTCTGACGATAAAATTTGAAATCTGTAACTATTGGGTATTGGTATGAAGGATTTTACTTTTATACTACATATGCATTTAAAAATCAAATGATATTTAAGCAAATTAATTGTACAATTAAAATTATAGAGCAAATATTTAGTCTATTTTGAAGGACAGGTTGATTTTAAGCACCTTAGAATAATATGAACACATAAATTATTGCTGTGATTCTTTTTAAGTGGCCTACTTACTAGCTGTTCATTAGGCCTATCATCAAAGAATTTGGCTTGACAATAATTTGTTAACCTCTTCAAGTTATGGTGTTTACTTAAAAATCATTAACCTGTGCTCTTTGAAAATACATAAATACTTCAGTTTCATATTAATCATGATTGTTTCCTCCAAGTGGTTCAGGACGCTTTTTTTCCTATATATAGATTATGCTTAGATCACATGAAGTGAAGTTTTTATTTCCCCCTCAAACAAAACAAAACAAAACAAAACAAAACACCTTATTCAGGTATCTAGGCAGAAATAAAGTCATGAACTACATTCGGAAATGACCATTGGACAGATATTTTGATTAATTTCACTTAGTGACACAAGGATGTCTGGATAATAACCCCTGCAGCCACAGGACAATGCAAAGACATTGCCAGTCAATGGTTATTATTTTGGGGTATTGTCATTACCCTTATGAGACCAAGAGCCTGGAGTCATGTAGGAGGTTTACAGTGTGACAGCTCACACGCATCTCAAAAGTCTGTATTAGTATTAAAAAAATAAACAACCAAAAAACAAAATAAAAAATAACTTAATTGGTACATAAGAACCTTCTTACTTCAGCCCAAATTTTCATAATCTGCTTCCAAATCCTGTCTTGCCACTTTAAAACAGGTATGCGTACATTTTATCATGCCACAACGGGAAGGCCAACGGCAGAAAAAGAAATGGTATAAGAGACAATAATGGTAAGGAAATGTTCCCCAAATGAGGTAATATTTGTTTCTAGAAGACACATTTTATTCTCTAAATAATCTCTTAAAATTTATCTAGTCAAGAGAAGGGACAGATCAGTTACAGAGGCATGGTTTGGGACCTTCCCCATGCCCAGATACACGCCAAAATTATATAGACTCTATATGACCACTTATGGAAAGATGAAAATCACCCAAGGCCAATGAGCAGGGCAGTGGCCCATTTTAACAGGCAGCAAAATGCAAGGGTTTTAACACTACTGAGTATAAGTTGTCAGGGAGCTGAAACGATGACTTGGAAGAACATAGAGAAATTTTAACCAGAGGATATTTAATGCCGTATAGGCACAGAATAGCTCCTTAATTCTACATTATTTTTCTCTGATAGAATAGACTTTCTGTTCCCTCCCAAACTAGTATTTTTTTTTTGTAGCTATTTCCAGAAGTACCTAGGTATTCATTATACTCATACATGATCTGTGGGACATTTAGTCTATGATAGTACCCTGCTTTGAACTACATACACTCCAAGGAGAAGGAAGATTGTGATGGACATCTTGCACTGTAGCTTCTATGCTTTTCGCTAACTGCTGTTGTCATTGAGTACCTCAGCTTCATTTTCCAAGTAACCAACTTTGAACTTGTTATCACTAATTATCTCTCAACATCCATTAAGTATCCATATTGTGGATTTGTTTTTGACATGAGAGTTTAGTTTGGTGTTCTTTTATGTGTCAGGAATATGCCAATGGAAGATTAGCTCAGAGAAAATACCTGTCATGAGGCATAAAGAAGATAGATGAGTGTGTACATTGACTAGAAACTTCTCAGCTACAGAATTGTCTTTTAAAAATGAAATCACATTATCTATCTGTATTGCAAAACATTTGTTTAAAGACCATAAAATAGCAAAAAAAATTTTAATCAGGGAACTGATTTTTTAGAAGAAATCACATCAATTAGCTGGTTTTCTTCTGTTCCTTCCTGTTGGAATGGTTAAGTTAAAGAGACTGGCAGTATCAAGTATTGGTAAGGAGATGGAACGACCAATGTTGTCACACACTGCTGGTGGGAATGTAAAATAGCACAGTCATTTTGGAAAACAGGTTGCCAGTTTTCCGTAAAGTTAAACACATAAGTACATATGACCCATTATGTTCTTAGGTATTTCCTAAGAGAAATGATAGCCCAGGCTAGAAAGAATCCAAATACAGTAGAGTCTTCATTAACCAGCACCCATGGGGGTTGGTAGGAGCCAATGTAAGTAGACTCTGGTTAACTGGAACTTAAACAATCAACACTCTCAAGCAACTGGCAAAATCTCAAGCAAATTTTGCCAGTTGCTTGAGTTCTAGTTAACAGAGAGTCTACTGTATCCATCAACAGGCAAATAGATAAACAAATTGTGATTTTGCCTTATAATGGAATACTGCTCAGCAATAAGAAGGAATGAACCTCAAAATCATTGTGCTGAACAAAAGGAGCTAGACCAGAAAAGTCCTTACTATGTGATTCCATTTATGTATATGATATTCTAGAACAGAGCTGATGATAGAATGAAGCCAGACACTTTCTGAATCTGTGTGTGTGTGTGTGTGTGTGTGTGTGTGTGTGTGTGTGTTGGGGTGAGGGTCAGAGGTATCAAATGGGAAGGGGCATAGAAATATTCAACATCTTATATGGTGTATGTCAAAACTCATTAAACTGGTACATTTTATTTTATGCAATTGTATTAGTTTCCCAGGGCTGCCATAGAAAGTGCTATAAATTGGGTGACTCAAAACAGCAGAAATATGTTCTTTGAATTTCCAGAGGCTAGCAGTCTCAAATCAAGGTGTTGGCATCACCTGCTTCCTCTGAAGGCATTCTAGAAGGATTCTTCCTTGTCTTTTCCTAGCTTCTAGTGTTTGAAGGCAATCCTTGGGGATCGTTGGCTGTGGTAACGTCACTCCAGGTGTACCTCCAACATCACACAGCCTTTTTCTCTCTGTATCCAAATTTCCCTCTTTTAAAAAAAATGGCAGCCTTTAAGGGTTAGGACCCACCTCATTTTAACATTATTATGTCTACAAATAAATACCCCATTTCCAGATGGATTCATCATATGCTGAGGTGCTGGATAGACATTAATTTTGAGGGACACTATTTTTGAGACGTTTTTCAACCTGGTACAGCAAAATCTCTCATAACAGTTGAATAAAATAAGTAGAAAAGAAAGATGCCTTTTTGAAATCTATTTGTGTTCTTGGAAACTTCAGTACATGTTTTCCAATGATGGCACAGCAGAATTCTAAGCAACTTTCAGCATGGAGGCATTTCTTTTCTAGAGGCATAAGTGCCAACTCTCACAGGAAAATTATATTTAGATTCTTGAATTACTAATTACATTGCCCAACTTTGTTATTAACAAAAACCATGTTTAATAATAACCACAAGATTGCTGAAAGCCCAATAGCTCTGTGGGTTCAAATCTGACTTATTAGTTCTTGTGAAGGGCCACTCTGACTGGTACCCAGCAGACCTCCTGATCACATCCCAACCCACAGTGCAAGTGTGGTCAGAGTTGCTGGGACACTCAAGACCCTTTTCCTCTGCTGAGGGGCCTCAGAGAGACACAGCCAAGGAAAGGTCAAGTAGGACCATATCAGCGAAGTTAGTGGGAAATGTAATAGAACCCTATGATTTCTTGCTCTGTTTCCTGGCACTGGCTGAGTGCTCTCCCTCTCTGCAGAATAGACATAAACCCACAGGAAATTCTGCCGGAGTAATTTGGCACGTGTCCACCTACCCGATGGCACGAGGCTGGAGCTTGGTGGTTCAGACCTCACAGTGCAGGTTGCTTGTGTGATGGGCTGCTAGGGGGCTGATGAAGTTGGCAGATCAGAATCAGTAAGCGACTATGAGGAGGATGGTTGGGTAGCCTTAATGACTTCTTTTTCTTTAACTAAGAGATAAAGAGAGATCTATGATACCAACAACGTGTGCAGCATTTTATAGCTTAGAAATTGCTTTGTATATTTTTAAAGAGATTCTTGCAATAAACCCATGATGTGAACAGGGGTAATTGGCCACATTTTGTAGAGAAGGGAGGGGGTTTAAGTTACTTACCCAAGTGAGTGAGTGAAACATCTGGAACTCAATTGCAATGCTTCTGGCGTGTCTACTGCACTATTCCTGTTGCCGATGGGGCTATGAGTCTGCCTATGGCCTTAGATGGTGCCTCGCACAGAGCAGCTGCTCAAAAAATATTTGTTAAGTGAATAAATGAACTATCAGCAATGTTAATACTATTTTATGTCCATCTTTAAGCAAACAGCATTTTGAGATAGGAAGCCCTGACTAGTTAAGCCAAACTCTATTCTCGTGTCGTATAGACGTGGTTCATGTTGGAAGATTAGCAAATGCTTGTTGAATGAACGAACAGACATTTCTCAAGTACTTGTCTTTTAGAAAAATACATTTAAAGGCTTAAGAGTATGTAAACAATGTGTCTCATATGTGTTGTCATGTTCTCCCCTAGAGCCCAGTCTAAACACAACGCTGAAGATTTGCCACGTTGGCAGATCTTGACATGCCTCAGTGTTTCTTTCCTGTGTGAGCGAAACTAGGTTTAACACGGAAGTCACAGCTCTCAGCTTACACATATCAGCTCTGCAGAGCCCTCTGTGACTCTGTTAGTCTGGGCTCCAACCCAGTAAACAGAAGCGCCATGCATTCAGGACAGGTGTCTGTCTTGGGTGATGAAGCATTTCCACTGCACATAGTAGGTAATCATGAAGGAGTCCCCCAAAGGAGGCTCCTGTGTGAAACTGCTCACGGGGTTAGAAATGTGATTACAGCACTTCGGGCAGGAACCTACAGGCAATGATTAGAGGCTTCTGAAACCATGCTGTGCCTCGGCTGGCATTTACCATTCAAATACTGAAGAATTCAGGAACGCAAAGTATCAATACATTTTTATATTTTTCATGGTACATGATGCTAATGTTGAATGTGATTTGAAGCTTCTTAGTGCTCTGGGCAATGCCAGTGTCTGAAATAGGGAAATTTGCTAGGAAAATAAAAAGACAACTTCAGGACAAATCTCTCTAGATGTTTAGGACTCTAGTCACTTCGGTAATGCAGCAAAATAATTCTAAATGGGAACATTTCCCACATATCTTTTAATATTACATGTGTGGTTTCATACACCACTTTGTGTGTGTGTGTGTGTGTGTGTGTGTGTGTGTATACATGTGTGTGTGTCTCTCTCTCTCTCGCACACACACACACACACACACACACATATATAACCCAACTATTTTGTCATTCATTTTGGTATTTTTATGATATAAATTAGACTTTAGTACATAGAATACTGAAATAGATAGTGTTGGTGTTTTTCTACTCTAGAATACCTTCTTCTAGAAAAATCAAGTCATCCGGTAATTTCCTCTCTTCTCACACACACCCCTTCGCCTTCCTCCTTTCCCCATAGCCCACCCACCCCAACCACGCTGCTTTGCTTGCAGCTGTCAAGCAGAAGGCCTTCTTTCTGGGCACAGGTGTGGTCACTTGGCCCAGACTGCATCCTTCCATCTGCCATAGTCGTTGGTGCAAGTAAGGGCATGGTCCCCAAAGTAGATCAAAGAGCTCTCCCCATGGATTGCATTAATCAGACCTAACACAAGGCTATGAGGGGGCAATCCAACACCAGGTGCAGACATATTCCAGTCATATTCCAGCAAATCTGAGGGAGCACTTTTTGTACCAGTGTCCCAGCTTTGCATATTTGCTTTGTAATGCTTTTGAAGCTTGATTGTGTGAATTAACACATTCCCCGTTGTTGCTCAAGTTTAGTTTTGATCCCTAGAAACTGAAGAGACCCCATTGGAGTGTTAGAAGTCTTAAAGTTCAAGTAGAATATCTTTGGACATTCTAGAAAGTTGCTCTAGAGGAGCTCATGGTCACTTCCAATTTATTCCCTTTTATTGGCCTTTAAATCTCATCTTTTAAGGATAAAGGTTTACTTCTTTTGTTTTCTTACCTTCATATTGGATGATAAGATTATTTTTTGTAATTCTGCATTAAGATACATTACCATATTTGTCAATAGCAGAAGGAGCAAATCTGAAAGATGTTTAAAAAGTATGGAATGAGTATTCTGTGCCATGAGCACTTTCTTAGATCTACAGTTCAAAAGTAACTGGCAAATAGGTGTCATTTCTTAATTTTTATACATAAAGAAATTGATGTTCAGGGACCCTATTTTTAGTGTCTTAAACTCTGAGCTTCATCTGTGTTCAAAGTAATTACCTGAAATAGTCTCTCTAGTTCACTCTTTCATCTAGTATTAATATTAACATTAAAATGTTAGCTGGAGAGGGAGGAATATTATGTAACTGGCACATTCTGCATACCCATAGATACATACATGCATATACGAGGGCTGTCTGGAAAGTATCCAGCCATGTAATAGGAAAAATTGAGGCATCTGTGGATGGATTTTTTTTCAGACAGCCCTCGTATTTATAGTTCACATTTGTAGCATAGTCTTAGCTACTATTCTTAAAATAGCACTTACCTATATTGAATTAAATATTGATATAAAAAGACATTTGCAGAAAGGATTAACAGAAGGTATATCTCCTATAAGAGATATCTTGACATGATTTCCAGAGCCTTCTGTTTTTATTCTAGATGTGATTTCATTACGACTGGAAGAAAAACATTAATTGATAATTAACTTTCCTCAACATGTGAAAATTAATATTCCCTTAGTATTTGATGTACCTCCATAGGTGCAAAATTGATTTTGCACTCGGGATCACCATTAACAGAAGGAAGGAGAAATGGATGCAGGGGGGCACAAACATAACAGATGTACACTAGGCTTCTCTGGATAAAATGGAAAGTTCATATAAATAACCTGTCAGCTGCTTTAAGAAATTATCAAAACAACATCACTGGAAAACTTTTCTTATTATGGCAAAGATATTTTGACTGCTGAGTACTGCCCTCCAAACATACACATTCAGACAGATTATTCCACAACACAATCAGTATTATTCATATATCTTCATGTCTCAGTTAGATATCTTCTTAGGCACTTAACCCTTGAACAACACAGGTTTGAAGTGTGTGGGTCCATTTATAGGCAGTTTTCTTTTTCAATAAATGGACAGTTACCCCTCCATATTCTTGGGTTTCTTATCCAGGGATTCAGCCAACTAAGGATCATAAACAGTCGTTTTTAAAAAAAATTTTTATTGTTAGACTTATTGGGGTGACATTGGTTAGCAAGAATTACATAGGTCCCAGGTGTACAATCCTACAGTGCATCGTCTACTTGTTGCATTATACATACAGTGTTTTTGATCCATGGTTGGGAGCCCATGGATGCAGAGTGCTGACTGCATGCATGCATCGTTCTATACCATTTTATATGTATGGGGGGCTTGAGTATTCACAGATTTTGATATCCACTGAGGGTCCTGGAACTAATTCCCCATACATACCAATGGGTGACTATAGTTAAGTTTTGGGGGAGTCAAAAACTCAAATATTTGACTTCATGGGGGTCAGACCCCTAAACCCCATGTTATTCGAAGGTCAACTGAATACCTATATAAATACACTTAACCAAGGGAGGGGGAGGGGAAATGGACCAAAATGAGTTCTTCCATGTTGCACAATTCTCTTATACTTAAAAGAATTTTAAATAATCTTTTTTTTTTTTTTCTGGTAAAGTTTTCTGGATTCATGTTAAATGAAAAAGTGAGGCTTGGGAAATTTACATCTTAAAGTTTTTGCTTCAGTTTCAAGGAGGAAAATGTTTACTAAATTAAGATGAAGTAGCTTTACTGCCTGTTTGCAACTCTCATTTAAAATTGGATATACTTTATCACTGACTATTTCCTAAAATAAAACCTGATAACCATCTGTATTCAGTGTCTTCTCACTGATATTTCTTAGAGATAAATGGTTTCTTAATGAGTCTTTTGATCCCAAAGGATGTATTAGACTCCAAAACGATGTGTTTAGATAACAACCCCAAAAGAGCCAATTGGATTTCTGCAGCTTCTTTACCTATGATTGCATTTCAGAATTTTTAAGTGCTCAGACTATTATTCTCAGAAGTTCTGAGGACTGAGCAAAATCACAGTCAATATTATTGTTCTACATTATTATTATATATGATGATAGACATCATGGTTCTCCTTTGTTGTACTGTTCTTTTTGAAATGACTGCTGTCCAATCTGCTTGTTGGTCTTTAAGTCTATGTTGCACCAGTGGTGGTGCTTCATGACAATTGACATCACTCCTGGGTTTCAGAGGAGGGGTAAGTGAACAGGACAGAAAAGTAGCAAATTTCAAGTACTTGGTTACAGTGATTGGTTCAGGGATGAACGCATGAGCCCATCTGACCCACCAGGACCAAGGAGAATCCATTCTGGAACTAGTATTTGCATTATCTGAGCAGTTGTTTTCTCTCATTGGAGCCCCCAGGCAGAATCTGGGAATAAAGATGTGTGTGAAGTTAGTCTACCCTAAGTTGTTCAGGTACCTGAGCCAATATAGTTTCTTTTTTAAAATTAAAATTAGGAGTTTGAGTTAGATTTTTCTTTTGAATGAGGCAAGTAGTGTTCTTATTGATACATGATATGCAGATGGAAATGAACTGGGGAGCTTGTTAAAATTACGAATACTCAAATCCACTCCAGACCAATTGAATCAGTATTTCTAGAATAAGGTCTTAGGATGTGGTATCTTAACAAGAATTCCAGATAGATTTTATAGTTATTAATGTTTGAGAAACTCTATCTTAGGGAATTCCTTAGGACCAACAGTTGAACCCACAGAAGTGGGTTCAAGGCCCAGCTCTACACTAATTAACAAGGTGCATAATTACACTAGTTTCAATGTGCTCATCAATAAACTAGCAATCCCAGTGATTCACCCACCAGAGCATTGTTTCGTGTAATAAATACGATAATGTGCACAAGGTTTTTAGCACAACCTGTTTGAGTATTTTATTTCATTAGTGTTTAATATATCATTGATTTTATTGTCCAAGTGAGGCAAACATTTGCGAAACATTGGGAAAACAGCTCAAAATGAGTGGCACCTCCACTGTTGAAAGTAAATCAGACAGAATGGAACAATGGGCTATACTGAACATATTTAAATATATTACTTGTTTTATTTTTTTTATCAAATATTTGACTCAATTTTATCTTGTACTTCATTTATTCAAGAAATTCATCATTCTTTTGGTCAGTCTGACCTCCATGTGGAAGGTTATATTGAAAAGACCTTCGATCTACCAAGTGCTTTTGAGAAAGCCAAAAATTTAGCTTGAAAGAAATCACCTTTTATAACTTTGGGTCCAAGAAGGGTCCAAATTTGACCATAAGAATCCAGAAGAAGAAGAAATATTGTTTCTTGCTAGAAAGTCTGGCCTAGGAGGTCTTTCCTCTCACTTAGATGGATAAATATAACCAGAGAATACCAGAATAAAGTTTTCATTTAATATTACTATATAGCAGGGTCAGCACTATATTATCATAAAACAGCTGGCCACAGAATTCCTTCTACAGAGAAAATGGTTTTTAGGGAGAAGGACACTTAACTGCTTGGACATAAAGGTAAGAACCTAACGAAAGCTGTCAGCAATAGGCTGAACTAACAAGACTCACTGATACTCTCATAAAGGAAAGAATGAGAGGGATTTGTATTGTTGCTCCTGGAAGTATGAAATAGAACAGAAAAGACAGACAAAGAAGGGAAGGGCAAAAGGGTAATCTGAGAGACTGTAAAGACAGGGACCGCATGGTTTCAGGGTTGGTGGAACATTCTAATCAGACATGAGATTTCTGGTGAAATCCCCAACAGACACCTCCCCTCACTTATATTTTAGATCTTAAAGGATGAGCAGGTCACAATTTCCTGGGTGCAAGAATTGATCATTAATACCACCATAACTTTGTAACCTATAAAGTAGTGCTTTCAGACTAGTAAAGGGATTCATATATGGTCTGATTTGATCTACATAAGAAAGCTGTGGGGTAGGCAACCTTTGCGTTACAGATGAAAATAAAGCAAAACAAAACTCAGAGAAATTAGGCATCTGTTCAAAGCCCAGCAGCTTGTAACTTAAGGCTATTTCTTTTGCCTGGGGTCTGCTTCATTCTAGATTCATCCTCCCAGGAGCCACACTTGGGAGACCCATAGAAACCCACCAAACGTGTGAGCTGATGTACTTTACAGCAGCCACACTCTCTCATCTACCAGTCACACCTTTATGCACTTGAACCTACTTGTCTGTGCAGTAACATTGGCACTCTTTATCTCTGCCAAGCTATCCCCTCCCATCTTTTGGGATTTGGCATTTGTCTCTTTCTTCTTTACATTTTAGACTTCATGGTTTTGTGTGGATTGAGCTTTTCTCAGTCCTGAAATAGTGGGTTCCTGTGGCTGCTGTACCAAATTAGCACAAATTTAGTGGCTTAACACAACTGGCATTTATTTTTTTTTATTGTTAAATTTATTTGGGTGACATTGTTTACTAAAAATTACATAGGTTCCAGGTGTACAGTTCTACAAAACATTATCCACGTGTTGCATTATGTGTTCACTACCCAAAAGGCATTTATCCTTCAATAGTTCTGCAAGTCAAAGTCTGGATTGAAAGTCTCTGCTGCCCCTCCAGAGACTTTAGGGGAGAATCCATCCTTTGCCTCTTCTACCTTCTTGTGGTTGCCAACATTCCTTGGTTTGTGGCCACATCACTCCAATTTCTGCCTCCATAGTCAGTCACATTGCCTCCTCCTCTGCTGTGTGTCAACTCTCCCTCTGCCTCATTTTCATCAGGACACTTGTAGTTGAATGTAAAGCCCATCCAAATATTCCACAATAATATCCTCATCTCAAAATCCTTAATTTAATCACATTGGCAAAGATCCGTTTTCCCTTCCATATAAGATAAAATTTGTAGCCTCCAGGTATTAGATGCTATCTTTGGGCACCATTATTAAGCCTATTACTGACTAACTTCTTGTATGAAGATGCTACATGTCTTCCTGCTTTTGGACTTTGAGAGTTTTTACTTCCTGCTCTAAAACCAGGGCAACCCTCGCCCTCAGGTAATACTCATTGGAATGCTTGATTATTGTCTCTTATCTGAAAGTCTTTACCTTCAATCACACTGCTGTTTACTTAGAGAATTTATGGCACAGATAAATTTGACTTGGAAATTGCCCAGGATTCTAGAAGAATCTTTGTGAGTGACTTTACATTTTCTTTTAAAACAATATAGAAATATGTATCTTCAGAGATTATTCACAATTATTGGTGGGAAATGGAGGAGATACTTATTGTAGATAGGGGAAGACTTTACAATCTTATAGTATTCATCACTATTAAAATTATTGTGCCAATCTGTTGTTTGTCCTCATGAATTAAAAATTCCATGAGGGTAGAGATCATATTCATAGTAGTCACTGTTGTTTTGCCAGTACCAGCTCAGTCATTGGTACATAGTAAATATTCAACAGATATTTGTGCATGAAAGAATAAAACTTCCATATTCAATAGTTTTTTATTAGTAACATTTAAATATCTTAGATCAACATTACATAACTTCCAATGACTTTGTAAATGTACTTCCTACTTGTTTTCCACAAGGCATATACGCCAAAAAAACTGAAATACTTAATTAGTTCCAATTTATATGCTGTGAAGTCTTGTCTTTGTATCTTTTGGCTCATATAACATTTTTGAAAAAAAATCTGAATAACCCTTTTCTATCTCTAAAGATTTTAGTCTCATTTATTATTTAAAGCTCTTTCCACATATCACCTTCCCTGTGAGGCTTATATGAATCTTAGTCTGATGCTCTGTATCCTGATGGAATTTGCCTTTATCTGCTTACAGGTATCTAACTGTCTCATTTGAACTATAGTCACATACATACATATATGTATATAGATGCACACATTTTTTTCCTATTAGTGTATAAATATATAAGGTGTACAGATTCCTCTATTGTTTTGTTGGTGTCCTTAGCACTATGCCTTACATGTGAATAACAGGTACTAAATAAATACTGGTTGTATATACTAAGAAAAGGGAAAAATATTTTATAAAAATATCATGTTTTTGAAAACTTTTATCTACATCTGCATGCATACCAAAAATTATAAAGTTAGAACCACACCCAAACCACAAATTTGCTCAATTCCCATCCATATTTTTATAATATATAAAAAAATTCACAAATATCAAGGGGAAAGATTGACTGCAGAGACAGAACATAAATAGCATTGATTAAACTTTTGCCAAGTGCTTGCTAGAAATTGTACTAAGGGCTTTATATATTGTCTAATTTAAATTTAAGCATACAATATACTTATGGAGTAAATGTTATATCTAATTTTTGAAACATCCTATCTAGGGAAAAAATAGGAACATTTATGTCAAATAAGGAGTCACATCTATGAAATTAAAATGCTACTATTGTTAAGAGATTTCCTCATTAAAGAACAGTTTTTGCTTGAATAAAAAGAAAAGTAGCTGAGAGAATCCTCCACAGATTCAAAGAATAGTACAAGCATTAAATCCTTAAGAAATACTAAGAGGGTGAAAAATTGTTCTGCTGATGGGTATTTTGTCAAACTTACATAGAGAATCAGAATAGAAATTAGCAAAGACAGGGAAATTGAAGAACTCTCAGTAATTTATGAAGAAGAATGTTAATTAAAACCTGAGAGGAATCTGGGAAAAATAATCTTTGTTATTTATTTCAAGAAATCTTTTGAACTGCTAATGAGAACATTTGGATTATCTCAGGAATAATTGCCTTAGTATTTATGGTGTCAAATTGTGAGTTTCTAAAGTTAAGGCAAAGGAGAGAAATTAGTCACAAAGGAAAGGAAAAATAATATAGCAATATGGAAATAAGAAATTTGCAAATGAAAATATATGTTCGGCTTAGACTTAAGTAAATAAAAAGTAGGATAAAACTTCGACTAAGGTAAATAGAAAATAGGATAAAACTTAGGTGTTTAAAAAATATCTAGGATTTAACAATTATCATAGCACCTGGAAAGTTACCCCTAACAGTTTATCCCAATTTCTCAGTATTATATTTATGGGCTCAGAAAACATACTAGGGCTGTTTGGAAAGTATCCAGCCCTGTAACATGAAACATAGAGGCATTTATGGCTGGATATTTTGCTGGACAGCCTTCATATGTGAGAAGAAGGGGAAGGATGGGAAAAGAGGAGACAATATTATTGAAAAGCAGCCCCTCTCTGCAGAATCTAGAAAAAAAAAGTTTTTTCACTAGGTCTAAGGCCAATAAAACTAAGAAAGCACATGCAAAGGACTGTCCTCGCTATATTGCCTGTGATCTTACGCAACATTATCTTCAGCTCACAAGTACAAAGTTTATACTAACACAAAATCCAGGCTAGTGTCACCCCGACTTTCTCAAAAAGTGTAAGGTACACAGCAGTTATTTATTCCGTCTAATTTCTCTCTGCCCTACGTTTATTCATTTACTACAAGCTGTCAGAACAGAATTGGGCAGAAAGGGTGAGAGAGAAACTCGTGAGCTTGGCTAGCTTTCTCATCTCTCCAGTATAACAGGTAGAGGTAGAGAAAAGATTGGGCATCTGGGCTTCTTGTGTTCTTGTATGTTTTTTCTGTTTACACAAAATATCTTATTCCATCCCTTTACTTTCATTCTTTGTGTGTCTTTCAAGTTGAAGTCAGTCTCTTGTTGAGATTCCTTATAACCAGTGTTTTGAACTTTTTATCTGGTAGATTGCTTGCCTCCATTTTGTTTATTTCTTTTTCTGAAGTTTTGTTCTGTTCTTTTATTTGCGATATGTTTCTTTGGTTCCTCATTTTGGCTACCACCCTGTGTTTGTTTCTACATATTAGGTAGATCTGCTACATCTTCCAGTGTTGGCAGAAGGGCTTATGTAGTAGGTCTCCTGTGGGTCCCAGTGGTGCAGTCTCCCTTGTCACCTGAACTGGGTGCTCCAGGGCCATCCCTGTGTGGGTTCTGTGTTCCTTTCTTTTGTAGTTGCATCTTGATGGCTGTTGGCATGTCAGTGGATGGGAATCAACTCTCAGGCCAACTGGCTATTAGGACTGTCTGTGACTACAGTGGATGAACTGTTGTGTGGAGGCTGATCCCACGGAATGGGATTAGCTATAGTGGGGCTCTGATTCCTGCTGGGTCCACCCTTTGGGTATGTCATTTGTGGTATTAATTGGGTGGTGCTCTGTGTGGTCTGAAGCCAGCCACTGGATGTGTTGGTTTGGGGGCCTCTTGGGAGGGAGTCTAGTGCAGGCCCAGGACAGGTGCTGCCTGTGTCCAGCTATCTGGCAAAAGCTTCAAAGTGATTTGTAGTTGGTCGCTTCCTGTGCTGGGCTTGGAGGCTTCTGGAAGAGGCCATGCTGCAAACTCAGCTTGGCTGCCACAAGTGCCAGGTTCTGGGGGTCTTAGCAAGAGGTACAGGGATTGCTGAGGCCAGCTGCTCAGTGTGGGGATTTGTGGACCATTGAGAGACTTTAGGGAAGTCCAGAGTGTGGGCTGAGGCCAGCTGCTTGTGAGGAACAGCTGCTGAAAGAGATTCTGGCCTGTGTGAGATTGGTGGGGCAGGTTCTGGGGTGACTTAGACGGAGACTCAGATTTGGTGCCTTCCAGGCCTGAAGGCTTGGTGAAGGGACAGCTCAGCAAAGGAACAATGGTGCTTGCCAGTGCTGTTCATCCTGGAGAGAGCTGCCCCTCCAGGCCTCGCCCAGAAGCCAAACAATTCAGTTCCTCCCATAAATCTCTGTTTTTGTTTTGTTTTGTTTGTGTTTTTGAGTTGCTGACCCATTGTTGAAGCTCGGAACAAGTGAGTCTGTCAGTGGGTAAGTCAGTGTGTCAGTGTGTGGGCTCTTTAAGAGGAACACCTGGGATCCCACAGCCCTGTTTCACCTGAACAAATCTCTGTTGATTTTCACAGCCAGATATAGTGGGGACCTTTTTTTCTGGCACTGGTAATTTAGTCTGGAGAATCTTGGGTGGGGATGGGACTGCTTGCTCCTCAGTGGGGACCTCTGCTGCTGAGATATCCCTCCCAAATCTTAACTACCACACATGTGTGTGGGAGGAGCCTGTTTTGCATTTCCGTCCATCCTACCAGTCTTGACATGGTTTCTTCTTTGTATCCTTAGTTATAGGAGTTCTATAGCTAGTCTTCAGGTGGTTCTCAAGGGTGGTCTTTCTATAATTTAGTTGTAATTGTGATATGGTCATAGAAGGATGTGAGCACAGCATTTACTTACTCTGACACCTTGACTGGAAATCCCTGCCATTCTATTTTGTGTCGATGAATTTGACTACTCTAGGTACCTCATATAAGTGGCATCATACACTATTTGCTCTTTGGTGGTGGGCTTATTTCACATAGCATAATGTCCTCAATTTTTATTCATATTGTAGCATGTGTCAGAATGCCCTTTCTTTTTAAGGCTAAATAACATTCCATTGTATGTATATATTATATTTTGTTTATTCATTAATCTATTGATGAGTACTTGGATTACTTTCACATTTTGGCTATTGTGAATACTATTACTATGAACATGGGTGTCCAAATATTTCTTCAAGACCTGCTTTTAATTCTTTTGGGTCTTGAAGTAGAATTGCTGCATCATATAGTAATCTATGTTTAATTTTTTGAGGAATCAACTTATAGTTTTCCATAGTGGCTGCACTAGTTTACATTCCCACTAAGCAGTGCACAAGGATTCCAATTCCTGTAGGTCTTTGGCAATCTTAAACACAACTTCTTCCTTCTGAATGGAATGAATATGCATTGATGAAGATGGAAAAGCTAGATGACCTTTAAAGCCCCACCTATCTTGTCATCTGTGATGCAATGCCTTCAAGCAGTAACTTACTGAAGAGTTCTCTGCTGGACCAAAAGCATTAATAACACTTTTATTAATACATGACTTTCTCTTAAAGAATAGATTACATGCCCAATGTAATCTCTCAATGATTGTAGCAACATATCGTTCAATGCATATGTGTTCCCATGTTTTGTTGGTGACACTTTAAGAATTCAATACCTGGAGGATAGAGTACTACATTTATTTGGTGTTGGTGTATTGAGGTGGAACAAAGATAAGAGTCTTGTCTTGTATTAATTTCTCCCAAACACACCCTGACATGATTTGTATACAAGTGATTTGTTATGAATTGCTTCCTGATGAAACCATTAGGGAACTGGGGGAAGAGGTAAAGAGAAAACAGATGAGCCAAACAAGGGTGTAATATCTAAGGTGCAATGTTGTGGAGCCACATCTTTCCACAGAGAATCACTGGCTCAGGGGAACTTTAGAGGTAAGTTGTGTTATACCTCAGAGTTGTCTTAATCAAGAATAAAGGACTGGAGTATTAGCTATGGGTAAGGTGTGATCAGGCATTTCCAGCTCTCCTGTGCATACAGACAGCCTGAGGCATCCCTCCAACAAAAAGACATGGGCATTGGCTGTTGGGGTTGAAAGCATATTGAACATGCACATAAAAATAGTATAAGGATCCAGGGGATAAGGCAGAGCATGGACAGCTTCTGCCATTGAAATACACACACACACACACACACACACACACACACGCACGCACGCACACATGTGTATGTATGTATATAAGCAATATGCATTCTGAGGGTACTTGGAAGGTGTAAGAGTCGGATAATTTTGTGTCAGCCATTTAATATAGATAACACGAAGAATGAACTTTGTATCAAAACTTTATTTATTAAACAAAAAAATGCACCATTGGAATAACATTTCTATAAAAAATGAATATGAGACTGTTCTACGGTGATTACAAAACCCCTTTTTCCTCGTGTAGTAGTATACAAGATTGTGTAGAAACAGTCATTGTCTTAAACTATAAGCAAATTTCCTTTCTCATAGAACAAGATTTACACTTAAATATTGCAATCACTAGTCTAATTTGGTTAACAATGCTAGAGTCTGACAATGTAAAGAAATTCTTTGTAGGCTCAAAATACCTTTTATTCACAGAAAGGTGTTTTGCAGCAACAAAAATTTTCTTTTTCCACTAAGGCTAGTTAAAGCTGTAGTATACCCATTTCTAACAAACAAACCTACCACTAACACACTAACAATTTGCTTGAATTGCAAAGCCCTTTGAGTATGAAAATGAGTAGCACTGATCCATGGAATGCTATCAGAATTGTTTGGGTTTGGTGGTATCGTGTTTGAATGACCCTGGAAAGGGACAAGGTGGTGGTGATGGAGGCTTTGCCCAGCCGCATCCTCATCCTCAGCAGTGGACAATTCATTTCCAAACTGGTCCCTCTGAGATATGGAACACTGCAGCTTTAACAGCCATATCTAGATTCCCAACCAGACCTCCCCCACCTTTTTATTATCATAAATTATTCAAAAAGAAGCCACTCTAAATAATAAATTAAATATTACTTATAAAAAGTACACCCCGTACCCACCCACCCAGCCCCCAAACAAGCTGACAATTCACAAAGTTCAGAATTGTCAGGTTTTCCCTACAGTGATAAAAAACAGCATTTCTCCTCCTCCCCCACATTCCTTTCTTGCATCTGAAAACACACTTTCAGCACATGGTGATGTCACTTGGCCCATGCATCTGTTTAGGACATCGCATAGGGTTTTGCTGTTGCTCTCCAATCAACCCAACAATCATAGGACGACCGTGTGTTGAAAGCAAAAGAAATCCTTCAGAGAGTGCAGCTAGAAGTCGGCTAGTGAGCGTTATCCGATAGCAGTAAGGAGAGCAAGGGGGTAATTAATACTCATTTGCTAATATGGGCGTGGCATTTGGTCTGTGGTATAACCTCACTGACCAGGAAATAGGCATTTCTGTTCAGAATCAGTACCTTCCAGACAGCACGTTACACTGAGGCATGGGAGCACATAGTTTTCAAGGGAATGAAATACACAAAACTCCTCTCTGATTTTCCAAAGTATCCAGTTTGATTGCAAACTTTGGAATTGAGTGAAAAGAGTTTCTGTACACTAGGAAAGTGATTTCGGAAATTTATCAGAGGAATACAAATTGCGAGTAAAATGTCGCTTTCAAAGCGATGCAGGAAAGAGCGGGATTGCAAACCCGAGTGCATGGCTGCTTCTGCAGCTCTGGAATGTTGTGGGCTCTGCAAGGCGTGTGGCTGTGAACAGGCAGGACGCGAACCTCTGGTCCTCGGGATGGGCTGCGGCTGTGTGAAGCAAACGGGTTGCAAAGCAGCATTGTTCCACATCCATTTTAAAGTTCAGATGGTTTTGTTTTCTATAAATGCAACCAAACCTAGGGTATTGTTCTATTTTTCTCTCTCTCATGGACTAGAAAATGGACATTCTAAAACCACAAGAAGTCTGAGTCTGGGATATAATTTTATCTAAAATTTTGGTAAAGTGATCGCCTTAGGGGTGATTTTTTTTTTTTTTTTTTGGTCTGAATTACAGCCCAGCTGCCATATGTGAGACACGCTATTAAATTTGGAGAAGATCTGAAGACATTTCTTAAAGCTGACAGACAGCTGAACCAAAAGGGTGGATACAAATGAGGAACCATCTTCAAGCACAGACTATGAAGGCTTCTAGAAAGACCTGTACATAGGAACTCTTCTTGGAAAAGCCGGTGAGTGCCAAACTTCACAATTTCCAAATCCTATCCGACATGACTCACTAATGCTGGTGGCTTGCTTTCTGCAGCTCTGACCAAGGCAGAGGCATGAACTTAAACGTCATTTTGAACAACCCTTATTTTGAAGAGAATAATGTTATATCCAACTCCTGACAGGAAGCCTTAATAAATTCACCTCTTAAATCCCGGCCTGATATGTTTCTTTCTTTTTCTGGATTGTTTGAGTATGCATTTTATAATACCAAAATGTACGGTTCCATTATTTATAGATTCCAAAAGCTCATAACTCTGTTCTACATAGAGGTAACAGCTATGACTGGTTTCTTATTGAATGTGAATCACTAAGAAATATTTAACTTTTGGCTGGAGCATCACCCATATGTGCTTTCTGCAGTTTGCGCTATCTGCATTCCTTAGAGTTTAACAAATGCAGAAATTTCTAGAGGAAATAAAATAGCTTTCTTCTCTGTATGAAACACAGAAGAAAAAATACCAGAATCTTCCAGAGGTGGCTCTGGCCTGACAGTTCAGCTCAGTGTGGGGAGGGCTGAGCGTGCCCTGCCAAGTTTTATTTTCTTCTTTTTCAGAGAGAAATGAATCCTGGTGGCGGCAAGGCTGGTTGGCTGTCATGTATCACCCCATGGACGTCAGAGAGATTTATGAGCTTCAAGAGCCCTGTATGTCACGAGCTAGACTCAGGAGGAGTGAAATCAGGGCTACCTTGCAGTATGCACAGATTTCTTCTTGTCAAGAGAGCAGGAGATGGGAGATGGAAAGGTACCTGCAAACTTGGCGAGGTGGTCGTACACACACGAGAGCGCGCTGGGTTGCACAGAAGGTGCGGTAAAGACACTGTGTATTAAAACCATTGGGAAAATCACACCAGTGTCTCCTGAGAGAATTTAAGTGACTTCTATACAGTGACTGCATGGGACTAAGCATTGTTAGCATTGCCAATTAGTAAAATTAACTATTGTATTTGTTTAACGAAGCAAGTTTCAAAAGCACACAGCAGAAATATACCTGCTGTTGAAATCAATGTGTATTTCCAAGTAATGTTTACAATGTTACTTCCTAAGGTCACTGGCTAACTAGAAGAGGCTAGGAATTTGGGAACATGCTAGTTCTCTTGATGGTTCAGGTAGAGTCTACAGACTGAAGATGCACCTCGGCTCCTGAAGTCTGAGACGTGCAGCCTGTTCCAAACCAAGCACTCAGGAGGACCGTCCTCTGATGCCGGCTGCCTTCACAGAACGCTCCTTGTTTGTGAGTATTAGAAGCGGGCAGCCACTCCAGGACCTTGAGGAGGTAAGACTAGCCTAATGGATGTTTTCTTTTCTGAAGTGATGAACTTTTTCTGTAAGAGTCAGTGTTATGAAATGCCTCGTTCCAGGTCTGTGGAGGGTTGTCTGTCTAAGTGCCCAGAGTCAAACAGGGTAACTCGCCCCACAGAATAACGTCACCTAGCTCCCCAGACGGACTTCACGAAAATCTTAGTGAATTGAACAAGCACTCGTGTTGAAGGAAGCATGTCACCAATGGGCCAGACTTTCTAATGAACTGGAACAAGCCCTCTCTTTGACATCAGCTATCCTTCCCGACATAAAACTGTAAAAAAATAACCTGAATTATTACTTCTGTTACAGTGCCATTTTGCTCAAAATATTTCATTCAGGGATTCATATATAATTACTCACCTAATAAAAGGAGCTATTAGGTTGTAAAGATCCTATCCCATCCATGCTCTTTTAAAATTATGACCTACTCAGGCTTGAAATCAAAAGCAGAGCTGAAAGGAGTAATTCCGCCGAAACGCGCTGACTGGGTTTTCAAATCACCTAACTGATAAATAAGCAAACGCGCTCTCTTTTGGAGATTCAGCTGCATAAACAGGGATTAACTTCAAATGCAGCTGAACATTCAGCAACGAAAAGAGTGCACGTGAAATGTTCTTAATTTCACCTAGTTCCAAGCTGCAGATAAGCACGGCAATAAACGTTTAGAATTCTAGCTCACAATGAAGGTGCGTGTGGCTTTGGAAAGCCGCTACTGGAGTGAGTGGTGTGGCAGAAGTGTTGGGTGGCTTCTTGTCCTCTGTATCTCTGGGCGGGGAGGGGGAGGGGGTAAGAGGAGGTTCCCCAGGCACTGGGTCCTGGTGGGTGCCACGTACCGACACTGCACACTGAGTCCGTGAGGACCCAGTTGGTGGACGTGACTCAAGAGAAGGTACTGTTTGCAACTGCCCTTCCTTTTCCCTCCCCTTCCTCAGGGCCTGTTCTCAGGAAGTCTGCCACTTCTGCAGAGGGTGGCGGGGACATTGGGCAGGAGGCCATGTGAAGTGTGGAGCTGGCCACCTTGCCCAAGGCTGGCTGCCAAGGAGAACTCGGGGCGGGATGGGGCGGAGGGGGAAACTCTTCCGGCCATCCTCCTGAGGCAGATGGCCTTGGCTGAAGGTTTGAAATGCCATCACGCTGTGGCAGGGCACAAAAAGCCACCCGATTACGGGCCTAAGCACATAATTGTTACCATGTGTCTGAGAGGCCTGGATTGCAGCCTCTTCCAGGAAATGGGCCGCTGCTGGCAGGGTGCCCCTAGTTGCCCGTTTTTATGTTCCTGGTCTCCAGACGTCAATGCTAGCCAGGGGTGGATCTGCAAATACTTAACTTGCTAAAATGGGTGAGGTTTCCGGCTGCTTACTGATATCCACCCCTTGGCAAGATGAATGACTTGCGTTACAAAACGTAAGTGTCTGCGGCCTTTTGTTTGTTTACCTATTTACTTTTTGTGCTGTCAGGAAAACATCCAATCCTTTGGTGCTACGTAGTGAGAGAATTCCCGTGGGTGCTGTGTACTTCAAAGCTGAAAACAAAGCAGTGAGCTGGCACCGATGTGCCACAGCATGGTACAGGCTTAAATAATGCACTTGCATTTTGTAAGACTAGACCTACACAGAGGGAAATGACAGGCCTCGACGACGGAAAACAGAAGCGTTAGGGATGACAGTGTGACCCCCGCGGTGGTGAAGGCCCAGGACTATTCTAGCAGCTTCAGCACTGACGTGCTGCTGGAGATGGAGCCTTACTTTTGTTGAGGGACCTCGTAGCCATCATTTGTTAACTCCTGACGCCTATGAAAGGAGGGATGCTGATGCTTTCTGAACTGCTTCTGGCTCTTCTGGGACTGAGTGGTCCTGCCGCTGGGCCTGTCCACTGGTTAGAGTGCTTGGACACGGGTTGTTTATGGGTAATTGGTATGCTGCAAAGTTCCTGGAAAATTCACGTCATCAATTCGGCAGTCCGCGTTAAAAGGCCGATCCCGTGATGGCATTAAGTTGCTTCATTAGGCCTTCCAAACTTGCCATTTGTTCACTCAAATCATCCTGTTCATACACCTACATAGAGAGTGAGAGCAAAATGTTAGTCCAGGTGAGCCCCGACCACGAAGACAGCCACGTCCACTTGGTTCACTCCGCACTCTCGAGCATGAGACAGTGGCCCTCAGCCCGCGGCTGGCTGAGAAAATCAGCACTGAATGGAGATGCTGGCACTGAGAAATGATGGCCTACTGTTTCACCAACGTCATCCTGCAACGAGGAAAAAGGCTTTAGAGTGACAAAAACGTTCCACCAATTACTAGCTGTGTGGTCTTAGAAAGTTAGTGGTCCTGTCTGATGTACAGGTCTCAGCTCTAAAATGATGGTGGTGATAATCGTCTACTTCATAGACTGCTCTGAGCACAACGTGCCGTGTTTAACCCCATCACAGTGTCCAGCATGCAGTACATAGTCAGTATGTTAGTTTCTTTTCAGCATATTTACCATATTTTGCCATGAGTAACATACAATTTTTTTGCACAAAGTTGTGAGGGAAAAATAGGATGTGCATTGTGCATTATACATAGGTAGTATTAATTCTGTATCTCTATAACTGTTTTTAATTGTATTATTTATGCTTATGAGTTAGAAGTGTAAGTCCAGAAATCAATAACAATATCCATATGCAAAATAATAGCCTGGAATATGATCATTGGGGTGTTTTTTTAATGTAAAAAACTTTATGCATAAAATTTCTTATACTTTGCATCTATCTGTTGTGTTTTGTAATTATTTGTTGCATAAAATTTCTTGTACCATAATACATTAAAAAGTGAATGTTAAAATTCCTTTATAATATAAAAAAACAAGTACCAAAATATAAACAAATAAAAATTTGAATTAAAAAATTAAAACGAGAGATGTTTTCCTTGAAAGTTTGGGCCAAAAACATGGGTGTGCATTACACATGGCAAAATATGGTTCATCTACCAGCTTTTCTTTGTAACACAGCCAAGGCACATGGGAACTTCATGGCCTTTGCCTTGACTGATGAAAAGTCTGAAGAGTATGACTTCAGTTTGTGTGTAGAAATGAGTATCTTACCCCAAACCAGAGCTAGGTCTACGCAGTTATAAAGGTAACCTCACGGCAAATTTGGCTGGTGAATAAAACGAAGAGGTTGAACTGTAGTAATCTTAGTGAATGTACTCTGTAACACTCACTCTGTAACACTCACTCTCGGTGAGCCACTAGAACCATGTTATCAGTAATACCGGATTATTAGTGGTTATACATGCCTTCATCCCTAGCCTCGAGGAAATCTAATTCACTAGGGCTACAAAGAGTTAGAATGAATCAATCAATCAATCTCTCTCTCTCAAAGCTTCCCAGGTAATTTTGATGGTCAGCCAGTGGAGGAAAGGATCAAGGCTGTGGAATTAATGTGAATCCCAGTTCTTTTACACACTTGGCTTTCTGAGACTGTCTTATTTGTCAGGGGAATAGCAAGCTTGCTTCACTGGGTACTTGGATTCAGCAAGTCAGTGTGGGTGAGGAGTAACTGCTCAATGCATGTTAGTTTCTTCTTTTCCTTTCTCAACATACCCTTTGTTTTGACTAACACAGACGTGCCATGCTTGATTCTCCTAGGTTAGATCATGCATTTAAGTTACTGAACTAAATTGAGGCCTGAGTCATGATTTCTAGCTCTGCGTAGGTCAGGAAGCATTGCTCAGTACCGTGGTCAGAATGTACAGCAAATCCTGCCACATAATATAAACACCCTCGATCTCATCTCATGAGACCACTGGTGGAGATTATGTGGGGGGACAGGCATAAAGCCACTCCAGCCACTAAAGAAACAACTCAAATGCATGGTATCAAACATTGACTATGTAATCTTCAGACCTAACAGGGATTGAAAAGTAGCCAATTTGGCTCACGAGACTGTTCTACAATGACGAAGAAGATTGAAGTTGATCACTTAGTAACTTCTTTCCCAAATGCTGTCTTAGCTGCTTTTCTTGAATTATCTAGATCTCATTGTCAATACGGCAACCACTAGCCACCAGTAGCCATTGGATGTTTGAAATGTAGATAGTCTGAATTAGGATGTTGTGTATATATAAGATACACACCATACCATGAGTGTGGTATGTGTGGTGAGTTGTAGGACTGGTTGGTGACACTGAGCACTTACTCTGTGTGTGTGTTTCCTTTCCATGGGATGAAATACCTTGGCATGCCTGGCATAATTATTTTGTAAAATATAATTATTCTTTAAAATAAAAAACTAACAAAAAGCTATACTCTTGAGTTTTCTGAGGTTATTATACATGTCACTTTTAATATCATCAATAGCAGACATATGGAAATGAGAAGAAAATACAAAATCAAGAAATGAAGGAATTTAAGAAAAAAAAACAAGGAACTGACATATTTAGAAAATAAAGGGGGAAAGTTTAATTATTTAATGAGAAAAAGTTTACACAGGGAAGAGCTAACAAGTGATCAAATTAGAAAATTCAGAAAAATCAATGAAGACAAAAAGCAATCTAAATTTTGAGAGAACAAATATTTCTCTCAAAATGCACTGTGAAAAAATTTAAAAATATGTTAGCTAAAGGCAGCAATTAAAAAAACTGTTTCTGAATATAATTCAAGAGAAAACATTTAATAAAAGAAGGCTAAGGAACTAACATATTAGAAACCTTGAAAAATAAGAGGACTGGAAAGAGGGCGAAAGATGGGGGGACAAAGCAGATTAGAATTAGCTCATTTGAATAGACAATATTTTTCTAAATTTTATAAAATATTTTAACTACGAGGAAGCCAAGGAATCTGGGCACATGTATGTGTGTTAATGTTTGACAGAAATATGTTATATAATTAACATACTTTTGTATACTTAAAAAGATTAAAATTTATAAGAATGTAATGCACTCTGACAGGATATAGCTGTTGATGGCAATATTTGTTTAATCTCAGGGTTGCTGGCCACATCCCAAATCAGATCAACCTTCGAAATTCATGTATCTTATAAAGAATCATGTCAAGTGGCCCATTTTTATGTTTAAGGTTAATTCTAAAGAGTGACAGTCAAAGGCATAATATGAAAAGTGGTAAGATTATATATTAAAGGAAATACAGAAATAGGGAAAATAATCTATACCTGTACTATTCCTTAGAAATGTAATGTGGACCATGTGTGTAATTTTAAATCTTCTACACTAAAAGATGTAAAAATAAATAGGTGAGATTAATTTTAATATCTTTATCATTTTAACATGGAATAAATAGAAAAAAATTGTCAATAAGATATTGTCAAAAATATATATATATTTTGCTAAGTGTTCAGAATATGGTGTGTATATTATATATATCCAACATCCCAATTCAGATTATCCACATTTCAAACATCCAATGGTTACCTGTGGGTGGTGGTTGCCGTATGAACAATGAGATCTAGATAATTCAAGAAAAGCAACCCAGACAACTAAGACAGCATTTGGGAAAGAAGTTACTAAGTGATCACCTTCAATCTTCTTCGTCATTATAGAGTAGTCTCATGAGCGAAATTGGGTACTTTTCAATCCCTGTTAGGTCTGAAGATTACATAGTCAATGTTTGATACCATGCATTTGAGTTGTTTCTTTAGTGGCTGGAGTGGCTTTATGCCTGTCCCCCCACATAATCTCCACCAGTGGTCTCATGAGATCGAGGGTGTTTATATTATGTGGCAGGATTTGCTGTACATTCTGACCACGGTACTGAGCAATGCTTCCTGACCTACGCAGAGCTAGAAATCATGACTCAGGCCTCAATTTAGTTCAGTAACTTAAATGCATGATCTAACCTAGGAGAATCAAGCATGGCACGTCTGTGTTAGTCGAAACAAAGGGTATGTTGAGAAACGAAAAGAAGAAACTAACGTGTATTGAGCAGTTACTACACTCATACATGCTTGCTTCATCATTATATGTGAAATGACTTACAATAAAACCAATTTTACCCCAGGCTAATTGATATAAACAAGAATGAAGTTCCTACAGCATCTCACCAATGTTATAACAAAACATTTGAACAAAATATTCTGTGAGAACCTGCTGTATATATTATATACAAAAAATACATTAAACTATATTTAAACACACACATATATATGAGGGCAGTTCACAAATGATCCAGTCCTAAATGCCTCTAATTTTCATATTACATGGCTGGATATTTTCCAGACAGCTCTCATACATATCTAATATATGTATATTTGTAAAGTTATTCATTCTGTAGCTATCTGCTTACATATGTCTAAGATTGCCTTTATGTACCAATACCTTGTAAGCTTAAATCCCTCGTATAATTTTCTTCCCTAAAGTTTTTTTTCCCTCTCTCTATTCAAGTGCAGGAAAACAGAACAAAACAAGAAGAACAACAATGGCTGCGGTTAATGGAGAGTACTGGTTGGTTCAGACGGAACTGCCCAGCACTGGTCACTGCTTCCCTTGGCGCACTGTGAATTTCAAGGATGGACTTACGTTGGCTGGGTCCTCGGCTCCTTTGTGGCTCTCCTCGGACACTTCGGGGGCTGTTGGCACAGACACAGGAAGCAAAGGAGATCTCGCCTTTCCAGCCAACCCGAGAGAGGCTGTTTTAACATGAGTCTTAGGAAGAGTAGGCCCTGAAAGAGAAAACACAGAGTAATGCATCTACTGTGTAAAACTGTCTGAGGATCAATCAGCAAAGCGTGTGAGCCAAATCCAGTGGGTTGGCGTTGATTTTAGGTTATTTTTCATTCTGTAGTTTGGAGATGAATTCTGACACAATGAATGGGTTCATTTTATTTCTACTAACTAGAAGACAAATTCCGATTAGGCCTCTCCACTTGCTCCACCAGCCATATGTAATTTTGAGTGGATGTCAAATCATGCTGTGAAAGGTTGCCTAGGAGCTCTGAACTGCTCATCACACTATGTAAAGTGTCAGGCGAGCTCATGTGGTGCCAGTCTTAGCTCTGGGCCAGAAAGCCCTGTGCGAAACCACCTACATAAGCCCTAAATTTAACAACACAAAGGAATATTCGTGCAGTTAAAAGACATGCTCTCCCTGGTCTACAAATGAGTATTAGACGTTACAGTTTTAAAAAAGAGTCCTTCATGGCCAACCTGATAGAAACTCATTAAGAATTCTCTTTTGGAAAAAAAAAAGACATCATTCTGATCAGTATAATTTCTCTCAACAGAATACATTCTAATGCTCATGCAAATTATTTGAGGAACTGTGGATTTCTACTAGATGCTATTTCTGTCTGCTCTAAACAAAGGCTATATTTTCTTTTTGAGTCTGAAATTTGCCCTATAAATCCTGCTTAGCTTATAGCAGTATTATAACTTTCCCCCTAACATAAAAATTTTCTAAAGGTTATTGAATCAGCCAGTATTCCTCATGTACCTGAAGACTTTTGTCATTCTTAGCATTGTAACCAAGACCTCAGCACAGAAGGTATTAAACCACGCAAAGAAGTTTGTCTCAGTTCTCTTCTATCATCAGTGCTGATATTTGAGTTCCAGTGATTCCAATGGCATACTATGTATTTTGGAGAAAAAAAAGTTTTTACCATACTTTGGAACACATAATTCTAGTTAATTGAACTCAAAAATTATTCTACAATCAGAGAAATAGGGGGCATTGGCTAATTAGAAAAGAAATCATGCAAACAATCTGGCAGGCCAGCAATTTGCTGTATGCTAGGCAAAATCAATGATAGATTCTAACAAAAACACCTTTCCTCATACCATGGCCTAGAATGTAATTCATATTCATATCCTTTCACTCTTTTCTTGAACTTCAAAGATCAAATGTCTGTATTTGGAATGATTTATCAATAAAGGGTGATCTATATATCCTCAAAGTCCTATACAAACAGTGTAATTTGAATTATTATTATTATTTAACATGATGAATAGTTTGTTGGGCTAAAGCAAAATGGCCATGTAAATTTGGTATTGACTGCTATATCTCAGTTAATTTTGGATTTGGCATACGTGCTCCATTTTTACTACCAATTTTCTCTGGTTGAACAATAGGCAAACCTTCATTCTTCCAGATAGTGGAATGCCAGCTGGTCTTCACTACTGAATGTGAACAAATCATTTCTGTATTAAGCTATCTCTACCCTTTCGTCTTTAGCTTCTGACTCAATACAGTGTTCCCAGAGCCAACTTAGTTGTAAACCCAAACCCAAGGCAGGCACTAAAAACCTTGGCAGACAATGCTCTACAATGGTGCTCCACGTGCTCCAACAGGTACAACTCACATCAATGCTGTAGATGATTAGTGAAGTGAAAACACAAAGTTTAAAGAGGAATTTTCATACAGCACTGGTGAAGCCTGAGAATGTATCTACTTACCTCCTACTTTGAATTGCATTTTCTGAATTATGTTTACATTCCCTTCTAGAATGTTCACAATGTTCTACTTAAGGCTGAGTTTAGCTTAACTGCCACCAAAAGCTGTTCCTCTAGCACCTGCCATGAGCCATCTCTTCCTTCCCTGTGTTTAACAGAGCAGCTGCATTTTTACCAACACTTACTGTCTATCTCTCTTATATATATATATATATTTTTTTTTTTGCTACAATTTCAATTTAGGTTTCCTTGATGATGAAATTCACTTATTTTATTTAGTTTTACTACTTCAAAGAAACTATTTCTAAAAATTTGTTAATTTAACCCTTAACCAACCACATGCAATTTTGTGTCTAATGTATATTGCAAATCACTTCACTTTAACATAGGTATCTACAAAGACAGTGACATAAGACAAAGTAAATGGCATGGGCATAGCTTAGTATGTTGGAAATTCAAACTGGCCCATGCTTGTTTTATATTAGGAAACATAAGAATAAAAATTCTTTTAGAATTTATGAGACTATTCTATATAATTTCCTAATATTTATTTGACTAGATTTTTTTTTTGCAGTTTTGCATGTAGAGAAATTACAGTTCTCACTATTAAAAGTGTATTCTGATAACATATTTTCTGCCCAGGATCCTAAACACTTGGGTAGGTCTGGAGTGTATTACACTGTATCTGAAACACTTGCATCATTACAGTAAGCTGCAGGTATGCCTAAAGAGCACCAGAACGCAAACCCATTACATTGAAGAACATTATAATAATTGACTGTCTCTAGTGTCCAGGCAACAGTTACACTTTTGGAACCTACTGAGTGTTGAACAATATACAAGACACTGCATTTACAAAAGGAACTGAAGACATTGTCTTGGCTGAGACCATACAAAGTGTTTAAACCTCAAGTGACTTCCTTTTCTTAAAAGTAATGTTCACAAATTCAAAGCAGTTTAAAATGTTGGAACCTCTAGGGCTTTTGACATTCCTTTGGTGACTTTCCTTTTATATTGTTGAATTGAACACTGAGGTCCCTGGAGATCAAGAGATGAAGGTAGAATTAATTTCAATAAAATTCCAGTACAGGAGAAGAACTGAATAGTCTCTTAGAGTTCATTATCAACGAGGCTTTTCTAGTTGTACTATCTGGCCTTAAATATTTTTCTTTCCTTTTCCTGAATGGGGAGTTAAAGAAAAGACTATGGGAGAACTTTTCTAGGAGAGATTGATCAGCAGCCAACTTGGATCTCAAAATTTCCCTGTAGTAAAGGGGAATAGTAAAACCAAGATTCTCATGAAAACAACCTGTATTAAAAGGCTGACACGCTGGGTCAGCCCTTGGGTCTGCACTAACCCCGCTGTGTTAGGATTTGGATAGATTCAGCATTTTCTACTCTGAAACTCAGATGTTTTAAGCTGGGACACTGGTGAAGCCTCAGTCCTTACAAGCTCACCAAGCTGTGCTTTTTCCCTCACTTATGTACCCATGGTTCACCCTGTGTTACTGCCTCCTGTCTGCATCCCTGTTCTTCTACTGGTCTATGAGACATTCCTATAATCCTTCCCCCCATGCCTGAGACCTTACCAATGGCCTTCCCAAAAGGCTAAATTCTGAATGCATTTTCTACACCACTGAAACCAAATATCTTTATATAAAATAACCAGTCTCATGGCATGGACTGTTCAAGTGAGAAAGCAGCATAATCACCTGGCATTTGGATTAGTCATGGCTGGGAGCTTGGTCCGACCTGAAGAGGACACTGGGAATGACCTTGCTGCCTCTCACTTGCTGACGAATTGCTGTGCTGGGAGACCATCTATCCTGAATCCATTCCTCCGTATTGAGCTGCCCTGGATTTCAGCTGCACGTGGCGCTTTGCCATACTTCACTGCTATCTGGCCTTTCCAACACTGCCCTCAGAAGTGAGTTTAAAACCCACTTTGTTCTTGGAGCCCTGCCCCCCTCCTTTGTATGCTTTTTCTTCACAATGGGCTGCTTTCAGGCTTGGTAGCCTTTGCCGAGCCTGGTGGTGTGGTGACACACTGGTCCTACACTCCCAAAGAACAGATGGAAACAGTAGCAATTAGAAAACAAAACAAATATATATATATATGGCATTAAACTCCTGATCTTGGGTGTCAAAAAGGGATAGAAATTCTTACAGCTTTTCCTATTTTTGTGGATCAGAAAGTAGCCTACACAGCAGACTCCGTATTGACTGCTCTGCTTTGGAGAGTGGCCCTTCACATTGATAATTTGTCTAAATACGAATAATTTCACTGAAACATCTATGTACTAGCTTTATCAGAGCAATATACCAGAGCGAAAGAAAATAAAAGACAAAAATTAGGAGAATCTTTTCCATGGCCTCCAGCTGCTAACTTAATAGAATCTTAGCTTGGCAGTCAGGATCCTCTGTCATCAATCCCAAACACAAAGACTGACTTTCAGAGTGTGACCAAGAAAACCCACGTCAAGTTCAGAGAGGAAGGTATGCAAATGAGAGATGAGGGCTTCCCAATCCTGAATACCAAGCTGATTTTCATGACAAAAGGTTTTTGATTTTTTATATTATTTACTCCCCCCACCCCCAACCCCAAGGTAGTAAAATATGTGTGATGTACACAATCGATTCCAAGGACAGAGTAAGTGCTCAAGTAAATATCCAAATACTGAGGCAGAGTCCTAGCCTGGGACGTAGGGGTCCCAGTCTTACTTAGTTTTGTGACTTTGGCCCAATAGCCTAATTTCTTTGGGTCTTAATTTCTTTATATTTACGAAGGTTAAACCATTTATTCTTTAAGCTATTAGCTATACAAAGTATACACGTAAAGAAAGTATAGCTATTTATCTATATTAAACTTTACGTTTGGATTTCTTTGTTCTAAGACTCAGGAAGCATTAGTTAATTGGTAAAATATGTATCCAGAGAAATTTCTAACAAGTAAATCCTTAGCTCACACATTACAATAATTGAATTTTAAGCTGGTGTTTTCTAGAAATAAATGTTCTATCATTTCCTCTTAAAATTATTAATAAAAATCTATAACAACAACTATGGTTGTTTTATTTTTTCATTTCTCCCTAACAACAGACATTTCAAGTAGAAATAAGCAGCATTGAATGGCCACAAGTTTAAATGATCCATGATTAATTGAAAGATTTAAATGTACAAATGCTTGATCTGAAACCACTATAGATTTCCCCCTACCCAGGGTGCGTGTTGAAGAAGTGTTTCAAGTGACCTGTAGGTGAAATACATTATATCGGTATGCTAACTAAATGGGTTCACAGGGATATACAACTAATTAAGTGAGCACTGCTTTGGTTTTAATGTGACTCTCCTCAGCAGGACCCGCTAAGTGGGGGCAATACAAATGGTGCCGGGGTTCTGAGGGGGCTGGCAGTGTGCCTCCGTGTAGACGAGCGGCCTCAGCGGGACTTTACTGCTCTAAGCGTCATTTTCACAGTGCAGTTATTAAACACGTCGTGTGCTCATTAGTACGTGATACATGATGGCCAGGTGCAGACTCCCGCCAGCATCTCTCTGCACAGGGGTCTCCCAGGTAAGACGACTCTCAGGGCAGACGTGCTAGATGCTGCAGCAGGAAAGGCATAAACACTCGCTCGAGTCAGACCTGAGGCCCGCGTGTAGCGTGATCTCGATGGCAGTATGACGTGTTCACACCCTTGCCTACGTTTTCCCATTTCCTCTCTCACTGTCTGTTCCTTCCCTTTGAAGGATGAAAGTAAAGTGGGTGGCTTTGAAGAGGCCTGGGTTCTCCTCTTCACTTTGTCTCGGACCAATGAGACAGCCTCTCTTGGTCTCGTTTCCACCTGAACTATAATCCCTTTCTGACATGTTTTTTATTAAGGAATCACCCTGTGCTCAGGTTGTCGGTGGGGATCGGAAGTGTCATACAGTCGTGGGCACTTCTCACGTGCAAAGAGCTTTTGAGGTTTCAGAAGAAATAAGACATAGATGGGAAAATCTTCGTGTAATGCTCTGTCCCTTCTCAGGTTCACATGCTGGACAAAGAGAGCGCAGCTGTATTTGCCTGGACACCGTGGCCTCAGGCCTTCCTCATAAGGGACAGAATTTCACACAAGTTAGAATAGAGTTTACTATGTATATAGTACACATAATTTGCTATGTACCGTATATTTTGACAATAATAAGCATATTGAAATGCCATTTCTGGAAACAGAAGCTTTGCATTCTTTTTCTAACCTTCCGGTTTCTCCTCAAAGATAAAAGAAACATTGGGGACATGTTAATGTCTTCTGCCTGTCCCTCCTCCCCTTCTACTCTCTCCGATGTGAGGTGTAAGGCGGGACTTGTCTGAGTGACATGTGAGGTGACTTCCCTTGGGCCAGCACTCTGTGAAGGTGGGAGGGTAAATTAGTGTGCGAAGGGTCACTGCTCAAGTTCTTAAACCTCCTGCTCTGGGCCACTGAAGACCCTCAGCTCTCTGGCCTTGAACTTTCTGAAGCCCGCATGTGTTAATCAACCAAGGCAAGGCCTGACTGCAGCAGGGCACACAGGTCCCTACTATCCGCTGCAGCCCACAGCCGGTGAGCCCCGAAGTCCTGCCATCTGGGCGGGAAGAAGAGGCCTCCCAGATAGATACTCCTCCGACTCCGTCTGCCAAAGGGCCATGAGTCTGTGTGTTTTCTGGCTCCAATTTGGTTAGGAGCACTTTTTTCCTATTGTTTCCACAAATTGGAACCCAGATAGAGAAAGGTTCAACATTTAGGTGCTCTCTCCCTCTCCCACAGGCACATGCACGACCCTAAGACACATTTGCCTGCCCTGTCTTGTACGGTCTTTGAAACAGGCCTTAAAACACACCTTAGTGTGCGGGCCTTGGGGAAGTCAAAGCTCAAAGAAGGTAAGGGGGTTTGCCTACTCTTACTGTTAAAGTATATATGCTTTCTTAGACAAAAACAAATGGCAATAAAAGCTACACTGCAGGCATTTATAGGAAGCCGACTGAAGTGGAGAGGACATTCTTAGTGCTGGAAAGGAGAGGAGAGAGTGAGAGGAAAGGACAGACGGCAACAGTGACAGTGTGTGGGACAGTGGTGGTGGGTGACAGGAGGGAGGGAGAAGAAAGAACAAACCAACGTATCTCGGCTCACTTTCCTATCATGATCCCAGCTAGACTTGTTCTCATCTAGGCTGTGAACCAATGAAAATATAAATGTCAACGCAACACAGAAGCGAGAACTTCTGATGTCCTGGAACAGAATCATAAACACAACACATGGTTTTATAGTGGGCCCTTGTTTGAATAATGCAAAGGGTGAAAACTGTCTTCAAATAGCTTTCTTTTTGTATCCCTTCTTCCTTTGCAGATACTGTAGCCCCATTCACTGCCTTTCTGTGCACACATCCTACGAGAGATACTGAGAGCCCTACAGCCCCCTCACCACCTCGATAGAAGATAATCCAATCACTTAACCTGTGACAAACTGACAGTAGCTCATCATCTTTGCCTTCTTGGGGTTGTTTATATTTTTAAAGATAAATGATAGAAAGGGCCATATAAGGGATGCTTTTCTACAAGTGAGTCTTCTGTCACATTGCACCTGGGTATGGGAGAGACTTCTGGTTTCCAGGACCTGCTCAAAGCTGATGCTGATAGTTCCCATCTTCATTTTGCGCTAGACTACTGGCTTGAACAATCCAATAAGTAATTTAATTCCTCCCCCTGAGGAAATACCAAGATCTAGTAGCCCTAAGGTTATAAAGACATGATCTTTCCTAGTTCTATCTATTTGTGGTTTGTTGTATCTTCACACCTTTGGAAATCGGAATCCAAGTCCTGAATTTACTGAGCTTATCCGAAGTTACCCAACAATAATTCAAGAATACAGCAAAGTTTCCAAAATACTGGAGGGGAGAAAGTGACTAACTGTGTTAAAAACATGAATTAAATATTATCCCAGATGGCTGTGAATTTATACAAAATCCTGTAGACAAGAAAGATGTTTATTTTATATTTTATAATGGGTAAAGAAGAGCCTCGCAGAAGGATTCAAAAAGACTTAGAATTGATAAACAGTTAGCTGAAGTTTATGTTGGGAAATAATGACTAAGCGAAGGATGGATGAGAAGCCTTCCAGGCCAAAAGCACAGTCTAATAGGTCTTCTTGTCCTTAGGACCTATGCCTAAGTCATCCTTTGTGGCAGCTGTTTCTAGAAACAAGATCGAGGCAGACACGAGCCACAAGATGAGCCTGCAGACACTTCACACTCATACTTCTGCCTGTTCCTTCTTCTTGACTTAGAAAACTTGGAATGAGAAAAGTTTCAGGACACTCATCCATGATCATGAGAAATGAATTCACCAGGACAGTTCCGTTCCCCTCTCGTTCCCTTGGTGCCTCTCTGGGTTTCCTTGACCACTTATTAACAAAACACCCAAATAAACCAAAACTGAAACTACAATCTCAAAACTAAACATCTATATTGCTTATTGGTAGGCTCCCATAATTATGATACCATGTTGTTTCTATGACTCGCTTTTAGAGTTCCTCTGACTTCCTCTGTTCTTTGGCATATAATGTCACGTCAAGGGATCGCTCAGTTAATTTCATGGATATTCCAGATCGGTTTTAGATAGTTTGTTATAAAAGAGACATTTGCATCCTCTTTTGCAATCTATCCTTTAATTTTCTTCCTACCTTTTTCTTTCCTGTTTGCAATAAGAAGCAACAGGTTTGAATATTTTATTTATACTAACTGCAATCGAGATGTTTTGTGCTCTTAGGAGGAAAATTGTCAATTCTGTTCTTCATGAAAAATAGGCTTAAAAATCTCTCCTTTATTATCTCATTTTTTTATGACAACCTAGTGATCAAACTTCAGAGAAATTACACTCTCAGTTCTTAAAGAAACAAATGATGCTGCCCAAAGTTTCCATATTATTTCATGAAAACGTTGGGAAAATGCAGAAACAGTGCAGACATCCAGACACCAGTCTTGTACAACTTTTGTAATTACGTACTCTGTGTAGAATGTCATCATAACTCAAATGCTGCCACATTAGTATGCAATAGATTACATTTCTGGTAATATTTCATATGCTGTATAAATATAATCATTTCCACTTTAAAAAATCAATTTATTTTGCAAATATTGGAAATATTGCTCTTCATAAAGACAATTTGATTACCACAAAGGATTCTGTTTTTATAGTAAAGCCCTTATTACTCAGAACCAGCTATCTTCATACCCTGAAATAATTTATTTTTTATCTGGTTTCATCTTCAATAGAAATCATTGAACTACACATACGTGCACACGTACACACACACACACACACACACACAGATATAATGACTAGAACCAGAAATATAACTTCCAAATTACATTCTGAGGTGAGGACACTACCAATTTAACCCTATTTCTTCTAACTTTTACATGTATGTCTCTCAGACTGACCAAAGCACAACAGGAACACTATTTTTAAGGCAAAAGAACATTTTCAAAGCTCAAAGCAACTTAGTCAATGATGTATGGTATTACATTTAGAACAAGTTTTCAACTGTAAGAGTTAAAGACAGTTGCCACTTCCGCCACAAAGAACATGTCGGCCACTGAGAAAACAACTCAAGTGCGCATTTCCACCTTTAATATTGACCAATTCCTTCCTTGTATTTTGCTGCCACACTGTAGGGGTGGCCTATTCTTGCACATTGCCTATTTATTTATTCACCACGGCTATCTCAGCCACCTGGCTTTTGCCCTCACCAATCTACACAAATGTCAGATATAAAGGTCATAAATGCTCTCATAACGTTTCAGCCTAATGAGTGTCTGCCCTGTAAACCTTTCCATGGGATTTGTTAGTCATTATGTTTCCTCAGTTCTAAGATTCATAGCCATGTCCCTGAAATCAGAATGCTCCTGACAAGCGATTTTATACAATTATTATAGTTTTTGTTTTTCCCTTTCATATTATACAACTAAATCAGTGGTCTACTCCAGAGGTAATGGCATGTTTACGTGCTTGTTGAAGTGTTAGTTGAAGCCACGTGGACTGATGTCCATAATTTCTGTTGAAATGCATCAAACATTAAGTTAGATAAATAGATGAATAAATATGTGACAAAGAAAATATGAGAAAAAGTTCATTGCAGAGTCTAAGTGTATATAGGAGTTCACTGTAGAGCTTTCCTGAATATTCAATATTTTTATAATAAAACATAAGCAGAAAAAAAATATGGCAACTTTGAATCAAGGAACTATTATATTTAAAACTGACTTTTCCTTGAAATACTCTCCCTTTTTGGCTTCTGAAAAACTGTAAGATCTCTAGTACCTGTTCTTTAATCCATGTAGATTGACCTTACATTTCAGTTATTGAATTTCTTTTTTTCCTTCAAATTTTTTCCCTCCTGGGCACTGTCATCTAATTCGACATGCTAAACTCTTCCCTCCCTGGGCATGGTTTCCCACTCTACCCTTCAGCGGTGACTAACTTCCTTCTTGAATTCGTAATGCTTTACCATATCCGCTAGATACCCCCACTAGGATGTCCCACTGCCCCTTCGTGCCCAGCATGCTTCACTCTGTGTCCCATTCTTCCATCCCTTTTCAGAGATAACCTCTGAGCTGACTTCCCTCTTCCTGTGTCTATAACCAAGTTCCCAAAGTCAGAGGTTTAAAACAACAGGGTCACCTTGGATCTCACCTTTTCCCTCATTCTTCACATTGGATTATTCAAGCAGTCAACCGTTTCTTCTTTTGAAAGATAACTCTATTTATTTATTTATTTATTTTGTTGGTGGCTCCCTGGCTGGGAATCGAACCCAGGCCACGGCGTCGAAGTGCTGAAGCCTCGTCACTACAGCACCAGGGAGCCTTGAAAGTACCTCTTGCAGCTGTCTTTTCCATCTGTTCTCACTGCCGTCAATCTACATCACACTCTTCCTACCTCACCTTGGTTTACCACTTGATCATCCCAAAACCCACTGTTTTCACTCACCATTACTTGCCTTTCTCCAGCTTCTGATCTCATCATTGCCCTAGTAACCGTTCTCCCTAGCAAGACTGCTGTGCCTACTGACTCTGAAAACATCTTGGACTTTCTCATCTCTGGGCCTTTACTTACTCTGGTTCTATTTCCTCGCATACAATCAGGGAGGAGAATAAATATTATAGTCATGCAGAACTAGACTTATCTCCTGTCCCTGCCCTTTAATAGCTGTGACCTTGGAGATGTTATTTGATTCTTCTATACTCTGGGTTGATCCCCTATAAATCGGCATGGCTACTTTACAGAGATAGCATGGGCTTAAGGAAAAGGCATGTGCAAAATGGCATTCTCCTCAGTCCTTATTTTACAGCTAACATAGAATTGGCAAATGATAAACCTTTAGGGATTATAAAATGAATTCTATTTTACCCTGAGCTGTCCAGAAATGCAATTTCCTGAGAATAGTCCACTCCCCAAAGATACTAGTTAACTGAGATTTTCTTCTTTATTTGCAGTGAAACTAAATGTCAATGAAAAATTCTGAATAATTCTTATCACGCTGGACCAAGAAGATCTCTTCAAGCCCACATATAGGAAATTATTTATGAGAAAAGTATGTTTCTATGCAATGTTTCATAAGCTCTTCAGTATTTGACATATCCTGTAGTATGAAGGTTCTAAATATTTCATATCTACCAAATTATTAGAAGCTAGCTCTGAAAAATATGCTGTAGGCTATCTTGTACTGGGGTTAGCAATTAAGCCTCTATTATCTTTGGAGTTTTGATAACTATGTAGATAGTTATTCCAGTCTTCCAATGAGAAATAAAACTTTCTTCAGTTGGATGTATTGGACCAATTCAAATATGAAAAAATGTAATCAATACATATTTGGAAAGGAAACCAAAAAAGTATAACAAAATAAAAACCAATGTAAATGTAAAACCATATATAGAGAACCAGAAATAAACAAAGTCTATTTTTTTTCCTCTTGTGAATGCCTAAGCTGGAGTATTGTGCCATGGTTATAAGTACCATAGAAGATATTTAAAATACTTCTGGAAAAATAATTGCAATGCAGATATTTACATGTTAATGAAAATGCCACAATGTAGGTTGAGTGTTTAATACTTGTGACATTATGATTCATTAATCATAGATCCTTTATGTATATGTATCCTAATATAGTTGTTCAGAAAAGTAGATATTCAGAAAGGTTTGGTTTCAGAAAGACGTAGGTTCAAATCCTTGCCCTGCCATTTCAATATAATGTGGCTAATGGATTATTTTATCTCCTATGATCCCAAGGCTCCTCATGAGTAAATGGGGAGAAATAAGGATGGGTGATGATGACCTCCTTCAAATGACAACACATCTCAGTTTCCCACAGGAGTTCATCTTCTGGAGAAAACTTATCATAGAGTGTTGTGACACTCATCTATCAATCTTCATTTAGGCAACAAAAATAAGAGTTTCAGAAGTGGGACCTCTTTTAAGACATTATAAACACTAATCTAACCAATTCCTTCATCAGGCATTAAAACACATATGCAAAGTCCCCAACCGTTGCTACATAAGATGAATGACTTAATTTTGCAGAATTTCATTTGAGCAGGGCAAACAAAAGTGTTTAGCTCTTGGCCTTAGATTCTGGAAGGTTATCTCTGCAAAAGGTTTTTGGGATTAGTCTTGAAAAGCAAACAAAAAACAAAATAAAACAAAACCAGATTTTGGTGTTTACGTTCTGTAGCTGAGCCTAAATATTCCCAAGGTGATGACAAAACGTCAGATTAAGTGATCCGTAATTTATTACTGATAATGAACAATTCGAAACTCTAATGAAAGCTATGAACCCACTCACTACAAAAAACGCACACACATCTACAGACACACAGAGAAAGGTGAATTTAACTTCAAATGAGTGACCAAAGTTACCCACTTGCAAGTTCTTCCATGAACCCCAAGTGAAGAACATGTGACCTGTTCTAGAACCTCACTACTCAAAGTGTAATCCACACAGGCAGCATCAGCACCACCTGGAATAATCTTAGGAATGCAGAATCGTGGGCTCTTCTCCACATCACCAAATCAGAACTTTGAATAAAATCTGCAGGTGACTCATAGGCAAATAAAATTTGAGAATCCCTGCTTTAGATAGTTATGTTTATGGGGCGTTTAGAATTAAATGTTCATTTCTCAAATCGCATTTGGAAATGAATCATACTATACTATTCTTAATAAAACACACTGTATAACTTGTAAATAAGAAGACAAAGGTGTCAGTAATGTTTTACATGTGTTCGATAAGCAATAGCCTTTCCCCCCAACTTTTAACAGCTCACTTCCTTCTCCTCCCTGTTATCTTCTTTGCCCCGCTATTCTCTTTGCAGAGGGTTGGTGCAGGGAATAGCTAAGTCAGAAGTCAAAGCCGAGATGTAGGAACTTCCACGGGCTTTAGTCACATTAAATTGGGTCACGGTGAGAAGCCATTCAGGAGATGCAGTGTTTACGAGCTAGAGGACATCAGGCATGTTACCACCAAACCTGTGCCCCTACTGGACATAAATCCTTATTGGTCTTGAGGGAGAAATACTCCTAACTGTGGGTTGAGTATTAAGGAAATGGAGGGGAAATGCTATTTAATGCAATTTGATCATTTAAAGGGGTTGGTGGGAGATTGCTTCCTGGTTGGCAGATGAATTTATGATGCAGACAGACCTGCTTGATGGGATGAGGCCATGCCCTGCTCTAGACTCAGGAAACAGTATTCAGACAGTTCTGAGGCTGCCCTGTACTTTTTTGCTGACAATTCTGTGTTCTGTGCAAGGGCTCATTGCATTGGCAGCCCATTTCCTGTTGCATATGTTTTTGGTGTAATACGACATTCCCAAGTTAGATCTAGTTTCACCAGCAATCATTAAAGTGTATTTTTAAATTCCTTTCCACATGATCCCACTGCTTTTGAATATAAGGTGTTGGAGACTTCACTGGGCCAAATTTATAAGGCAATGTGATTTCTAGATTATATCAAATTAGAAGCTCCTAAATTCAGTGTTAACATTATTAACTAGCATAATTCATGTTTACCGGCTTTGACTCCTTAAAGAAAATGATACACAACATTTCCGGACTATATTTTTCTTTCCCCATTTATAGTTGTGGAAAATTGAACCACCAAGAGGTTAAAAGACTTAGTCAAGGATAACTGAGCCAATGAGCAGGGAGCTGGGTCCTAGTGGTTTTATTATTTTTTCCCCACTACGTGCTCTTCTGGTCACACTTGGGTCCTGCCAGTGAAGAGAGCCAGAGGACTGGTGGCACTCTGTCAGCTGACAATATCATCCTGCCTTTGGCCCTGCACAGAGGTCGGCATCAGCTCAGATCTGTGGACACAGGCAGCCTGGTTCTACTAAGTAACTGAGGTTCCACTCCAGAGAGAAGCCAAAAAGAAAATAAGCAAACAAATAACTATGATTTTAACTGCAACACGAATGGAAACTAAAGGTTAAACTAGCAATCTCGGACTTGAAAGGATACTAGACTCACACGTTACTGTATTTAAAATATGCAGTTTCTATTAAACATCACAACTCAGGTGACCACGGAAGTAGACGGGTACAAACAACTGGGTAAGAGAATGGGAAATTCTCTTACTGCTCAAAGGGCAATCTGGAGTAGCAATGAAAAGAACAATCATTGCAAGTTCCATTATCCCTATAAACTTCTACGTGCAATTACATCCCAGCATGTCTCTCATTTTGAAATCAATTGGGCTTACTTATCATTGTTTTCATCAAGAAAAAAAAAACCTTGTTAAAATCCCCTTTACCATAAAAGATAAAGCCATTCTCTTCTGAGAGCCTTCGTGACATTCCAGTAAATACATTCTGGCAATAAGAACATCAATTCTGCAAGCCTACGATGACAGTCAACGTGTGAAACACACGAGAGGTTTAATGTGGCACTTGAGTTCTTTGTTAAGTTCTGGCCAGCAAGCTAAAAGTTATACACACTCAGCAGAAGTGGGAGCTTCAAATGTTTTTACACATTCTTTTAGCTATTACAGGTCATACCCTTTAGAAACAGTTTGCTGATGGTTGAATTCTCACTTTATTTTACTATCACAGAGGTTTTTTGTTTGTTTTCAGTGTGCTAGATTTTTCGTAACACACTTTTGATAGTCTATTAACGCAGAGCTTTACGTGAACACTTTTTGTTAGTTTGTTTCAAAATGCCACCCCGTCCCCAGATAAAGCAACAGGAACCTGACACTAATTTATAAATTATAGAGAGCCCTGTCAATTGCTTGGAATGTTTACTCAAATGAAAATCTTTCTCTTCCTCATACTATTTCACAAAGTAAAGAAAAATATGGAGAGAATATCCACCCTTATTTCTGCAGTAATTAAGATGGTTAGAATTTCGTGTTTCATACCTTTTAAAGAGAAAAAACCAATTTCACAGAGGAGAATAAGTAGGATTCAAGGGAGCAAATTCAATCCCCTAGCTGGCATAATGGACAGTCCTCATTACGCCACTGAGTCACACTCCCTCTTTTTTCTGAACAAAGTGGATGTCATTCTTCCTCATTGTATTATGGGTGTCTGTTTATTTTCATGAAGTTAAATTATTAAATAGAATTTCCAGGGGTCGTGGTTTCATACCATTTTTCCACTCGATGCAAGTTAATTCAGCTTTAGCCTAAGGTGCTAGTTACAGTTCAGAACACAGCATTTTATGATCAAATGGTTGTGAATTTGGAAATCATTTCATCTTACCTGCCTTTATCATTAACCATTAATCCCTTTGCTGACTTTCAAGTTGTCTGCTTCCCCTGTAATCATCATTAGACTTGAAATTGAAGATCTGAATTCAATTTTTAGCTCTTCCTTTTATTATTCTATTCTGACCAACTCAACCAATAGTTACTGAGTGTCCATCATGTGTAAGGGTTTGTATGAAAGTCCCCAAAATAATGACACATGATCCTGGAACAGTTACAAGTTATTCAACCCCTCTGAATATTTACCTCTGCATCTGTAATGGTGATTATAGTTATTTCTCACATAGGTAAGAGTTCACTTGGAAATGACCTTAATAAACTATAAAAGCTGACAAAATTTAAGCAATAGCCTTATTAACTTCACCTAAGCTGAGTTTTAATAAGGCACTTTGATCCTCAAGCTAACTCATAAATTACAAAATCTATACAGCAGTAGTTAACCATGTGACGTATCAGGTCCTTAAATAATAAGAAAGGAATATTTTCTGCTTTGAAAACAACCTATTGGCCACCCTTTCCCTTACAAGTCTCTGTCGCTCACAAGGCCCACTCTCCAGTAAAATCCAACAACGTTCTTTGTAAACTGTGTTTCTAATTATGCAGTTTACTAGGTTACAAAGTTCTAAAAACAGATTTAAAAAATGTTTTCTCTTATCATCATTTAGATGGCAACTCAATACTTTAACTGGTGAGTTTAATCGTATATTAAGTTGAAAATTAGCCTCAATTATCTATCTATCTATCTATCTATCTATCTATCTATCTATCTCTCTCTCTCTCTATATATATATATATCTATATCTATATCTATATCTATATATAGACAGATGGATAGATAGATATAAATAAAATCTAACAATTCCTGGTGCAATATTTTTCTCTTATGTTTTTAATTGGGCAAAAGTTTGATCTAAAGGACAAGTTTTGACAGTTGTGATCATTCACTATGTCTTCCCAAAAGCTTTTTGCAATTCTAAAATACACCAGCCATTCATTGTTCAATTTCATTGACTCTCATGTTTTCTAAAGCACATAATATTCTCCTATGCCTTAATGTTCATCTTCATATTATCCTTCCTTCAGTCAGTCTTTATTTTTATTATTAGACTCTAAAGCCTTGGCCATCCATGGTTCATGGTGCTAAAATAGGTTGACCAGATGTCACGTTATAAATAGGACAGAAAACAACATTACTGTCCTGTCTCAAATGGTATACCTGAGGGGTTCCCTGGTGGTCTAGTGGCTAGGCTTTGGTGCTGTCAACGCCATGGCCTGGGTTCGATTCCCAGCCAGGGAACTACCAAAAAAAAAAAAAAAGTAAACCTCAAACAGTACACCTGGTTAGCCTAGTCTCACTGGACTAAATTCAAAGTGTCAGCAGGCTGACCATACGTACAATTTGAAATGGGACAGTACTATTGTTTTCCATCACATTTAAAATGGGGCATCTGGTCAGCCTATGCTGAAAGCCCCAAATATCAGCTCCCTGGCTTTTGCCTTCCTGTAAAGGGCCCTGGGCAAGTTGGTCACATGAGTTTAATACAGATAGGAGCCAACTGGGGGGTCCTAGCTGGTCACTATTATTGCTATAAAGTCTTTACTTCATCTAACCCATCTAAAGGAATAAAATATTCACTCAAATATTGAAGTAAATCAACCTACCTGCCATGAAACAATTCCTTCTGATGGCTATTTAATAATTAGGATCATCCAAGAAGACCTCTTATAGGGAAAAAAGAAGTCAATCCAAGAATAACTATTCATATTATAGAAAAGCTATGAAAAACCATGTTTTTCTGCAATGTTATATTTCTTTGAATTCTTTAAACTCAGCCATTAGCTCAGCTGCTTCACCTTTTCAGGCCTCAGCTTTGTCATCTACAAAGGAGGCAACAGTCATATGGCTTCCTCCTGAAGAATCCTCTAGAAACCGTTTCCCTCTCCTTGAGATAATGAGCAGAGCCCTTTCCTATTTATACACTGGAATACCATGATAGAAAAAAACAGTCATTTATTAAGACACCAGGTGGGTTCCAGAACCTTAACTATCGGCGATATATAAGGCAACTTTGCCTCAATCACTTTTTATCAAGGGATAATTTAGGATGACTAAACCAAAGCAAAGCAAATTTCACCTATGAAAAAAATGTCATTTAGAAATGAGGACAAGACAGTTTCAAGGAGCTACAAACAAAGAAACAAACAAAACAACAAAAAACCCCCAAAAGAACAAAAAATCCAAAATACTCAAAAACAGCATACTGATGCTGATGTGCTTACACATATGCTGAAAAATAATAGGCAGGAGTTTAATTTTCCATTCTAGGATTGATCGGTGGTATTGGCTCCCATAACATCAAATCACTACCTCTCTCCTACTTAGCTGTGCCGATGATGTATTTTGTCTGACTGGCCGGAAAAGTAACCCTCTTGTTTCACCTGCTAAAGGAGGTATGACCTCCCATGACCTCCTCCTATAACTGATTTCAGTAGAATGGAACACTCTTGTGGTATCCTTGATAAACACCCCCACCAGTGGCCCACAAGTGGCTCAGAGAAAGCAATTGTATTAATGGAGTACAATAATTTATTGGTGGTTTTGTGTGATAGCATATTTACTGAAATGAGGCCTGTCAAAGAGATCAGGTTATAGCAGAAACATATGATTTCCCAACCAGCCATCAACTATAAATCAAATGCCTTTTCTGTCCTCTGTCAGCCACTTCCACCCACTCCTTGTCCTCTGTCCTCAGACAAATTGAAGCACACGCCACAATTTGCAGAGGGAAAATCAAACTCAATTTCGCAGTACAATGAAGTGAGTTTTGGTCTTGTCATGTCCACTGACATATTGATCCCTACAAGATTGAAAAAGATGAGAATGTTCTAGGTTTTTGCTTTTATGAAGAAAAATGTACAGAAACGCAATGTGTAAATGAAGGACAATATAGCACTCATGCAGCTTTACAAAGATGCAAGAACTCCAGGGGCTCGTGTTTTAAAAGAGCGCGACGATATAAAAGTCACTATTTAAGAGATCGCATTTTCTTTCCCTTTAGAATTACAGCCCCGGAAGACAAATGGTCTCCTAATCCAGGTTCATTTAAAGTGCAGCTGATCATTTCACAGCTAAAAGGAATTTTTACTAGTGATGGGGAAAAAAAAAAAAACCCAACAAAAAAACAACCGTCCCTTGGCCCTTTGTAGAATTTATGTCAGATCTATACTGCCAAAAGCCTAACACTCCATCAAACATTTTCTATTTAACCTGAAAGGGATGAAGCCAAAACACTTACATGTCTACATCTGTGATTTGCAAAGTGCAAAGAACACAGCCTCCCTCAAATGTGTAAAGACTGTGCAGTTATTCACGTCTACGGATGAAGCATTAAGAAACAGAACCACTTTATCACAGGGTGATGATGAATTGTAAGAAACACGACAAAATATAATACCTTGAGTCTAGTCAGCTAAATTTCTAACTCAGCAGGTAGAAGGAAAGAAATAAAGGAATGAACCCATATTGTCAGGGAGGCAGAATTTCCGTCGTGATGACAACAGGATGACTTTCTTATCACTACTTACTACAGAAACACTGCAAAGTTCCCTGCCAGTCCATGGGGACACTTACTGCATAATATATGGTATGAGCCCTGTACCTCCTACGAAATGGCTGCAAATGTAGCTCCACATGTTTTGTTGGAAGGCAAACTGAGGCACAGACCAATGACACCCATGAAAAATCGCACACAGGAATGTGAGCAAGAAAGCTGCTTCATTGATTCTAATTTCATCAGTTTGAGAGCAGAAGGAGCTTCTCATGTGGCATGATCTTTAAAAATTACAGCAATGCCTCACATTACCATATTCTCAACTAATTACTTTGTGGCAGGTAAAGATAAATTCATTAGTAATTACGCAGTCCTTTACTGTGAAATTCAGAATAAAATGACTTGAGGTTTTTTGTGTTTTTTTTTTTTTTTTTTTGGAAGCCGACAAGAGAATGACTGCTTCACCAATCAGTTTGACTAAAGTAATGATTTTCTTAGAATTAAAATGTGTTGAAAGTTCCAAGTATTTCATCTTTTAGGCTGAGAAGCATGTAGTTAATGTCACAGCTAATACATTTGTCAGTCTGCTAATTTTCTTTTTCTATTAGAATAAGTAAACATCAGCCCTTTCTTAAAAGCACACTATTTACCATGTGTCAGGAGCAATGCAAGAAGAACTTATTTGAAAATCATGAGGTAAGACATTATGAAATGAACAGGAGTCACAGGGAGACAATGAAGGAGAAACATGAAAGGAAAAGGCATTGAGTAATTTCAAAGTGATGGTGGGGTGTGTCTCAGGATGACTGGGGGAGGGGGGCGCTTAAAGGAGAATTATGAAAAATACAATATCAACTCCAAAACTCAAGCTGCAGATATTAGAAAATAGGAAAGAAGACCTGGCTTGTAAGAAATACTTCAAATAAAAACAAGAATGATTGTAAAACAAAAGAAGCCTCATTAATGTGCAAATGAGAATAGAAGAAAATGAGATCTTGCCCTCATGACATTAGAGAATGGTTCTTCAGATATGCTTGTTACTTGAGAGAATAAGTGTAGAGCTAGAAAGAACCCGGTTTGCCATCTTTTGAACACATAATACACTCATTTATGCTACATTGTGCCATAGTTTTATAGCTAGAAGAAAATAATAACCAGTAAATAACAATGCCAGTGCTTTGTTCTGTCTATTGTAAGATGTTCTTCCTAAAATTAGAGTTCTTAGGGGTCACACTGTCATCACACATCTCTGAAGCATGAGCTGATTTCCAAACCCTGCATTCCAAACCAAACATTTAACACCACAGTAAAAATTTCAGTTAAAATGGACTTCAGAGTATCATTCTTAGCTTTTTCCCTCTGTAAAACACAGTTACTAAAAAAAAGAAAAGAAAACCAAAACTGTACTTGTAAGTGGAGAGAAGAGTTAATAGTATAAAGTTAACCCTTAGTTTTAGTTCTGTGAGATAATAAAATTAGTTTCCTTCAGCAGAGGACAGTTAAATCTCTTACCTTGCCTCATTAAAATGTGAGTAAAGAAGCAGAAAATAATCAATAATACTGTGATAACTTTGCATGGTGACAGATGAAGACTGGAATTAGTGGAGCTGATCACATAATAAGATATAAGAATATTGAATCGCTATATTGTACACCTAAAACTAATATAACTAAGATAATGCATACCAGCTATATTTAAATTAACAAAAACAAAGCTCATGAGGAAATGTTATTATTTCAGATGCTACCCATTTCTTCTTTTTATCAGTTTTAGAATAATTTGATAAATTTTTTAAAAAATCTGTTTTTGGCATTAAATAAACTAGACATAAACTGAGAGATACAAATGAGTTCCCAAAATTTCAGAACCCATGCTTTCTGCAACCAAAAAGTGGGAAAAGACATATCCCTCTCTAGCTATGCGGATTTAAACTTGCTACTTAAATTGTCTGTGTCACAACTCCCTTATCTCCGAAATGCGGTGAAAAAAGCAGCTACCTCACAAAGTCGTTCTGAGGATCAAACGCAGGGTCATGAATCTTCAGAGGGATGCACATGTTCAATAAGGGTTAGTTATCATTCGTAGTTGCAATGAAGCTGCCCTCTATCCTGAATATCAATCAGGCCATTCAGGCAGTGTGCATCTCCAGCAGTGGAACCACATCTCCCTTGTGTTTCCCCCACCCCCACCCCTCAGGGTCTGGGAGCTGAGCAGCCATGTAGACAGCACACGAATGGCGTGACCTAGAGAGGTGAAGAACACAAAGCAATTCATGCCATTCCGGGGACAAGATACATCCTTAACATGAACATAAGATCACGTTCATCACTGCAATCTTACTTTTCTTAGTTTCAGCAGTCACTGTGAGGCTCGTGTTCTAATGCAGGGACTGGCACTGCTGAGGGCAGGGCTCTGAGTAGCAGGAGTGTACTCGGGTGCCTTGGCACAGCGGCCCACGCTAATCCAGCTGCCCGTGTCCATCAGAGGGGCCACCTCCATTTACTTACAACCACTGACCTTGACTGTTGTATGCCTCCTATACTGGGGTGATTAAGAATTATTTTAATATTCCACATAATTTGAAGCACTACATAGTTCTTTATGTATCTACTTATCGCCCTGTTGACCTACCTTTCATCCTATCTATCCTCACCCTCCAGCTCGCCCCTCTCCCCGCCTTCACAGCTCCTCCTCTATCTCTCTGTCTTCTTCCTTTCTCCCTCTCTTCCTCCCTTATCCCTTCAAACTTCTTCCCAGAAAGGAAGAGGAGCTCTGATCCAGCCCCACTGGACACCAGCTGCCGTAATGAAAGGAACGCCTCACCGGGAGCTGGGGACTCTGCTTCTCCCCGCTGCCATCTGACATTCCTAGAAAGACATCAGAGCGATGTCACCTCCCATCTAAGTTCTGATGTCTTCATTTCTACAATGAGGAAGCTGAACTCTCCGCCGGTCCTTTTGGCCTTGGAACTCTGAAATACCAACCCTTGGAAGATGACTGTTGTAAAGTAGTACAGAGCAGAATGCCAAGATTACAGGCATTTTTAGCTCTAAAAGTGGCTTGCAGACTTTTATACCTTAACTCTAGTTTTGGAGTCTAGCCTTAAATCCTAGGACCTATTTTGCTGACTGAAAACTCAGGAATGTTCCCAGCATTCTCTAGCAGGCATATCTACATATCATAAAACTAAATTATTGACTGGTCATGAGCTTTTGTTTCTTGGTTGCAACCAAGAAACAAAAGCTCATGACCAGTCAATAAAGGCTAAAAGGGGAAGGGGGGGAGGGGAATCACATATACGCTGACGGAAGGAGGACTGGCCCAGGGGGGTGAACACACAGGTGGTGTACTGTAAAATTGTACACCTGGAACCTATGTCATTTTTGCTAAACAATGGCATCTCAATAAATTCAACAATAAAGAAAAGAAGTACTTGACTGGTATTCAAGATTAATGAGCAGCTTTCCAAAGGAGTGACGAGCCCCTGGGGCCAGCCAGCTGTTGGAGGGCGGACACTTAAGAGCGGTGTACAAACGTCAGTCACCGACAGGACACGAGCACGGACTCGCTGGGCAGAAGAGCGGCGGCCTCGTCAGGGACCCTCGTGCACCTCCGTAGAGGCGCCGTGATAACGACTGTGTTCGATGTGAGCAAAAGGGCACTTTACCTGGTTGAGACAAAAGCGGCGTGTAAGGGACTTTCGGTTCTATTGCACTCATTGGTGGAGGTAGCAAAGGGTTAGCGAAGCTGCGGAGCGGGTGAGTGGGGCGGACACAGGCTGTGGGGATGGTTCTGCTCGGGGCCTCCTCATTGCTGGGATGCTCGGGCTGGGCGGCGGTCAACACAGGTGGCTGTGGGGCGTTCGGTCCTTCATTTACTGCTGCCATGGAGACAAGAAAAACCACTCGTTACTCTAGGACAAGGCTTGCTTCCCCTGGGCCAAGGGCCCATGGGCCAGTTCAGAGAGATAGGCCAGGATCTCCTCTTCAAGTCACAAACATCATTCTTCTTCCTTCATATATTCATGACATATGATAGCACTGTCCCTTTGAGCAATACAAATAGATCCAGCAGGTCATGGGTCTATTTAGATACAGCACTCACTCTATTGCTTGTATTGTCTGGATCTTGTAATCATGGTGATGAAGTGAGAAAAAAGAATGATTTCTTCATAAGTAGCAAAGGCAGTGAAAGTCAATGTACCAAACTCAGCTACAGCTGCATTATTATCTACCAACCAACATGCCAATGTTTCTGTGATGTAAATATACTGTGCCAACAGTCAAACAAATCAGTTACCGGTGTTAAAGGCATTACTAATAAAAATGTTACAAATAATACCATTATCATTATCTTCCATAGCCAAACAGAAGCACATCCAGCTAAAAAGTTATACAGGAGACAACTCTGCTGGGGTGAGTTGCCTGAATGTAGAATTGCAACTTTTCCTCTTTTGTAGCAAACTTTGAACTTTCAGTCAGATTACTGTAGTTGAAGAGGTTTTGCATAGTCATCTGTGATAGCCTTTGGGTATTTGGAACATTTTGTGTAGAAAAAGAACACCCTTTCCCCCCCAGAGAATGCATATTGGCAAGGTAGTTTCTCATACTAAGGACGCTGTGAACTGACTTTATTCAATCGGATTTGAAGCCAACAGGTCCAAGTTAAACTGCAAATGAAGTGAGCTGCAAAGGAGGTATAAGTGTTAATGAAGTAAGAGTATTTTTGATTATTTATTTCTTAAGAAAGTTCTATTGGGTAAATTGAAAACAATGCAGTGATAGAAGATAATATCTCACTTTTGAAAAATACCTTTTAACCAGGAAATAGTTCAAGATAATATTTTGTGAGATAATTTTGAGACAATTCTCTGGGAGGCTCAGTGAGGTCAGCAAAGGGCAGAGGAGGCAGAGAAAAAATCTGATAATGCTGAAGGGAAGAGAGATTAAAGATGTGAAAAATCAAGCCATAATATTAAAGTTATGCAAAATCAAAGTGTGCCTTCACACGGTATTAATACTAAGACTCGGTTTTCTATATTCAGAAAGGGTTAGAGGTCCTCTGGGGCAAGGAGCAGCCTGCAGGCTAACCCCGTTCAAAGACGGAGAAGAGGAGAGAAAGGCCTGGCTAAGGACAAGATGTAACAACAGAGCAGCCAGAGCCAGAAAACGGGTAGACTCCAAAAACCAGTTCTCCACGTAAGAAAAATGTAGGCGAGACAGCAACTTGGATTAGAACTCTGGAGGCAGGAGGAGTTGGAACCGAAGTGCCTTATCTCTAACTAGGACATCCTGTCAAAGTCGAGGAGAGGGACCCTGTATGGGACACTCCCAGGAGAAGCAGAGAGCTGCAAGGAAGACATTAAGGCATGTTCTTGGTGGCGTTGGTTCTCAGGTAAGGGTAAAAGAGATGAGGGCCTAAGGGAGGTGACATAAGGAGCTCAATTTTACATGCTGGTGAGACTGTAAAGGGGATAGGAATGTGTGTGCTTGCATTCCATCAAGGAAGGGTAACTAGATGATGAGAAGCATAGTTTTAGAGACAAAAAACAATTGTGCAGGTTTTACTCGACTCATATTCCATCTAAAGGAGAAAATGACCAATAGTCAATGGTCCAAATAAAAGTAAAATCTCTCTCCACTCTAAATCTGAAAGAAGCAGCTGGAGGAAGCCACGTTGAGGCCCCTCTTTACTACTCATGGGCTGATTTTTATTAAAGCATCTGTATCACCAAGTTAAAATACCTGCATAGGGAAAGAAATTTTGAAATTTTCCTCAGAAATCCGCCTTAAGGAATTCTCTCTATTCAACCTGGGTTGCAATTAATTCATATCATATTTTTTAAAACTGCTTTAGCCATTAAAAAAATAGGTTTTGTGCATCTTTTCTTTATTCCTTGGGTCATACTTTTCTATTTCTCCCGGATTTATGAAATAAAAGATATCTATGCTATTATTGGGATCACAAGTTTCATAAAATTTACATGGGCTTTTTGTAGCCTTCTGAAATTTAGTTTCTTAAAAACCTCTGGCTTCCCATGAATTCTGATGATGTCACTGAACTTTTTTCGGGCCATTCCCACTCACAGTTTCTTCAATGGCATTGCTATACAGATACAGCCTCTGCGAACGCCCAGCTGTCCCCTGGTCCCCATGATTCCCAGTGCAAACACCACAATGTGGTTCTTGCCTTTGAGGGAGTGAGTTTTGTGATTCCGAAAGAACAGCTCTTCAGTGAAATCCATCCTCAGCACCACACACAATGAGAAGGAGCACCCGGATCTAATGTGCTCCGTGCAAGTGGGCGGGCCTATCTTTGAGGCTAAGTGGATCAGTAATTCCTCAGAGACTGTTTTTGTTTTGTTCAAAATGACAAATTTGCTTAGTGCCTAATACAAAGGACCAGGTATAAGAATTCCATAAACAATTGATATATTTTTTTTTGTATTTCATATGGAGCGAAATTCATTTCAGAACTGGCTGACATTTAAGGCAGTGAAAACTCTTCAACAAACACTGTAGCAACTGCTCCACCGGAGAAAAGCTCTCATTTCAGATGAGCTTGTATGGCCAGTTCAAACATGAGCTTTGGGACACCGGTGTGAAACAAACTGGCCCATAACATGACAGTCAGCTATGCTAAGAGCTCTGGAAACAAAGGAAACCTTCTTTCGCCCATGAAATGCACCCTCCCTGTATTTCAGAGTCAAAAGAAAATCAGATATGTGCTGCCAAGACACTAGTTCTCAAATGATGAAATAGTAGGAATTTACTGTACAAATAGTTACATAGCACAGTCAAATCTCAGGGCACTTTGTAATAATTAATGTCATCGCATAAATAATTGCTACCGAATAACTGGCAAAAATATTGCAAGAATGGAAATGACAAGTTTTCTTCTATTAAGAATTGCAATATTTGAAAGAAATAAAGCACATCAATAACGCCAATTAAAAGACACTTCCAGACACAAACACTTGTAGGAAGGAGCGTCACTCATCAATCTCAGTATTTCTGCCCAATGCCAGTTCCTTACCGTCTGGGTTTTTGAAAAGACCGTAGAGATTATTCCATGAACTTCATTGTGCTTCTGATTTTGTCTAGGTTAAGCCCCATTTGTTAGTTGATTTCCAGTTTGGGGTAGAACAGGGGGCAGGAAAATAACATGGATAAAGATGGCCGGCCCTCTTGCCAACTAAGGCAATGCTCAAACTGAAAGGGATAGCAGACATCATCTGAGTTTCATTAGCACCCAAAGATGAGGAAGTGGGGGCACCAATTTCATGGTGACATGGCTTCAAGACTATCGGTTGAAGTTTTCAAAACACAGCACTGCTCCTTGATCCGCAAGGGCAGTTCGTTGGCCTACTGAGGCTAAGAACACAAGGATGGTATATTGGCAGGAAAAGAACGTATCTGCCCATCACAACTATGTAAACCTTTACTGAGTCCACATGTGCGTAATGCAAAAATATCCTATATCTTTATTTCCCTTCTGGTGGGAGAGAAATTCAGCTTTATTTGTGACTCGGAAAGCAGCATATCTTTGGGGGCAGGGTTTTAGTGACTCATCTCTTCTAAAACCAGTAGGGTTGTTAGGTAACTTCGGAGGAAGGAGAGTCTCCACACTTGCACAGTCAAATTTTTCTTTCCCTGTGTGTGTGCCTTTCACTGTTTCTCAAGGTGACTAATAAGACGTCTCTAGCCAGAGTCATGAAATGCTTTCTGCTTGAGAGAGAACGGGGATGGTGAGTGCTCCCCAAGGAATTGAGAAGCCGATACTGAATGGCTGGAAGTTAACCGATTCTGACAGTGATTTAGAGAATATTTAGTTTCCTAGAAAAGAGGGTGCTTATTTTTTTTTCAGTTGGAAACACATGCTAGTTCCTATTCCTTTTGCATTGCACATAGCTTTGCTCAAAAAATGCTTGATAAATGACCAAATATGTGTTTTAAATATCTATGAAATCTTCTAAGAGTAGAATGTCTGTGCCTTTTGATTTTAGATGAAGTTCAAAATTTACCAAGTTAAACATTCTGTTAAGAATGCCTTATTTATATAACTTTATCTAATTGCTATGTATATGCTTTACATTTATATTTTATGTTATATAATAGTCCTACAGCTACTTTTATTTAATAATCCCTACTTTAAACAAATTAAAATAAAAATCAACTAAAGAGACTAAAGTTTATTTCTTCATTTATTTATGTATTTGCTTCTTTCATTCGTGTTTGCTCCCCACCTCTTCTCTCCCTCTCCCTTCTCTCATTCTCTCTCTGTCTTCCTTTCTTTACCTGACTTTTTGGAGCAATTTTCAATTTACAGGCAGTACCAAATCAAAAGAAAAGGGGAAAAGTACATGAAATCTTGGATTTTCAGGAAGGCACTATGCCTTTAAAAAAGAAAAAGAAATTATGGAAACACACCACGAATAATATAAAACAATTAATCTGTAATATTAAAAAAAGGAATGAACACTGGCTTGTAAAAAAAAAAGGAACGTACAGAAACGATTAATGAAGCCATTATAAAGCTCTCTGGTGTTTTATTTTGTTTTCTCATTCTTTCTCTTAAGCAAGAACAATGGCATTAAAAATGTTGAGTTGTTCTGAATTCGAATATATTGTGAAAAGTGGGCTGAGGAAATGAGAACTTGGTGTTAATTCTGTGAAAGAACGTAATGCTTTTGAGTGAATAGATGCAGGTCAGTCTACACACACTTCTTCCACCTCTTTCTTAAAGTTGGAGAACATGCAAGAAATCAAAGTTGTAGACAGAGATCCAATGAGAAAACTAAACTGAACCTCTCTTTTCTGCTGGGGAAAGTTTATTTCAGTATCTAAAGTAGGGACCTGTGGTTTTGAATCCTTTGACTAAAATCACCTTCCTAATTGTCCTGGGATTTGGAAATGTTTAGTTGTTGAACTTCCAACTTCTTTCTTATTCAGTTTCCTACAATTGGGTTTGGGAAACTGTTTTTCCTCAAGTTTTTGCACACAACTCTATTCTTCTGTATAAATGATGTGCAGTGAGCAAAAGGGAAAATAAATCTTACTCTCTCTGGGCAGATTTTTGATGCCTTTTAATTATAACCTTGCTACATCGAAACAATTTATGATTTCTTAGAGTGGTCTCTGTTTTATTGGAGAAAATATAGCTTACCTCACAAATATATTTTATTACTGTTACCATCTTATCTATTACAGAACATTCTATCTCACATGAGCTGCTGAGTCACCTGTTTTTAACTAAGAGAAGAAAGCCATAAAATTGATTTTAAAATGCTGTGCTTGAAGAAAAACAAAATGAAATGGCAAAGGAAAAATCACCAGGGTATATATAATACTCTGAGAGTATCTCCATTCCTACCCTCCTTAAAACAAATGAAACACTACTATCAGGATATAAAATCAATAGACAAAAATTAGTTGGGTTTCTATACATTTACACGAATTACCAAAAAAAAAATATGATCTCATTTATAATTGAATCAAAAAGAATAAAATATTTAGGAGTAAATTTAATTAAGGAGGAAAAGATCTGTATACTAAAAACTATGACATCAATAAAAGAAATTGAAAAAGACACAAATAAATTAAAAGATATTTTGTGCTCATCAATTAAAATAAATATTGTTAAAATATCCATATTGCCCAAAGTGATTTACAAATTCATTGTTACCCCTATCAAAATTCCAATGATGTTTTTCACAGAAATAGAAGAAAATATCCTAAAATTTGTATGGAACCACAAAAGACCCCAAACAGACAAATCAATCTTAAGAAAGAAGTACAAAGTTGGAGACATCAATCACACTTCCTGATTTCAAGCTATATTACAAAGGTATAGTAATCAAAACAGTATGGCACTGGCATAAAAAATAGGTCACTGGGACTTAATAGGGAGCTCAGAAATAAACCCATGCATATACGGTCAATTAACTTAGGACAAAGAAGCCAAGAATGTAAAATAGGAAAAGGATATCCTCTTTAATAAATGGTGCTGGAAAAATTAAATTATCATGCAAAAAACAAAAACAAAAAAGAAAAAAAGAAAAAGGGAAGGAAGGAAGGAAGGAAGGAAGGAAGGAAGAAAATTGGGCCCTTATCTTATACCATACCAAAAAAAAAAAAAATCAACTTGAAAGTGGATTAAGGAATTAAATCTAAAACCTAAAACTGTAAAACTCCCAGAAGAAAACATAGAAGTAAGCTTCTTGACATAGGTCTTAGCAATGATTTTTTTGGATTTGACACCAAAAGCAAAGGCAACAACAAAAATAAACAAGTAGAAAAATCAATTAAAATGCTTGCACACAGCAAAGGAAATCATGAACAAAATGAAAAGGCAACCTAAGGGATGCGAGAAAATATTTGCAAACCAAGTATCTGATTGGAGCGGCTATTAAACGAACTCATAAAACTCAATAGCAAAAATAATCAAGCCAATCGATTAAAAAGTGGGCAGAGGAACTGAATAGACAGTTTTTTCAAAGAGGACAAATAAATGGCCTTCATGACAAGGTGCTTGATATTACTAATTATTAGGGAAATACAAATCAAAACCACAATGAGATATCACCTGTTAGAACTGTTAGGACAGCTATCATCAAAAAGACAAGAGATAACTAGTATTGACAAAGATGTAAAGAAAAGGTCATACTTTCGATTGGTAGGAATGTAAATTGGTACAGCCACTATGGAAAACAGTATGGAGGCTCCTAAAAAATTAAAAATAGAACTACCTTATGATCCTGCCATCCCACTTCTGGGTATAAGGTATTCAAAGGCAACAGTATCAGTATCTGGTAGAGATATCTGCACTCCCATGTTCATTGCAGCATTATTCACAATAGCCAATATGGGGAAATATCCAGTATCCATCAAAGGATGAATAAATAAAGATGTGGTACATATACACAATGGAATATTATTCAGCCCTGAGCAAGTAGGGCACTCTGCTCTTTGTGACAACATGGTTGCACCCTGAGGTCATTATGCTAAATGAAGTTTCAAGTACCCATCAAATCATTGTTTTACTGAACCATTTAAGCTTTGTTTCTCTACCACTTCTTATATTGTTAGTGGAGGGTACTGCAGAAAGAAATCCTAGAAAATCAGTCCAAAAGCATGTGAGTAGGATCCAAAAGATCGATTACACTGGAAAAGAAAGTTCTAATATAGTACCCAGGTCATGGGTAAATCAATCTTGCTGTGGAGTAAGATCATCGAAATGCTACACATTTGACCAGATAACCTTGGTATTATTCATTTGTTCTTATTAAAAAGAAAGGAAAATACATTACACTGACTTTTTCCTGCTCCGAATCCTCGGTCCACCGACAGCGTTGGGAAGGGCACGGGCCGGAGGGTGAACTGTGGGTGAGGGTATCCACATGTGGGAGATGGGAGGATTCCTGGATACTGGGCACTTTCTAGGGTTGGCACAGGAATGGCACTCACGACAGCTGTAAAAGAACAGTATTAATTTTTAAAAAATCCTATGCATCCATGTAACGAGCAAAAGGGAAGTGGCTAAATTTTCACATCTTCCAATCCACGCATGTTCTTCACGGTTACCATGTAGGTTCTTTTAATTAGCTCTTTCTACAAAATCCTTTTCTTATTTTAGAAAAGGCAGCTCACTCCTCCAGTATCTCACTAAAGTGTTACCCTGAGGTTTGAATATTCTGTGGCTTCAAACACAGAAATGATTAACCAAGCCATGATAAAGCTCCCCAGTTTTTGTTTTTGTTTTTTTTATTTATTTTTATTTATTTTATTTTTTTTAATAATTTTTTTTTTTTTTTTTTTTTTGCTTTTTGGTATGTGGGTAGCTCCCTGACAGGGAATCGAACCCAGGCCGCAGTGCTGACCGCCAGCACCTTAAGCCACTACACCATCAGGGAACTCCCCAGTTTTTGTTTTCTCATTCTTTCTCTTAAGCAAGAACAATGGCATTAAAAATATTGAGTTGTTCAGAAATCGAATACATTGTGAAAAGTGGGCTGAGAAAATGAGAACTTTCTGTTAATCCTGTGAAAGAATGTAATGCTCTTGAGAGGTAGTCTAGAGAGAAAAAACAATAAAGGTATATCCTCAATAATTATACTTAGGATTTATATGGAAATAGAGAGAAAATAACCTCAAAGAGCCAAAATAGTGCATTTTAGTGTCACATTAATTTAACTGTAACTGAATATTTTCTGGGAACACTGAACACTTTTTAGTTATACTGGCTTAAACCACAGATAAATATTTTACACAATATTTTCCAGGTTTGGTGAACACTGTTAAATGCCATTACTCAATTATATTATATTCAATTATATTATATTATATATATAATATTCAATTATATTATATTATAAAATAGTTACTCTAATTGTAGTCAGTCATAATTTAATATTATCTTATAGCATGTTCCCATCTCTTATCAAAAAATAAAATTTAAGCCAGCTGCTAGAATCATCAATTTCAGCAGTGTACTTCTGTTTATGAAACTAATAAAGTTATTTCTATTGTAGATGTGATTTTTATTTAATTACACCAGAATGTCAATTACTGGAGTTTTGAACATTTACAGATATGCACGTTTACTAAAGAAAACCCTTTATGTTTTATCACATTGCTCTTACATAAATAATTTCATAACCATAGATACAAATTACGTTATTGCATTATTATAAATTAGAAACATGACAATTTAAAAATGCATATTATTATATTAAATGTACAACACTTTAAATCAAAAGGGCTGCTTCTAGTAAACTGGCTTTCAGAATTGCATTCCAGAATTTATTGTTCAGTGTATTTATAATACTCATTGGAATGCATATTAACAGGTTCATTTGAATTGAAACATTAACTAAGGCTTTTACAGAAACATGTTTTGATTGATTGGTTTGACATTGAGGACAAATTTTTTTGAGTAGGTTAAATGATGGTTGTTTTCCATAAATTGAATTTAAAATACATAAATTACAACACATTTTTCAAAAAAATTATATTAGTAAAGGTATATTATAAATGATATTCCAGTGTTTTCAATCCTATCTTAATATACTGTATTATACATAGTGCCTTATAAAAGTACTTTATAGGTGTACCTCCTAGAAAATGAGACAGTAAATAACTTGAATAGGTAACAAATAGTTTTAAATGTCAGGTGGTTTGTAAATCTTTTACTTTCAATGTAATCGAAGGTGGATATTACCTAGTTGTTAGTTGAAATATTATTAAAAATAACTGTGGATGAGAGTTCACAGTGTAACTTTTGCATTCAATTTGAAAGGAGTTCAAATCAAGTGATTGCTATAAAAATCTTACTATTATAACTCTCACCCGCCACACACATGCAAACAAAGTTTCTCAATCTTTAACTCAATAAAAGAAAACATTGGAATAGAATTTATGCAGTAAGTAACATTCATCCATGGATATGTGAAATAATTGTATTTAAGAAGCCTCACTTATGTTATTAGGTGATAGGATTCTAATAAAAGCTTACTTTATATACAATTGTGCAGAAATCATAACTGTAATGCTCAACCCAGAAGAAAACATTGTTAGTTAAAAATATTAACATACAATTTTAGTTTATAAAAATATTATATTGCAGACAAATAAGATACATGATGAATGACATAAATTCTCTGTAAAAGATGAACTTCCTCATATATTTATGAATGATGGTGGATATCAAATTGCTATGGTACTTTTATGCTTTTGGATTTATTTGAAAGAGTGGTAAATTACATCTTCCACAGATACTTAACTTGTAATCTTTTACATGTTAAATAAAAAACGTGTGGGATGATACACTATTTCTCTAAATTATTTTTGGGAAAACAAGTGAAAATTTGAGAATAAATGGTATATAACCAATTATCTCCATAAAGACATTTTATAAAGAGTAAATTGTGACTATATACACACACACGAACAGACTCTAGAAAAAGGAAAGAAAAAAAATATTACAAAAAATCTTTTAAAAAGAATGAGAGCTACAACCAGATACTAGCCAAATGATTATAAATTCCTTAAGGAAAGAGGTTATAGTTTTGTAGTCTTTGTGTCTCTGACAGTGCAGTGCTAGAGATACTTTATATTTTTCAAGTGAGTTAATAGGAAGAATTTCCTGGGAGTAATATTTATGAATCTGTCATTTTAACTCACTGGAAACTTTTTAGGTGGTTTGATGTATTATTTACTCTCCTGGGGGTGCATTGTTATTATGGTAATGATAATAATAGTAATAATTAATAATAATAATAATAATGAGCTTGAATACATTTGTATGCAAGAGCCTACAATTATGTAAAGTCTGTTTCCATACACCTCAAAAATCCAGAGTATGTGACAGTCAGTTTAATGATTTCACCCACGTTACCAATCAAACAAAATCATCGCTCCGTTGTTAAGGCTGAGGAACAGACTGCAAAGCTTCATTGTGATGGCAATTTTTACTCATAAGGCAATGTGATCATGCGAGTCTCCCTTAAATATCGAAGGCATACACTCCTCAAGTTGTGCATATTTCCTGATCAATATTATTTGAACTTAACCAGGATTTTAAAATATATTTAGAATAAGAACTTCATAAATACCTTCGGGTCAGAGCTGAATAAATCTGAATGGAGAAACTAGACTAATTTGGCCAGCCTCAGCATCTGTGAGTTAGAGAACTGAGAGAACCAGGAGACTAAATTTACATTCCAGTGTTGCCTTTTGGCTATTGCCTGGATACAAAAGCTTTTGCAAACAATAAAGTCCTTTTAAAAATAATAAATCTGTTGTATGTTTCTGCATCTCAAAAATTCTCATTGTGGTTTTTTTTTCCTGACATGACAGCATTTGGATATTTTGATCCATGATTCATTTCTAAAAGGGCATGAACATCTATACTTACGAGAGTTGTTGCAAAAAGAATCATTCTAAAGTTGGCTGTGACACTATACGGCTGTGTCTTTGGTATTTTTCCCCAGATGTCAGTTTTGGGAGCTAGAAGCACACACGCACACTCACGATACCATTCAAAGGATTTGCTGCATTATGTTTATGTAAAACAGCTCAGAGCGATATCATCAAGCATTTTCAATAAATCTCTGTTCTGTGGCCAAATATGACACACAAAAAAATCTGTTCTGATACAGCCTGCAGACAATTGAATTTATATCTCACACTGATGCACAAAGATTTTTCAAGTAGAAATTCCCTTCCAAATTACTTAGCTCCCTGAATAGGACACGGTGGTATTTGAAAACTTAACCGCGTTCTTATTATGTTAGCACTAAATGCTACCTATATGAAACCTAAGGTGGAAATCTCTTTTGAAGTTACAATTTTAAGAAACTGTGCCCTCTGTAGATATTTCTCAACATGATATTGGACAGAATTGAGAGATTTGTTAAGGGGGAGAGGTAGACAAATATAACAGTAAAAGTAATATTTTATTGAAAAGATTTTTAAGTGAAATGATTTCGCATTATGCTTCTTGCCATCTCTTTTCTGCAATGACCTGAATATAACCTGTGCTATTTGGAAATTGAGTGTCTATTGTCTTTGCTAAATATTCTTATCTCCTTCATGTTTTCAGGTGTCCTTTGACAAGCCATTCTCACTGAATGGCATTCACAAATATCCAGAATGCCACCAAAGTCCCTTTTAGAAAAAGAAAGAACATTCACAAATACATGTTCTATAATTATTCTCAATATAGTGGTAAAGGGCCCAGGCACCTGAGGCCAAACTGCCTGGGCTCATTGTTTGGTTGTGCCATGTCGTGGAGAAGCAGGGTCGTAGCTGGGATCTAGATGCCTCTCAGTTCATGGTCTTCACATCCTGTAAAGTTCCCTGCCACATGTCACACAGTTGATCTGATGAACAATGGAATACAGCAGAAATGATGGCACATCACTTCCAAGATAGCTTAGAAAGATCTCCCTCTCTCTCTCCCTCCCTCTCTCTCTCTGTCTCATTTAGATCACGCACTCTGTGAAAAGCCAGGAGTCATGTCCCAAGGGCCTGCCAGCAGACCTGTGGAGTGGCACATGTGGTAGGAAACAGAGGCCCTCAGTCCAGAAGACTGAGAGACACTTCATGACGTAGTTTGAGACCCTGAGCCAGAACTACTTAGTTAAATGTCCTGGATTCCTGACCCTCAGAAGCTGTGGAGAAAATAATTGATTCTTTTATGTCACTATGTTTTGGGAGTAGTTTGTTGTGCAGTAAAAGATGACTATACATTGACTTGAGCAAGTTACTTAAGCTCTCGATTGCTTAGTTTTCTTGTCTGCAAAGTGGGGAAGATAACAGCCAACTTTATGGTGTTGTGAAGAGGAAAGAGCTCAGTCATGAAGTGCAGCAGAGCGGCTGGTCAGGAGTCAGCCTTTCCTAAGTGCCGACTGCTGTTACTGACCTGCAGGCCCTCAGAGCCCCCCGCCCAAGGCTGAGATGAATACCATGTTGTCTAAAACACCCTTCTTACATGTCTAACCTTGGTTGTGGTGATAGTTTTACAGGTGTATGCGTATGTTCAAACCTAGAGAAGTACATACTTTAAGTATGTGCAGTTTTGTATGTATCAACTATTCCTCAATAAAGCTGTTAAAATAAATACAAATTAAAAATATGACCACTAAAAAGACAGGCCAAATTTTCACTAAGATACTAAAAATTGCCATTAAACTATAATTAGTTCTATTATAAAAACAAAAACATCCTGTCTTACATTTTGAAAAAAGAGGGCAATACATTAAGACAGGCAAATAAATTGTAGTTTTTGACTTAAATTGGAAGCTGAAGGAATTATGACTTACAGTAGGATTTTTGAGATTATACATTCCTTCCCCTGATGGGGAAAAAAACTAGAAGTATGACTGTAAAACAGTCATGTGTGATCTAAAGGAAGGCCCCTTAGTTTACCTAATGTAGCTGGCCCATTTTTGTGTGTGTGTGGTTTATCTCTACTTTAAAAGATAAAATATGATGTGGAGGGAACTGGACCAGTGCCTGGCAGTGGGTAGCTATGGAAATGTACTGAGATCAAATGGAGAGTACTGTAAGCAGTGAACATGAAGGTTTCTAGGGTATCCTGCAGGCTTCACTCCCTTCTATCTGCCCCTTCTCAAATGAGAACATCTCAAATAAGATATGGCTATCAAGACGAGAAATCGGAAATGGTTGTCAACATCTGGGTGTACATATTGACACCATGAGTATCAGACAGGAGATGAGGTCACAGGAAAGGGCAACTCTGATCTGGGTCCAAAGGATTTTTTTGAGATGAACTTGAGGTATCACATTGCTTCCTTCTGCGTAGATCAGTGACTTTCTGAAGATGCTGTGAGCACATCTGCCTTAATCTTTCACCAGTTACCCCAAACTGCCCCAAAAACCTTGACTCAGATAAGAATGGTCCTAAAATAAAAGAGCATATTTTTTGTCATAGAAATCTCTTAAGACAGTAGCAATTAAGGAAAAATTAGGTGACATAAATCTTAAAGTGTAAGGAATCTTTATTTTTCATATTGCTATCAGAAACCTTTTTAATAGGCTTGCACATATTCCTTTTGCATGGCATCACCCAAACTCCTTTGCTTTCACCAACTCTTGTCCGATCCCTTCTTGAGTATCCCCATATCTCTGATAATCAAGTCATTTTTTTGCCTTGTGAAAATCCTTCCTGGAAACATGAGTCTGTACTCTCTCTAGGCACCAATTTTTTTCTTTTTTTTCTTTTTTTTTTTTTTTTTTTTTTGAGTTTAAAAGCCACACCTGGACTGTGTCAGCACAATCCTACTAACCTGTTGAGTTGGAAAATACAATAGAATTACCAATCAATTAATTTTATTTAAAAAGTCACATGCTTATAGAACTACCAAGACACAACCTCTTTCTTTTCAACTCTCACTCACTAACAACTGTCCTACAGTCATTTACAATGTTGGGGGAGATACAGAGCTGCATTGAAAAAAATACTATCTCTCATAGAAATTTATACAAGAGGGATGAAGAATAGCTCGATGAATAAAAATGAATCTTAATAATGCTGTGTATTATTTGGACTCATATTTATATAATGATATCATTTCTAATGAAAATTTAAATGAACCTTGAACTTTCTGCTCCTCACCCCTGCTCCCACAGTTTTGAATAGTTAAAACTTGGTGCTGATGGTGCTACAATGGTTATTTGCACCCATTACTGCTAAGAAGGCATACTCGGTCAGAGATGGGCATCCACAGGGCTGCAGGGTAACAGAATGAATACCCTGGTGTTGATAAGCCTGGTGAGCCAGGACCAGACTTAGGATACTGGCTTCTCACACCATGTGTACAAGGGTTAAACTAGGCGTCTGCCTTGGAATCAAATGAGTCCGAAGTTCAGATTATCCTCTCACAGGCCTACCCCTCTCAGGGCCATCTTTGTACCAGAGGGCCTTCTGGTATCCCTAGAGCCAACAGAACTCCAGTTTTCAAAATCTACTTTCTCTCAAGTAGCTTCAGTTTGTTTCTCAACAGCTTCTTCAACTTGTTGTTTGAATTCTGCAGTCAAGCAACTAAAACAGAAGGAAGGAATGGGGTAAAACGAGTTGCCTCTTATAGCTGAATGTTCTAGAAAGTCCCAAACCAGTAACCATAAGCAGCCCCTATGCTATCACAAAAGCAAAACGGTGTGCCTTCCTTGGCCTCTTCAGGCTACCTTTTTGAGATATCTTTTTCCCCTAAAAGCTGATTATAGGTTCATTTATTTTCTCTATAGGAAAAGAGGAAAAAAGAAAAAACTGAAATTTAAGAGGATTCTGTTCCCACAAACTCTCAAATGTTAAAATTATTAGAATTTCATGACTGGGGTGATCAAGCAGATCATGCGCGTCAATCTGTATCTTTCCTAGTTCCGATTCCCTGCCTCTCCTCCAGCATTTTCCTGGAGAAGAAGGCATGGGTTGAAAATGTTTCCCAAGGCCAAGCAGATAGTTATGTTCCATGGAGTAATGAAACACTAGAAATGTATGTAAATCTAAGTCTTTCAGGAATTGCTCTCAGCCAAAGAAGTTGCTCATCGTGGTTACATCCCACTTCCTGGGGGGCAGCCGACATCAAAGGCTACTCAAGACTACAGAAGCCTGTCCCCGCCTTGCCTCATTAGGGACAACTCTGAGGGACAATGACAGCACCAGAGCAAGGCTCAGCGAGGGCTGCCATTAGACTGCATCACCGGTTCCATTTCTCCATCCCCACATCCTGCGCCCCTCACTCTCCCACGTATTATTCCAGAAAGCATTTGCTATTAATAATACATCGTCTGTATTTTACACTCTATCACAGAGTGTGATTCCCAGAAAACCCAGTCTATGATCCTTGTCTATCTTTTAAAGATTCAGGAAAGTTATACTTGATGCTTTGAATTACTTATAATTTTGTTTATAGCAAGGAAAAAAAACATTTAGAACTATTCTTTGGGCACTGTAAACAACAGTCAGTCTTTACCACCATTTTATAGCAAAGAGCTCTGGATGGGGGGATCAAAGTACCTACCAGGTCCTCCTGCCTATGCTATCAGCTCACATGCTTCTCATGAGTACCAGCTTACTTAGCTGTGAAATGTGTTTGAGAGAAAGGAGTACATATGGCACATACTGTTTTCAACTAAGGAGTCTAATCCTAGAGAAATAAACAGATATTTGCACACCAAAGACATTAAATACATCTCCCCACGGAATTTAAGAACCAAAAACTATTTCAAATGGTCTATATTTTATCTGCTCATGACCATTTTATAGGGCGTGGTGAGAAATGTCAAAGAAGAGGGGAAAATAATCCTACAAAGAAAATGATTCTTAAGTGGAACAGTAAATATTTTTATACACATGACAAGAAACCTGCATAATGCTATGCTTAGTTTGTACAAGACTCGACACCCTAGTAATTCTAAATAACTACAAGTGGGGCCACATCAGTAAATCTACTATTCTGAAGGAAGTTATAACCTTGCCAAGATGCAGAACTATAACATTTTTTAGCGTAGTTATCTATGGACTTATCAATCACATCAGTTGCAAAGAGTAGATTTTGTTTATCAAAAAGCTTCAGAATTTTAAAGTCAACTTTGATTATATGTTGAAGGTGTTTCCTTTTGTTAAATAGAGTTTTATCAACACAGTGCTTGGAGATAACCACGAATGGAATGTGATAATGTTATCTCAAACGATACATAAGAGCTGTCTGGAAAATATCCAGTCATGTAATATAAAAAATACAAAAATAGAGGCATTTTTGTGGCTAGGTTCTTTTCCAGACAGCCCTTGCATATTCTACTGACTCTTCATTTCTTATTGAAATTTTATTTAAGTGTACTATACATATTGAAAACTAGAATATCCTAAGTAGTGTTCAGGAATTTCCCAAAGTGAAATGCCTGGTCATCATCATCCAGGTCATGCAATAGAAACTATCAGAAGCTGCCCCATGGTTATTTCCAGTCACTAATCACCTCTCATGAAGAGTAAATGCCCTTTAGATTCTAACCCCGGAGATTATTTTGCCTGTTTTTGAGCTTTATATACTTTGAACCATGTAGATGTGTTAAGTTTCTGTCTTGCAACATTATCTCCTGAGAGTCTCCACACTGTGGGGGTCACTTTAGTGTGTTCCTTTTCATTGCTGCATGGTATTCCTTCCCATGAATATAGTACAATGTATGAAGATATGATATGAGGAGTAGTATTGCCACACACAATAGGGTAGATGCCTTTTGCTGAGCATATCACATTTCTGCTGGATCTATAGCTAAAAGTAGAATCTATTTAAGAATGGGATTACTGCGTCTGAGTATCTTTATACAATCTAAAACTACTTAAAATCACATACATATACTATGTGGTAATTTTTAATGTAACAAAAAAAATGCTAGTTATTTTAGGACCACCATTTATATAGACTATGACACTCATCCCAATAAATTTAATTTTAAAAAAAGAGTTTTATTTTTTTTTTAATTAAATTTCAGTCATAGAGCAAGTCAAAGCTTGAGGTGACAACACAAGGCAGCACAGTGCCATGAATAGAACTAGAGCAGGTTTTGGGTTCTGACTCTCCAAACCCTAGTTTCCACACTTGCCACTGCTACCATCAAAAAAATCTTTTAAAAAAAAGGATATAAATAATATAAGGCAGTATACCTGGAAAAGCAGTATACCATGGAGGATCAGAGGTGCCCAGGTGTGTCTTGGAGTAAGTTTCTTAAGCTGCCTGAGTCTCTGTTTCCCATTTGTAAAATCGGGATACTTTTATCACTTGATAATATTATCAGGATTAAATAGAACATTCAATGTGTTATAAACACAAGGCATTCTTACAATACATTTACTTCTTTATTCAGTCATGTGACAGATATTTAAAAGGCACTAATTCTTGCTACAATGTGTGAATATAAAGATTAATGAGATATAACCAGTAAGAGAAGGGAAGATTTAGACTTGAATACCTAAGAATATGAGGCAGTACTGTGTTTAATTAATACTACAAAAGTGGCGTATTCAAATATGAGAACAGAAGCCATCATTTCTGGATGGAGTAATCAGAAAAAGGAGAATTCATGAGAGCATCAGTACCTGCTCTGGTCTTTGAAACATGCATAGACTTTGTTAGGTGAGCCATGTAGAAAGGAAAGACGTGTTCAGAAGGAAAAAATAAATAAAAGGCAATGTATATTAGTGGACTGACAAATGCTGACTCACATCTGCTATGCGGAGGAGTTTGTAGGTCTTTCTTGGTAGACAGTGGAAAGCCATTTGGGAATTTACGAAGTAGAATGCCATGTTTAAGTTGTTTGAGGGACAAATATGGCAAGTAGGATACAAGAGAGTCTGGAAGACACTAGAGAGAGGGATATTAATTATGAAGCTATTTTGGCAGTTCAGGTGTGAGATCACAATGAATAGAATAAAAATATGAGAGGGTAGCCAAGGATTCAAAGATATTATGGAAGAAAAATCAATGGGATATGGGAACTTATTGGATGAGGAAATATGTATTGGATAAAAAGGTCCACAAGATACTGAAGCACAATGATTTTTTAAGAAGAAAGTACAGAAAATTGGCACAGATAGAACTTAGTTACAAGAGAAAGTGGCTGGAGGGAAAAAATAGAGGCAGTTAAGTGTACAAAGACTCTCCATGTAGTGAAAGGAATGAAAGAAAAAGGACAATAGTTTCACAGAATACTATAGTTGGGAGCATAATGATTAGAGTGTAGAACTCTGAAGCCAGAGTTCTGGCTCTGCTCATGGGTACTTAAACTCTCCAAATCTCATGTCCCTTATCAGGAAAACAGTAATATTATAATAACAGTACCTACCCCCAGAGTTAAACTGTTGGCATTCATTATAAATTCCATGTAAGTTTTTGCACTCATTATAGTAAAGCTGAGAAATATAATATAGAGAAGATACAATATATAATAAGTAGAAAGAAAAACAACCATTAATTCATTCATTTGACTCAATTGTATAGACTTCGTGTTTACCATGTGGCAGGCTCTATTCTAGGTATTGATGATATAAAGAGATCAAAACAGGTAAAATCAAAACCCAATCCAAGATGGCAGAGTAGGTAAACACTGTGCCTGCTTCATTTGTGAACACATTAAAATTACAACTAAATTATCGAACAACCAACATGGAGAACCATCTGTAATCTAGCTGAACAGAAGCTTTGTAGCTAAGGATACGAAAAACAAGAGGCCATAGTGAGAGCGGTAGGAAGGGCTCAGATGTGAAAGGAGCCAAACTCCGGGAGCAGTAGAGAATCCGGCGGGGTATCTCAGCCATGGAGGTTCCTCCCAGAGGAGCAAGGGACCCCAGCTCCACATCAGGCTCCCCAGCCTGGGGCACTGGCACTGGGAAGAGGAGCCTCACAACATCTGACTGTGAAAAACTGTGGGGACTCTGACAATCCGGTTGGGACAGAAGGCTCCAGGAAACCCTGATGCAGGCTCAATCACTTGTGGTTACTCACCCTGGGTTCCAGCAAAGGGGTGGTGACACAGGGGGGATTGAAGGCATATGAGGTGCAGGCTGGGGTGTGTGGCTCCGAGGCAAGGGCTGGAGGACAGCTGTCATTTTTCCTGGGTGCACCATCTTGCCTGTGTTGCGCCCACCCCCACACAGCCAAATCCGAACCTGATTGGTCTGGTGAGCTCCACTCACTCCACCCTGCTGCCCACTGGGACCCCACTTCACCCAACTCCATCAATGCCAGAGGCACTTTCTCAGGTGAGTAGCCAGCCTTGCCCTCATTGCTATCTTTCTGGGAAACTTTAATGGAGTGTCAGAAAATATTCAATATTCAATGTGATGAAAGCAAGGACCTACAACAAAGATTACTTTACCCAGCAAGGCTACTATTCAGAAATCGAAGGACAAAGAGCTTCCCAGACAAGAAAAAGCTAAAGGAGTTCATCACCGCCAATCCAGTATTACAAGGAATGTTAGAGGGACTGCTTTAAGTGAGAGATAAAAGCAAAATTATGAATAATAAAATGGCAATAGCTACGTATAAGCAAATACCTTCAATTTAAATGGATTAAAAGCTCCAATTGAAAGACATGGAGGGTATTTCACTGAATAGAGTATTAAACAGGAAGACAGATGCAAGTTGACTTTGCTTATAATAAGGTGACATCCCGTGGAAAAAATAAAAACAAGCTGAACAGGAACTGATTCAGAGATACAGAAAACAGTTGGTTTCTTAGCAGATGGGATGAGGGTTGGGGGAGGGGTAAAATAAGGGGAAGAGATGGGGAAGTTCAGTCTGGTGGTTACAAAGTTAACAGTTATGGGGATACAGGGTATAACATGGGAATATGGTCAATAATGTTGCAATAACTATGGGTAGTGTCCAATGGAGACTAGGCTTGTTGGGGTGATGGGAGGAGGGTGGGAGGTGTGGGTGAAAAGCAGAAGAAATCAAGAAGTACAAATTCATAGTCACAAAACAGTCACAGGGATGTTAAGTGCAGCACAGGGCATCCAGTCAGTAACACTGTAATAACTATGTATGGTGTCAGAGGGGAGCCAGATGTATCAGAGTAAGGATTTTGTGAGTTATATAAATTTCTCTTCACTATGCTGTATGCCTGAAATCAAATCTTATTGTACGTCAAATGAAATTGGAAAATAAAAATAAAAGAGAAAACAAAACCAAATAAAACTCAGGCAAAATCCTTGCCTTCATACAGATTACATTAAAACATGGGAAACAAATAATAAATAAACACAAAAATGTGAGGAGGATGGTCATATACGAGAAAGAAAAATGAAGCAGAATAAAAAGGGTGGAGAGTGACCAGAGACATTAGGTTAGGCAACGGTCAGTGAAGACTCGTTTGTGGTAGGATGCCTGAACAAACACAGACCTGAAGGACATGAGGGACTTGCCATGTCAGTATCTATGAAGAAAGATTCCCGGCAAAGAGAGCAGTGAGTGAAAAGTCCTTGGGTGGGAATGTGCATCCTGGTCCCAAAGGCTGAAACAGATCACAGAGAGGAGTAACAAGAGGTCATGCCAGAGGCTGGACCACAGGGTGCCTCGTGGGACATGGTGAAACCACCGGATCTTGTTCTGCATGTGATGGACAATCAGGAGGAACAACATGATCTAATTCCTATATTGAAAGGTGGATGTGTAGACAGTTCACTGCAGGGTCAAGAGCTAAAGCAAGAGTGGCTATAAGCTTGTAGCTGTAGTCTACAATCTGTAAGACATGGTGGTGGCATTCCATAAGATATGGGAATAGCATGAAGATGGGAAGATGTTGGGACAGGTTTTGAAAGCCAGACCTACAGAATTTGGTGAAAGGTTGAACTTGAAGTGTGAGGAAATCAGAATCAAGAAGTATGGAACTAAAGTTTTTAACAAGAGTAAATGAATCAACAGTGGTACCATGTATTGAGTGGGGAAATAGTGGGAGGATCAAGTTTGGAGTTGGGGGGAGGGGATTACGGAAGAGCAAGATTTCCATTTTGAACACAGATGGCTTGCCTAATAGATAGTCCTTTGGAGAAGTTGAGTCAGCATTTAATAGGGAAGTTTATGTGTGTTCTGGGAAGAGATTAAGCTAGAGATAAAATTGGGGATTCCTGAACATTTTGATAGTATTAGGCCATTGGTACTATGATTCTCTAAGAACCTAGTGTACCTAAAAAAGAGAAGCTATGCTTACAGACTGAGCCCTAAGGCACCCTCTTCCTCTTAGATACTGAAGGACTGGCGGTGGGATAGGAAGCAAACCAAGAGCATTTAGGATGCTACCAGTCAGGTGACGAAAATGCTCCAGGAAAAAGAGTGAGAAGCTATGTCATATTTTGCTGAGCATCTGAGAGTTGGCCATATGATTGGACAATGTGGAGGTTATGGATCAGCATGACAACTTTGGCTTCAGTGGAGAAGGACAGGAAAAGATGTCATTGAAACCAATAAGGAAGATATAAGAGGGAAAAGTTAAGTACAGACGATTTCAAAGGAGTTTTCAGGAAAGCAAAAGAATGAAGCTTTAATTAGAGGAAAAAGTGGTGTCAAGTGAAGGTGCTATAAAACAGGAGCTGTGAGAAAGTGTTAGTATTCTTCCTGGAGAATCAGTAGGAGGGAAAACTGAGGGTACAGAAAGGGAAGGGATAATTACCGAAGAGTCCCTACGTGTGTAAGGGACGCCCACAGGGAAAAGAGCTGGCCTTCCAGGAGCACCAACAGGTCAACCAGATTTGATGGAACGATATGGGTACCAGTTCTGAATGCTTCTCCTTTCCTGGTGACTTAAGCAGGATTATTAGCTGAGAGTGGGGAAAGAAGAGAGGGATTAGGAGTCTAAAAAGTAAGGCTAGTTATAAGACATTCCCCTCATATAGTGAGAAAATAAATGACTAGACAAGTACAGCGGCATTTCGAAGTAGATGACAGCTCACCACGCATTTGGGGTTATACGTACACAGTAAGCAGTTTGTGTGTTTTTTTCCCAGACAGAGGCAGCTGTTAAGGTACCAGTAAGAGTTGTTGGAGGAGCTGATTAACCAGTGTTGAGTGGGTTCAGGTGATATGATGAGGAAGGAGGACCAAGGGAAATGAGAGTGTTTGCAAGGGACTAAAAATAATACGTGACGATGGACTGGACGCTGAGGTTGGACGGGTGTGAGGATACGAGGTGGAGAGGAAGGCTGGGAAGGTGGCAGAGTTAATGGATTGGAGATTGTAGTGGGATTGAAGAATCGTTGGGAAGGGGGCAATCAAATAAGTGAGTAGGAAAGTAATAAGGTGCTAGAAAAAGGGATGATAGAGACTGACAGTTTGTAGGGCGTGCAATTATTGGTTTAGTGTGTGACATGGAATTGATGAATTGAGGTGGGTAAGAGCCAATATCATTTCAGATAATATAAAGGAACTAACAGTCTAGGGCATGGGATGGATTGTCTGCGTGGTTATTGTAATTACCAAGATTGATCATGGAGATAATTGGAAAAGAAGTGATCCCCAGACACTAATCCCTTCAGTGAATGTGGTACTATGACAGAAGTGGGTAGGGAGTGTCTTGTCAATAATTGCTTCAAGGGTGCTGGATTATATAAGTCTGAAAATTGGACCTACTAAAAAAGTTAAAAAAAAATAAAAAGCCATGAAGGTGATTATTAGTATAAGATCAATAATACTGACAGAAATTTCAGCTCTTTTTACATCAATTCATCCTTTTTACAATTTCTTAAATATGAAGCTGTTTGTCAGATCATGCTATTGTATTCAGCAAATACAATGATAACAGAGTGAAAATTCTGACTTCTTATAAATAATATGGTTTTAGTCATTCTTCATTTTGTCCATTTGCCCAGAACATTCAGGGAGAACTTTAATTAGTTTTTGATAATTGATATAGAAAAGATACAATCAGAGAGCACTTCATTTCCTCACCGAGGTATTAATCTTTACTCACCAGGATTGTTGGACTGGGCATCCATTGGGATCATGAGTTTGGCCCGGGTGGCTCGGCGTGCTGCCAGTGACCTCTCCAGAGTGGACATGGAACTCCCTGCTTCCTCAGTGTCTTGACCTGGGAAGAAAATAATTACTCCTGAGACACGCACCTACTTCAGCAATGCAACACTTTGCATCATTTCTAGCCAGGTACTCCAACACCTTTTTCATTTTATTGATGGTTTAAATAGTAATACTATCTACTATCTTGTATACTTTCTTGTCCAAACAGAAATAAAATTTACCTTAACCTCTTTACCCAGAAAATAACATTATTTATATTTTGTTATATATAATTTTTGCATAGGTACAAGTATGTGTATATGAAAGTGAGAAAGAATATACGTTTCTCCAAAGTGACATCATACCACACATATTATTTATAACCTTCTTAAAAAATAATGTGAAATCTTTCTCTGTGAATAAATAAGTCAGTAATGTAATTTTTAACATCAGAATAACATTCAATTATATGAACTGTCCACAAGTTATGCAACTAACACTTAAGGTCCAAAGACATTCCATCTTATGACAAAAATACAGAAAATAAACTTTATTTACAGAAAATAAACTTTATTTACAGAAAATAAACTTCATTCTTCAAAAGTAAAGTTAGCATATTTATATAAATTTATTAGGAGTTGATAAAATGCCATAATAGTCATTAAAAATAATAAGAAAGAATGACATATGCAGATTTGAAAAGTTAATAAAAATATATGTGGAGAGAAACATACCTGAAGTTCTGAATAGTGTGTATCGCTAAAAAGTATACTACTCTGCTACTCATTGATGAGGAGTTTTGTTCTTTTCACCAGGACAGCACAGAGAACACTTAATGTAATGTCAAGTAGAACTAGCGGAATTTTGAATGATACTTTCCCAGTCATTGTGGAATTGGTAAGTAGGTCCTCAAATTAAAAACAAATAGACACAAGCCCTCTCTCATTCCAAAGGAAACAGCCATAATTTGGAGTTACACTTCTCCCAGGACTTACTGAGAGGATTAAATCTAGTCTGGCTGGCTCCAAATGTTGTCTGAGCATATAAAAGATAGAGGGAAAAGTAAAAAAGGGGTCCTAAAAATCATTGGAAAAACCTTCTGAGGGCTGAGAGATAACTTTATCCCCTCCAGTGGAGGGCAGAGATGCTCTCCCATCCTGATGTCCAGTAAGAAACCAAGACATAAGAATAAATACCTGTAAAGTGTTCAGATTCCTGCAAAAGAGATCTGCCTTTCATTCGTTCTCCAAGGAGAAGCCTGTTCACACGACGGGCGTGCTGGTCTACTCGGTGTGTATTTAAACAAAGGAAGAGGTTTCTGAAGAGAGAGCATGGCCTGAGAGAGGGCTAGTGTGGCTTACCTCTCATGATTTGGCCTGGCAACGGTGTAGGTGCTTCCTCTGAGTCAAGTGGGCACTTGGAAAGTCGGTAAAGCATGAGTGCTCTTGCTGGAACTCACCCAAGAGGAACTGACACAACATAGGACCAGAGAGGGTAACGACAGCGCTGATCCTAGTAGGAGATGGCTAAGCCCGGACTTGATATCCCAAATCATGGAACTGGGCAGTGGGGGAATCCCACAGGGTCTCCTAAACAATTCATACTTGTTTCCTGAGAGACCCGGAATTTGGATGCAACATAAGGATAGCCCATGTGCCCAGGAAAGTAGTGAGGGACTTTGAATTGTCCTTTCCTCTCTCCCCCGTTACCTTTCTCTCCATCTCCTCTTCACCATCCTCTGCACCCGTCCACAGAGCCAGGAAGAGCGGACAGGTAGGAGGGGTAGGCAAAGGTGTTTCTGAGACAGACTGTGCCCCTTCCTCCACCTCACCCCCACCATCCCATTCCACTTCAAGGTGTAAAAGGATTTAAAAAACAAATTGTGACCCCAGTCCCAAGAGCCAAAAGTCTAGCTGGTTGTAAGGGAAAAATAATCTTTAGTTTAAACTTCAGATCATAGTATTTAATACAACCAAACTGCAGTTTTATAACTGAATGTGACAGAAAAGTGAGAATCTCTGTGTGAGATATTATTTAAGGTCTAGAAAAGGGATACTCAAAAATTCATGATTGAAAATCAATAACTGAAGTCTCAGTAAGCTGAGAAAGTCTGGTTAACCAGTTATACATTCAAACAACTAAAATACTTTGATTTGATTGGTTTAGAAACAACAGCTGCTCATTCTCCAGACACATCAAGAATAGACTAAAAGGTCTTTTTGGTGAGAGTGCTTGGTTAATTATTCCTATAAGTATTTAGAAAATATGAGGACCCACAGAAAGTGAATTATTTTGCCACCACTTTCAAGATTTCTTAGTTACTCTTGACATGGATTGTTCTACACCAATTTATCGAACAGCAGATTTTTTTCTTCACATCAGTCTGGATACCAACAGAGCCTGCGGATAGCCTCCATCAGACGAGGCTGGGGACCCTATAAAGTGATTGCATGGGGTGGGAGCTGATCTCCATGGTAATCAAGGCAAAATAACAGAACAGCCGAGGTTTTCAGGCGTTAAGTGTCCCTGATGTCATTTTGTAAAGCAAAGAATTCACAGTAAATTTAAAATCCGCTTTCAATTATCCATAGACGTGGGGAAATAGAAAAGAATTGTACAAAGGTCTTCAAATTTTGCTGCCTTGACAAAACTTTTACTCAAAATTTAACAGAAAGCAAAAAGTTCATTTAGCTTTCACATTTCAGTATTGCCCATCGGTTTCACCTGGTGCCTCTTAGAAGTGTCCAGAAGCGCTGCAGTTTATAAAAGGCAGGTGACAGGATGATGGGGATGAAAGTAAGCCAGGTGAATCGACCACGTTGACGTCAGATTATCTCAACTATCGGTACCCTGCCAATTGGTGGGAAGGGTACCTCCACAAAACAGGGAGTGGGGGACACCACTGTGGGGTCCAGAATGGGGCGTTTCTCCTGATGGCACAGAGGAGACAGTTACCTGAGTGGGAGGTGCTCTTGCTCCCCAGTTGGGTCTCTGACTGGCTGTGGCTGACGGGTGTGAGGTCTTGGCAACTTTGGAGGGGGGAGTCCCTTCCCGCGGGGTCGGCGCCCGACGGCTTCTCGATGTTTTTCATCTCCATTTCCTCGTGATGGATCCAGAGGTCAGGCGGCCGCAGGTCTTTCTGGCTGCCCTTCCTTTTGCCGACACTGTGGGTGGCCCGTTTCCTGCAGAACAAAATAAACAGAAGGCCAATGAGCGTGCCTGTACGCAACGACCCTCCCTCTCTTTTCTCTGGCCATGGAAGTTAGAAGCAGGGAGAGAAAACGAAGTGCTCCCAGGAGGAGTGCTCCGAAGCCCCGGAATTGGCAGGCTTGTCTTGGCTGCCTGCCTGTTTCCTCTGGAGCTTCACCCCATTCTAGGAGATGTGGTGCTGGGTCCCCAGGGCCTCGGCTGCCTGACAGAGAGTGCCTACTGTCGCTTCCCCGGCTGCAAATTCGAGCCCGAGGCGACAGTGGGACAGATGGAGCCATAGGCCGATCTTGGGAGCCAGGCAGGAGGTACCCGACGGCAACCTCTGTTTAGGAGATCCAGGGAGGAGTTGCTCCGGAAGGGCGACTAGAAATAGAAAGGCCAGGAGGTGTGCCGACAGGCAAGACTGAGGCTTAGAGAAAGTCTGTACCTCAGCTGCACGACCTAAGGGGCCACCAGGAAGCTTGCTGTTCCAAGGCAAAAGGCTGCACGAGGACATTCTTAGGAGAAGAAAACACTTTCCCTTTGGAGTCACTAGGGGTCTGGATTCAAACACCATAGACCTGCCCTTTGAGAAGACAAGCACACACTTTGGAAGCGCGCTTGAGATGTCTTTTATTTTCCTAAGAATTTAGCAATCATAAATGTCGTTTGCAGCGGTAGTCTGGGCCTGGCCACAGTGAGATGCAACTGCTCCCTGCATGCCACGCAGCACGAGGCTCACGCTAGGCATTCTCCCCAGCAAGGGTCGGTAAACGACAGGCTGAAGGCCCGAACCGCCCACCCCCTGTTTGTTGTAAATAAAGTTTTATCAGAATCCTGCTTGAGCTCATGTGGTTTTGCACCGCAGCGTTGACACAGCTGCAACCTCGAGCACATGGCTCACGTCGCCTAACGCGTTTACTCTTCGGCTTTTCCTCAGGAAGACTTTCCAACCTCTGCTCTACAGTTTTAAAAATCTCCACTTGTAGCTTCTACTTCTTTTAAAATAGCGTTTCTTGGAGGGGGCATTCCCTGGTGGTGTCGTGGCTGGCTTCGGCACCCTCAACGCCGCAGCCTGGGTTCGATTCCCAGCCAGAGAACTACACCCCCCACGTCCCCCCAAAAAGAATAATAAAAAAATAACGTTTCTTCATGCGGCAGAATTCAGACGGTTAAAATCGAGCCTTTGACACAAACCCAGAGAAGAATCTCCTCACATTCCTCGCTGCCATTGGTTCCATGAGGATAAATGTTTTCAGGGTTTTAATGATTCACACAAACTACCGTCAGTGAAAACTCTCTGTGCAAGGCCACTGAGAGGGGCGGTGTTTTCCCAGCTGCTGAATAAGGTGCTTTGCACACAGTAGGCAGTTAATGAATGTTAGAGGTGTGATTTATTAAGTTTCCTTAATTTTTGGTCTTTCTTAAAGCATGCTGATGAGGATAGACAACAAGGAATACCAGACTTAATATCTATCTAGTAGTTTATTAGAAAAATAATGCAGTGTTTTCTGCTCTATTTTCCCAACAAGCACCTGCATTTCACTGGTTTCCTGGCAGCAGCCCCACGCTGACTCTAGACAATGGTTTCTATAATGTAATAGCCCCTAGGCCATTTTCCTGAGCCTACAACAAAAGCTCTCTGCTAACCGTCCATTCCCTGAACTCATTTTCTTAACACTTCACTGGCCCGCAGGAAGCTGGCCTGCAGCTCACACTTAGCTCTCTAAGTAATCTACCCCTGGTAATGTAGAAGAATTTAATGCCATTTGCAAACTGGGAGATGTCACACTGTTATCTTTCCTTCTAACAAATCAAACTGCTGAAGCACTTCAACTCCAATGTCTACATAACTGCATGCAGAGAGCACCAGGTCCCAAACCTTGGACAAGACACTTCCTATAACCTAATATTGAAATAGTCTGTGGTAAAGAAACATGTGAAATAATTTTTGAAATTAGAAATAAATGATAAATTCTGCTTTCCTTTTGCTAGCTTACATGATGCCTTATTTACTCATTCATTCATTTACCAGTCCCCATAACTTTAGGACCAAGCATCTCCAGGTGTATTCTACTCAAAAAATAGTTCCAAAGCTCATTGAGACAGAATATTTTTTTAAAGTTATGATTCATAACCTCCGTGTGGGAAGAAACTATCATTCCTAATACATAAGCATTTTTTTCTGATGGATTTTAATCAGATCAGGACCTCTTCTGAGAAGCTGTTCATCCACCTAGCTGACTGACTGGGTGATGAGCACACAATACAACACACAGATGACATATTATAGAATCGGGCACTTGAAATCTATCTAATTTTACTAACCAATGTCACCTCAGCAAATTGAGAAATAAAAAGAAATCTGAAGACCTCTAAACAGACTTGATTTCCTTTTTGTATAGAGTCTGTGAAAGACCATCCAACTACGTGTGTTTTCTATGACGCCTCTGATCAGGAGGGAAATCGTTGGCCTTGGAGAGGCCTCTCTCCCCTCCTGAACAACTCCAACGTTGTCCATTGTTTTACAACATTTATTCATTCATTTATTCAATGGATATTTATGGAATATTGACTGTGTGTCAAGAACCTACTAGGAATGCAAAGATAGGTGAGACATTGGGAGCTTAATAAATGCATGAAAAACGGCATGGCTCCTGGGAATTGCTGTATTCTTGAAATAAGGAGTCTGCACTGGGACATGGCAGATAGCAAACCTGAAAAAATAGACGGGACCAAATTAGAGGAGGCATTGCCTCCAACAGAAATGTCTTTAATAGTATCAGTCAGTCTGTGGGGGAATTGCAGTCAAATTTTTTAGCTCGAGTTAATATTAGTCAGATTTGTTATTAATACTTTGTGTGACACAGATCACATACTCAGTAATTACGTACTAAATAATAAGAACTTTTTATTATTGGTTTCAATGTATTTTCTGCAAGATTCTTCTCTGAATTCTTGATTGGACTACCTGGTCCTTACTTTACTTATAGCCTGTTACTCTAAGAGAAGTTTCTTTCCTTTTCACTTTTAATGGGTGTGCTGGGGATAGAAATGGGGAAGAACCAACATTTGACTGTGCCCTTTGAAGTCCTGAAATACTACCATCTCTCCGAGATTCTCTTGCCCCGCTGTAATAAATGACTAAGTTTGTGCTCTGGCACCTCTGCTCACGCAGGAGGCAGACATATAGCTTTGCACTCGTTCTGTGGTCAGAAAGACATGTGCCCAAGATCTGATAGGAGACTGAGGCAGGGACACTCTGCCCCAGTGGGGATTTAGAGGAAGGAAGAAGTCCTGAACTGAGTGTGAAAAATGGTAGTTAGGAAAAAATGCTGGGGGAGTACAAATACCTACCTTGCGTTACCCCATCCAAATCTTCCCCAAAGGTTTCTGGCCACATTAATCTCTATATTGATTATTTTTATTGTACAAATTGCTCTTAAAAACAAAGTAAAAAATGTATTGGAAACCCAGTGAAATTGTGTCCTAGGTACTCAAATAGACTTGCACTTTTTGAGATTAAGATATACTGAAGTCCTAAGCAGTTGCCAGTTAAAATTTCTGCATGGTGAATACTGAAACGTGATTAAAAGGTTAAAACTTTGAAAATCAGCGAAATGACCTACAGCAGTTAAAGTAGAGGAGATTTCATTTAAGTGTGTAAATGCCACCCAAAATAATTTGATCCTCAGTACCAAAAAGAATTATTTTTGTCAAGAACTGAACGTATGCTAGTATTTTAACTTAGTGTGTACATGTCAAGTCAAATTGGAGGCTTAGTCAACTGATGATTGTATTAAGTGTATTAAGTGAACCTTGAATTTTATTTATATATTTAAATGTAATGTTGATCATCTACCCACCTTACTGCCTGGGAAAGGTGACAACTGTGTGCATTTCCAGGGTATTCTCAATGTCAAATATTTTGTCTATAGTATCTGTTGATACATTCTAATTTATCATAATTTATGTTCTATATTTAGGCCAGGAGAATATTATTACTTTATTAAAAACACAGAACGCCCTCCATCAATTTAAGCTTTCATAAAACATATTTTTTCTGTATCATGATATTCTACTACAATTTCACTAATTTAAAATGTATAAAGGAAGTCTTTTCAAAGACTGTGGGTGTATAATGCACACCCACACTTTTGGCCCAAAATTTCAGGAAAAAAACTTGTTTTAATTTACATTTTTATTTGTTTATATTTAGGTACTTGTTTTTTGTGTTATAAAGAAATTTTATGCTCACCCTATAGTAATAAAGTCGGCATCACCTATCTTACCAGGTCAGAGTCACTTACTTACTCTGGACAATACCACATCACCCTTTGTTTTATTTTGTTGAATTGTTGGCTGAAATTGCTTTCATTGCAAGTTTGTTACAAGTTCAACAAAACCAATGATCATATTCCAGGGTGTTATTTTGCATAGGGATATTGTTATTGATTTCTAGAGTTATACTTTTAACTCATAAGCATAAATAAAATAATTAAAAACATTTATAACAGAAGTCACATTAGGTGGTGAACTTATCATACAACAAGTTGACAATGCACTGTACAATTGTATGCCTGAAACCTATGTAATCTTTGCTAACAGATGCCACCCCAATAAGTCTAATAATAAAAATTTAAATAAAATAAAATAAAATTGGGTCCAATTAAGTTTTAAAAAAAACCCAAAAAAACATTTATATAGATATAGGATTAGTACTGCCCATGTATAATGCACATCCTTATTTTTCCCTCACAAATTTGTGCAAAAACGTGCATGTGACACACAACGAAACATGGTAATTAACAGAAAGGACCATGAGATTATTTTTGTTTCACATGAACCTGCAGTTAAATGCTGCCATGTATTTCTACAGCTTAGCAGTAGTCCATGGGGAATTTCAGTGTTTAAAAGATAGAGGGATGATAAAAAGGATTTAGTCTTATTTCTCATTTAAGGAAATTAATTGGAATTAGAAGTCTTCCCTTAGGTTAAATGAAACAACTTTAATTCAATTAAAGACATGGTAGAATCAGAACTCAATCTTGGGTTCTAACTTCTTCTAGTTATTTTGTATCATAAAAATAAAATCTTACAAACTAGAGTCAATCAGATAACCTACCTCATTATTATATATGAGGCATATATGATAAGTCATATGAATAACCACAGATTAAAATTCATAGACACTCACTTGAATAAGGTATCACGGATAGTACACAGATATATGTTTCAAGTCTATTTGAATGTAATCAAAGACTCCCAATGAAGGACAAAGAAAACGTACGTTCTCCAGCCACCCCAGATAAAGACGTATTGAAGAAGCCCACGAATGGGTTTCCTCCTTCACCTTATTAATGACACTAAACCCCCATTTTCCTGAGAGCCCTGTAAGAGATGGTATTTGTTTCAAATTGGAATTGATTTTGCTTTCACCTGCATTACTTAATTTGTTCCACAGGCTCAACGGTGATAGTATCTGGGGGAGGGGGCTTCAGTGAAATTAAGAAAAAACTAAATTAAAACTCAGAAATAATCCTGAATGAGAAAATTCTGTTTTTCTCTTTTACATATACAAAGAGACAAAGATGGATGCCAACGGGTCAGTTACTGAGGAGAGATGTATGAAGCAAAATTGCGAAAATGTGCCAATATTAAGAGGCTTTGGGAGCGATGGAAGGAAAACCAAAGGGGCAGCAGCACGGGATCCAAATTCACTTGCACTGGGCTTTCAGTTATTGATGGAATAATTTATTCTTTCATTTATTCCCTAATTTAGAAAATAAGTCATATTCAGGACTCTTGCTAAGTAAAATCTCTAAGCTCTTATCAAAATGCTTAGGGTGAGATTTAAGACAATTTGAGAGTTTCTCAAAAAAGCATCAACTCTCACTTTTTGCACATTGAGGAGACTGGTGTTCTCTCTGTGGAGAAACAAAATATGTTCACGTTTCTGGTTTATCAGGTCAATATAACTCACACATTCTTCTCACAATGACGACAGTGAAGAAAAAGGAAAAACCAAAATAAACCCCCGTTATGGATGGTTTAGCTAATTAAATTTAGTTTAGTGAACGCATCAATGTTTCTAGAACTATTATGACACAGGCTGAGTTTTGTTTCGGGGTCCTCCCCACTCACCTTAATGTGAACCTTTCTCCTGCTGCCTTGACGGGCCCCCATGCTGTTTGCACAGCCCTTACCTGGGATTGCTGAACCAAGACATTTCTCAAAGCCTAACTGACTTACGGTTACTTTCCCCGCAGAATCTTACTAAGGGCCCTGCACTCTGGAAGCTCTGTGGGTGCATATGGATTCCCAGAATGCTTACCCATGAGACTGGTCCTGTTAAACTCATTCTGGTGCTTTCATTTTTTGGCACAATGGACCAGTATACCAACTACCACCAGCTATAAGTTAGTCTAATCTCTTGGATGAAGCCAAATACCAAATTTGCCCTGTACCTATATAAATTAAATACAAAGATGGCATCTACACCCCTGCCACTTGCTTCAGTATATACATATTCCAGAACCTGTTTCTAAATGCTGGGAAATTCACCGTGGGTCAACCAATAGGGTCATACGAATTTTAAAAAGAGAAAGGCTGAGATATTAGCAAGGGAAGAGGCAAAATTATCTGCTAGGGAATCCTTCACTAGCAATGTACAAGGGCTGTCCAGAAAGCATCCACTCGTATGTAGTCCACGGTTGCCAAACCACCTGTGGGTCCAGGCCTCAGGTCCGCAGAGCGGGCACCATGCCAGAAAAATCCAGCAATGACAAGGGAAAAGCCTATTATAGCCAATCCAGTGAGAGAGTACAGCTGGAAGAGACATATCAGGCTGGATTTGGAAGTGTAGAGAGGCAAGGAGGCCGAGATCAACCAGAGATTAAACCGCAACTGGCTGACAACAGGTTAATATGCTGGTTATGGTGGGTATTGCTGGAATGGGATAAACTGGATTAAAACCACCTTTCCACTTTAAACTTTATACTTTCTTTTTCTTTTTCATTTTTTTTAAAGCTGAGAAGCTTTTTATTCTAACAAGATAAACAGAATGTATTTTTGCAGATTGTAAAAGTAATCCATATTTACTGTAGAAAAAGTTAGAACACAAAGTTACAAAGGAAAAAAATGAGAATCATCCACAGCCCCACTATCCAGCAATAACTGTGTGAAATCCTTTGACAAATGTCCTTTGAGGTGAAAAAATTAAATGAAATTAGTTGTCTTTGAATGAGTTAAACATACCCAGAGGGCCACCCTAAAGTGACTTGTGAATAAGGGAGGTGCTTTGAGTCTCTATAATATAAAGACTGCTTGGAGAAGTGTCTATCCAGGTCCTGTGCCCATTTTTTCATTGGATTGTTTGTGTTTTTGGTGTTGAGTTGTATGAGTTTTTTTTATAAATTTTGGATATTAACCCCTTATGAGATGTATTATTATCACTGGTGAATATTTACTTCCATTCAGTTGGCTGTCTTTTCATTGTGTTGGTAGTTTCCTTTGCTGTGCAAAAACATTTTATTTTGATACAGTGCCATTTGTTTTTCTCTTTTGTTCCCCTTGGTTAAGGAGAGCACACACACACACACATATTTATATATATATATATATATGTATGTTTGTGTATAGATATACATGCACTCACGTACACACACGTGTTTGTGTATGTATGTGTATGTGTGTGTGTGTGTGTGTGTGTGTGTGTGTGTGTGTGTGTATAATCACTGAATTACTGAGAACAATATCAGAGAGTTTACTGGCTATGTTTTTTTCTAGGAGTTCTATGGTTTTGGGTCTTAAATTTTAGTTTTTAATCCATTTTGAGTTTATTTTTGTATATGGTGCAAGAAGGCTTCTAGATTTCTTATACATAGAAAGGTTATCCCCTCTTTAGAGTTGTGAAATAATTCTTCCATGACTTCTTTCATCAAAATTTAAAGTTTTGAGATGGGGGTCAGTTTTATTTTTCCAGGGACTTCCTAGTTGACCCAATTCAATGTACTGAATAATGTGTGTTTTCCTCCACTGACTTGAGATATTATCTTGATCACATACTAAATTCCATATATATAGGTTTATTTTCAGAATTTCCATTTTGTTCTTTGTATCTATGAATCTGTTTCTGTCTAGGTTTTATTTTGGAATTCTGTTTCATTGAATTATTTATCAACTCATTTGCCAGTACACAGTGTTTTACTTTTTGCATGTTTATATTTGAAATTGTCAGAGGTCAGCATTTCATGGTTATTCTTGCTCATTTAGTTCATTTTTAAAAATTAGCTTGTGACTCTGTAAATGTATAGAATAATTTAAGAATTGACAAACTTTGATGTATCATTCTCTGCTTGCGGTAGAACCTAGAACTGCATAACGTGACAATACTTTTAAACCCCTTGATTTTATTTTCCAATTTCTGAGAACCAACCATAGCCAGGAAATAGAAACCATTTTGGATTTCTGGTTTTGTCTTCCTTCCTAAAATACTCTATAGTATTGTAGCTCCATTGCGTCAGGTATTCTCCATGTTGTCATTCATGCAACGAGAACGACTAAATGCCTACAGGCCTTTTTGCCAAAGGTGACAAACACGTTTAGAGGAACACACATCTCCAACCCTCTGTACATAACTGCAGAGAGGGCCATAAGTAGGTCATTCTTGAAGTGTTACTCTGGAACACCTGCCCTCACTTGAAAGGAAGAATATAGCCTCAAGAAGTAAAATGAAACAGGAATGCCAAGTAGGTCTCCAGGATTCTACTACAAAGTCTACAGGTCTAGACCTTACTCTCTTAAGTTACGGGTCTGGAATGGACAAAAGGCAAGGGTTCTTCTCAGGTCAGGAGACAAGAAACATGGAAAGAAGTATGAAAGAGCACAGGAAGAGAGCCATCAGAAATATAATTCAAAAAGATGGTAGCCGGGTCAAGCAGGGACTCCCTTCTTTGGGGAACCAGCTGTTACCTACTTTCTCTGCTGAGCTGAAGAGCGCCGGGTGCAAATCACGGCCACAACCACCACCACCAGCACCGTGAGGACACCAACGGTGACCACAATGATCACAAGCAGGCTGCTGTTCTTCTGAGGAGTGACACTGCCATGTGGGGGGTGCATCTGGCCAATGGGTGGCTCTGGGAAAAGACAGGCAAATGGAGATCAGGTTTAGGGAGATATGGCAACCCGGTGCTTACCAAGCTCTGCTAAGGATGTGAAGAGTTTCTATTATTCTGGGTACTCCTGAAGCTGAGAAGAAAGCAATGTAAGACCTAAATCACCCATCCAAGGTATTAATAAATGAAACCTGTGCCCACACAAAAACTTACATGGAAATTTTCATAGCAACATGATTCAGAATAGCCAATAATGGAATCACAACTCTCTATCAATTGATGAATGGATAAACAAAAACGGCGTAGCCATACAATGGAATATGTGCTTCAGCCAGTGAAAAGAATGAAGTGCTGATACATGGCACCACATGCCTGTACCTTGAAAACATTATGCTAAGTGCAAGAAGCCAGACACGGAAGGCTCCCTAGTATATAATTCTACTTATACATAAAATACCTAGAAAAGCAAATCTACAAAGAGAGAATGCAGACAAGTGTTTGCCAGTAGATGGGGGGAGAAGTGGGTGGGGAAAGACTGCTACTGCGGGTAGAGAGTTTCCCTTTAGGGTGATGAGAGTGTTCTGGAATTAGATGGTGGTGATAGTGGTGCAACCTGTGAATATACTGAAAACCCTGAAATTGTAGACTTTAAAAAGGTGAATTTATGTTATGTAACTTACATCTGAATTTAAAGAACAAGCTATCCTATTGGCTAGAAAGGTGTGGAGGGAGGGAGGACATTGCTTTGTACTGTAAGAATTCCAATGTGACAAGAAGCAGAGAATGTGGAGGTTTATGAAAAATGCTATTTTTGGTGCTGTGAAAGACAAACTATTTGACACTAATCACTCACAATTTCCCTCCACTCTCTCTAAGAAGCTGTCTAGAAAGCACAGTTAATTTCCAACCTGTCGAGGGTATATGGCTTAAAAGCAGCCACTAGGTTTGAAAGAGTGTATAAAGTCCTGATGAGTGCTTTCATGTGCGGCCACAGTACTTTATGGGAGACAATATTTAGGCAAAAATAGAATCAGACGTTTTTAATCATTTGCTTATGTAAATAACCATGGCTAATGACCCTTTAAATTGTTTTCTTTAAACCCTCAGCCAGTGATCAATCAGTTAGAAATACCCTGCTCTATATCATATTTGTCATTTCAAGCTACACATCTTTTAAAAAGTAAATATTAGCTTATAATTGTATTTATAAATTAATTTAGAGAGTAGCAGAAAGCAATGAGCTTGGATATTTTCGTAGACCTGAGTTTGAACGTGTTTCTTTGACAACCTGTATTAGCTCTGTGTACCCCTTGAAGCAAAATGTTTAGGCCTTTGCATTTCAGTGTTTTTATTTATAAAATGAAAGTAGTAATACTTACTGAATATGGTTACTGACATAATTAGAGGAAATGCATGCAAAGCAACCATCTCAGTGCTGGATACAGAGTAAGTGCTTATAATATCATTATACTACTAAAATATTCAATAAAATCTTGCCTATTTTAATAATTTCTATACCATCTGGGATACTTCTGGTGTGGACTTCTAAATTACACAGTTTATAGCAATAATACTCAATAGAAAAGATAACTTCTTAAAAATGATATAACAACCCAACACTTGCCTCAAAAATTGAAGCACTATCTTTCAACAAGGTATTGAAGAATCATTCCTTTTTTTCAAGGATTGTCACCTAAACTTAAATAAATTATTACTTATTGATTATTATTGGAAAAATAATAAGCACTTTTGATACAACTTGAATCTGATGGGGAGGAACTCCTCCAAGGTCTTTAATAGAAGTATCTGTTAAAAGATTCTGACTATAAATGAAATAAGATTTTCTTAAAGTAATTTTACATTTACTACAAAGAAATGTGGCAAGTAATGAAAGGTCAAAACTTTCTGTATCATAGTTTTACTTATAATTTAAAAAGTCATTTTATAGTAATATTGCAATCTGTCCTTTCTGTGCTTAATAAACTAATTGCTTGGAATAAATTAACCTTTTAAGAGAGAGCTTACAGTGGAGCCAGTTGGAGATCTTTATTAGCATCTATTTTTATTAGCATGACTTAAATTTAAAAGTTCACCATTTTTGACAAACTTAGTTTGAGTCATCCATAGCAGTATACTTTATGAACATTTTAAAAAACCTTGTGAATCAGAATGTTTCAAATTTCAACTCTCATTTCTTCCTTTCCACCCAGAAAGGCATAATTTTTCAGGTTGAAAAATGACTGCACTAGTGGAATCGTATGGATGCCATTTCCCTCAGAGAGTTAGGGGTCATGAGCACTCCCATTATTAATCTTCCATTTCAGTCCTTTATGACTTCTTCATAAAAGTTCCCATCAGTTTAAAAGTCGGCATTCAAGGTCTGTCATTAACTTCCTCATCACAATTCAGAAGCTGAATAATCAGAATAGTTGACATCAAATGGGTAGTTAAGAAAGTCAAGTACATCTGTTCCTGGTGTTAGCATAATGGTGTGAGGATCCAATGTCTGGATAAGCAAGACCGAGATGTTTTACTGACATCAGTGAGAAAGGAATCGATTTTTTCTCAAACCACATGAGCAGTCCATCCATTTTTATTTTCATGACATGTAATCACTATAAAAGATTCATGCTTTTTCTATTAAATTTAATAAAAACAAGCCTATATTTCCTAATCTGATGGATCTCAGTTTTGGTAATGATTAGGAAAATTAGTTAAGTAAAATAATGTCTTTCACTTTTATAATACTTTGTAGGCTTTCAAAAATATGTTCCTTATCATATTTTCACTCAACTCTGCAGTAAACTTAGGTAGACCAGTACTCTGAGCGCTTAATTCTCTTATAGAAAACAAAACCAGCTATCGAATCCAGGAGTCCTGACTCACATATTTGAGGACCTGGTCCCACTTCCACAATGACTGGGCCCTAATTGCCACACAATGTCCACAGGCAAGTAACCAAAGTGCACATGAGGTTGACCAGTCCAGTTCTGAGGAGGGAAACAGATTCAATGCAAGTTTCTAGTTCAGGACTGAACTTCTTCCTCTCCTACAAGGACAGTCTTCCCTCATAACACTTTAGTTATTAGAACACTTTGATCTCAACTATGTGTTAATAATTTTACAGGTCTTTGAATGTGAACAGAAATTCATATATGACATTGAATATTTCTAAGCCTTTCCCCTTTAAATAAGGTGCCATATAGTCAATCAGCTGGAAGAGACCTCACATATAATCTAGCTCAATGTCCCCTAAAATGAAATGTTAATTAGCATTATGAGAGAAAATTTCCTTGGTCAATTAAGTTAGAAAACATATTTCTTTTGTCTAACCTCAGAATTTTGAACATGCTAATGTGAAGTAGGATGCTAGAGACTGTACCCACATATTCTGTGAATATGTACTGAAGGTCCAGTTAAGTGCTGTGGATGTGATGATGTGATCAAAACATGGATGAACTTTGAGAGCCTTGTGCTGAGTGAAATAAGTCAGACAGAGAAAGACAAACACTGTATGAATCACTCATGTGGAATAAACAAACAAAAATTGGGACTAGAATGGTGGTTACCAGAGGCTGGGAGCTGGAAAACGGGGAGATATTGGTCAAAAATGTACTAATTTTCAGTTGAAAGAATAAATTCTGGGGATCTAATGTACCACATGGTGACTATAGTTAAGAATACTGTACTGTATTCTTGAAAGTTGCTGAGAGAGTTAAAGGTTCTTACCACAAAAAAGAAATGGTAATTATGTAATGTGATGGAAGTACTAGCTACACACTCTGGTGGCAATCATTTTATAATATATAAGTGTATCAGATCAACAAACTGTGCACCTTAAAGTTAAACAATGTTATTTGTCAATTATATTTCAATAAACCTGGAGCAGGGAGCCATGAAAGGATTCAAGCAGGCGAAAGAAACTCTACGAGACAAGAAGCATACCCAGCTTCGATTCTAGCCACAGGCCTGCCTAACAAGTTGGGCCAGAGAAAAAAAGATGTTATATATTAAATGACCTGTCTTTTGCCTTTCTAAAGCATGTACCTCGTCTAAGTCATTGTGACATGCATAGAAAATCAGGTTACTTCTCACCTATGATCAATGCATAGCTGTAGGAAGGAATTGCAAAAATTCCATTTCTGAGCTACTTTTCTTGAAAAGGGGCCAAGGGAACAACAGCCACCATGCCCCTTGGAAGGGTTTATAGGGCCACACTTACAGGGTTTTGTAATAATTTGGACGTCACTGTATAATGTGTGCTCTAAAGACAGATTTCAAATTAGAATACTGTGATTGTTCCCCACCCTCCATCCCACTACCCTCCCCCACCAAAAAAATAACTAAAAAGAGGCGTGGGGGTTCCCTGATGGTGTAGCTTAAGGCTTCGGCGTTGGCGCTGTCAGTGCTGCGGCCTGGGTTCGATTCCCAGTCAGGGAGCTACCCACATACCAAAAAGCAAAATAAACAAACAAATAAATAAATAAATAAAAAGAGGCATGATTATTGACCTCATGAAGTTTACGACTACCTGGAAAAGACTGAATAGTGAACAAATCACGAAACAAATAAATATAAAATTGCAACTGTAATTGGTGGTTAAAACAAAAGTAAAGTTATTATAGCAAGATGTAATACGAGGACAGAACGGTCATGGGAGGAAGGGAGAGGTCACAAAGGCCTCATTATAGAAGGCAGAATTAGGCTGAACATGGAGTATGGATTGCTAGGAGTTAGTTCCTGTCCCTTCTTGAGTACTACGAGCAGGTCATGTGACTGGAACCTCGCGAGCAAAGGAGAAAGAGCACAAAGTGAGGCTAGAAAGAGAAACGGGCCCCACTTCATACAGAGTCTTGCAGATCACATCCGGTTACCCCAAGTATACCCACAGACCATGCAAGGGCTTTCAGCAAGGACCTGACAGACTTGATTTGTATTAAGAAGACATCTCTTTCTTCCTGGAGAGGGGTTGCTGGTGAAAGCAGAAACACCAGCTAAGAGGATATTGAAGTTCTCCAGGTGAGAGACGACGATGGCTTGCACTGAAATGTTGGTGAGTGCAATCAAGGGAAGAACTTGAGTCCATGGACCACCCCATCACATAACAGAGTTTGAAAATAACTGAACAAAGTGAATTGCATATGAGGGAGGAAAGAAGGAAAGAGTCGAGTTCAGGCTTGAGCAGTAGTCCTTGTGTCTGAGAGGAAGGAGAGGGTGAAAGGGAAGGCTCAGGGAGGGAAGAACAAACGTTCAGCCTTGATTATGTCAGGGTTGAGATCTGATAAATTATAAAGAGGAAGCGGGAAGGTCTGCACTGGAGATGTAAACTTGGCAGTTGGCACACAGACGAAATTTGAAGCCCTGGGAGTAAGATGACCAAAGCATGGAGTATAGAGTGAGCAGAGAAGCTCTTTCAAGACTTAGACCTCTAGTCTAGAGAAGTGAGTGGCCAAACAGGTCTCCCAGTGCTTATTTAATACGGGGGCACTTTTTTTCTCAGAGCTTCTCATGGGACCCATGTACCCCAGAACAACTTTTGAGGAAAAGAATCTAAGTCAGTGGTTTTTAATGGGGGATATTTTGTCTCCCAGGGGGAAATTCGGCAATATCTAGAGACATTTTTGGTTGTTACAACATGAGAGCGGCGAAATACTACTGGCATCTCATGGGGGAAAGCCAAGGCTGCCGCTAAACATGCCACAGTGCAGTGCACAGGACAGGACCCATAACAGCCCCCAGTGGCAACCGTGCTGAGGCTGAGACACTGCGATCTAGTTAAACACTTTCTATCTTCAAATGGAGAAGGAACACCTAACGAGTTTAAGTGACTCGATTCACGTAGTCCTAACTCCCGGCAGAATCAGTTCTAGAACCTGGGTTTGGATTAGTTTGGGATCCTTAAAATCATTTGGGATAGGTATCAGCTGGATTGTAGGTGGGCCGAACCTTTTTTTAATTAGAACTTGAGACCCTGAACAACTCCAATTATCTTTCCATTGAAAAAACAAGTGAAAAGTTTTATTTCTGAACCTTTACTTTGCATTAAGGTGTCTGTTGAGTGACTTACAATAGCTTACCAATCTACGTTGATCATTTCATGCAAATAGAGAGCTTTCATGTAAACTTTATTGAGAGTGGTTTAAATGTTACTGATTTCTGAAAACAAAAAAGCTAAGTTTTCCAAAACCCTAGGGTAAATCATAGTATTTTCTTCTAAACAGAGTTCAAGTCATGTTTTGTAGAAAACCAAAAATGATTCTGAATATTCAAAAATCAATAAGGTTAATTTTTAAAATAATGATTCCCTAAAATATCAACATCTATTAAACTTAATTTAGTTTTTAAAGGTTGAGGGTACTATAACCACATTTTTGCAGGGTTTAGAGGTCTCTTAACCAAAGTTACGAACTTCAAAATTATAGGAAGAGCAAGAACAACAACAGCCAAATTGGTCATTGATCTTCCCCCGTGGAAAAGGCGTGATGGAACTGAAGTCATTTTTACTATTTTTGTCATTCATGGACATAGAAGCTACAAAATCACATCTCCAGAAGTTAAAGAGTTTTCTACTTTAGGCATGGGCACTGTAGACCCATGTAATATATTGATGATGGATTATAGAATCGTACACTTGAAACCTATATGATTTTGTTAATCAGTATAACCCCAACAAATTTAATAAAAAGAAACTGAAAAAAATAAAAGAATGAGCACCATAATCCAAAGCGGAACACCTCATAAAAGCGAAATGCTACCGATCACCACGTACCAGCTTTGACTCAGCCGGTCGTCATAAAACAATTTAGGAGACTTCTTCAGCTTCCTCAGTTTAATTAAGGACTTCCAACTACAGGAATAAACATGTATTATATCTTTGTCTGTCTTTATTTGAATTCCAAGAATGCCCTTTAAAAAGAGTGACATGCTGTAGGAGAAAGTAAATGATTAGTGAGGTCTAAATTTATTTGGAACTGGCGTGAGTATCACGACCATAAGCCATTAGTCTCTTACGGTACTTTAAAGGATGAATCCAGGAAAAGACAGGAAATCTCTATAACTCTGTAACTCTAAGAGGGAATGTATGTAATTTTCATTGCATGTAAGTTCAAGAACTCAGATTTTAAAATGTTGTTGTTGATGCCGCCTACTTTGCAGAGGTTGGGTGGGGTTGGAGTTCTATCGGTCAGGGTTTCATTTGCCTGGCTAATTGGAAAACATACCCCATTCTTAAGGCATAAGACATCAGCAGAATTTTAATTAGATGCTAGGGTTTTCAGATGCCTGTGTTGATTTGCTTGCAGTAGGCCAAGCTTAAGTCAAATTACATATTTACTATCATTTATCTGCTAGCAAAATAGAAAAGGAAACATTACATTTTCCCTCTATCATCCATGTCTCTCTGAGATTATCAATAAATCTTAGTCAAGGAGGCTGTAATAATTTGTTATTCCAGTAAGGATTCTAGAAATACTTCAGGTGCTTTGATCATCCCATCCATTTAACAAGAAATACCTAAAAAATCATTAAGTGATGCAGAAAATTGAGACGGGGTCATGTCAATAATCTAAACTGGTTCAAAGTCACTAGATGCCATGTGTCTATTTTATCTTCATGATTTTCCCCTGTGAGATAAAGTATATCAGATCAAATTCATTACAATTACATTTCTCACTAGGGATATTAAAGAAGACAGAAAAAAAAATAAAATGACATGCATTTCTCTCAATTACTATCATTCTCTTCATCTGAGGTCTGACTCCCATGAAAAAAGCTCTTGTTGACTAAGGTGTAAATGTGCAATTTGGACTGGGGTTTCTTTTCAATCTAATTTGTTTTATTTCGAAGGGCAAGTTCAAATATTCAAAAACAAAGTTTTAAACTTGACCCACAATTAGAATTGGCAGATTTAATAATTAAAACAAAGATACCCAATTATTTGAATGATTACTTGTTGCCTATGCATATGTACATTGAAAAGTATTGCAATGGAAATTGAAACGTTTTTCTTCATCTCATATGCATAGGCAATTAGAAATAATTCTAATTCTACTGGGCCTCCTATCTTTTTTAGGTGTTAAATTGGACAATTCTATCTAACACTGAAGTTCCTTAGGACATGCAGTTGAAGAGACTGCACAGTTCTGTGTCTGGGGCCGACATTTGCTCCGCCTTTCACACACACAACCCCTGCTCAGTAGTGGATGGAGACAGTGAGAAGATAATTGTTCTTTCTCAATTATCTACACCAATTCCCTCTTCAATTTCCTGGCACTCTGTCTCTTCAAAAAGTACTCTCCTGTGCTGATAACAGTCATGCCCTCAGCTGGGAATGAATTCCAACATGGAACTTCCATAGAAATAGCGTCTCCAAATCAGCTCCGTGGGATGATTGTAAACGGGACAACATTAATTTCCAGGATGTACTCAGAACCTAGAACCTTCCATCTCAGGGAATGAAATACTGCAATTATGTTTCAACAACAACCTTCTTTACCCTTTCTCACATTTCCGGGATTTTTCTCTCTTTCATCTTCCTGGAGTGTATTTCTCTGCTGTGTCCAGCTCTGTGGTTGTCCCTCTTTGTTTATTGCTCCTGCAGTGATCCATTTTCTGATCTGTGCCCATAGCTTGTAGCATGTACCCTGAATACAGTGAGTGCTTTGTAGGATTTCTTACTGACTACTTGAACACATGGAGTGTGTTGGCATAGTGTTGAAACTTCCAATAAAATTTGAAGCAAGAGAATGAAACTTGCACAGTTTCAGGGAAGTGACTGTCATATCTAAACCCACTTGATGAAGCATGTTCTTGGTCTGTTTTCAGTCCCAACACATCTCTCCTCTTTTGTTTCTGCTGTGAACCCACCAAAGTGTCTCTTGTATATATCAGAGTCCAGGAATGACCAGAGCCAGGCATTAGCTGTAACAGGTATCTAAAACTCAACTACCTACATGAGATAATAATGTTACTTAAATGAGGGAAGAAGATGTGTTGAAGAGACAACAAGCTGGAGAGAATATTCTGGATATAAACTTAGAGACTCTTGATTGGAATATATTTAGGAAACTTAAATGTAAGAAACTGTACTTGTCTGGTTAAGTAAAATGCATTAATAGCAGAGCAGAGTATGCCTAGCAACTAGAAAGGAAGTTAGCAGGTAAAAACACACACCTGAATCCACCACAGCCCAGGGGTGAGGGAACACTGAGTCTCTTACTAGAACATCTGGTCTGCTCTGCAGATATACATACATACCCTCTTTGGAAATGAATGCATTAGATTATCATAGCCTATGATAGAAAATAATCACTTAACTCACCCCCCATATTCTAATTTCACGGTCAGCAAGCAACTTTTAGATTGCAATTTTGGCTTCTCATATGGATTTTTTAACAGAACACCACCCAAATGGATATTTTCCTATTCATTAATCAAATATCTGATGAAAATCTGCTAAAATGCTTAAATAGCTCATGTTATTTTCATAAGATAGAGAACTATATAGCAGCAAGGACAAACGAAGGAGAGATATTTGCAAATACATAAATAAATCTTAAAAACAAAGTTAAAGATACATGCAGCTTCAGCAGGATACATAAAGTATGATAACTTATTTTTATCAAGTTATAAACATGTAAAATAATGTTTAGGAATACATAGTATATATATAATATATGATATATACATCATATATATATATGATAAACACATTTGGGTGAGCAATTACATCACAGTAAGAAATGGAGGGAATGGTGGAAAAATATGTGATAAGGCAGAGACATATAAGAGATCTCAATTGCATGTGGAATATTTATATATATCTTAACCTTGGTGATGGGTACATGTGTTAATATTCGTATTTTGAGTACACAAAGTATATTTTTAGTATACCAAGCCAAACAACAGCAATAGCAACATTGTTTTAAAAAACCTATAAAGGAAGTTATCATATATACATCAGTCCTTGGAAGTTTGGCTAGTATTAATCCAACTTCCCAAAGTTTCTGTTTCAGCAAAACTCAGGACAAGATTCTAGAAGACAGTTCCCATCCCAACCTGCTTCTTTCATCATTTCTAGGATTACCACCACCTGGTTGTCATCAGAGCCAATGGATGTGCAGGATGCTCCATTTGGATGAGCAAGAATAAATGTCTAATCTTGACATGTGAAGGAAAATTAGAAAGAAGGTGCTAGACTAGAGGATTTTGAAGAGGAAACATGTTCTTCAGGCAAAATGTACCAGCAACATCAATTTATGGAACCAGGTCTCAGTTCAATCCACCTTAGGTGTCGCCTCTCTCTAAATAAAATTAAATTTTTGGAAATATTTAAAATGCATCTAATCCTTTAAAATTTAGATATTTAACAGCCTTGTATCATTGATCACAGTCTCTATGCTGGGGCTTTTCTGACTCTGTTCTGAGCACTTGTCAGTTCTCACCAGCATGATGTCCTGAGGGCATATGCTACAGGTTTGTTGATAACTTCATGTTTTTATCATTCTCACAAAGATGCTAAGGCTGGGGATCTTGGCACTTGCAATCAATGGAAAATTTGCCTCAGACACTCTAGAATTAACCATTTAATTAATATAACTAATCCAATAGATCGTAATTTATGCACTTACCATTGAGAGTGCTTCTATCAATCAAATTAGTATCAACTGGCCAATAATTTCCATCTCCATGACGACCTATTCATGAAGAAAGTATATCAGAATTTAGTGGATCTATAATATGAAAGCACAAATGAAACAAAATAAATAGAAAGAGATAATAAATATTTTAAAATATGCGAACAGCTGAAGGCTATGTTGGTCACCTCAAAGAAAGCCTGAGAATGTTAAAACCATTACCCTTGTCAGAAATGTTATTTTCTATGTGTTAGAAAATAAATAGCACAAAAATGGACTATTGAAAAAGCTGAATTCAATTCCTCTCTGAAAAGCAACTCTCTCCTCTCCCCCAATATTCTTATTAAAAAGTCACCAAGAGGCAAAACAGCAGTCCTCGTCTAAACGTTGCTTTCTCAAACACCTCAGGACAGAAAGGGAGCTGGTCACGGCTCCTGGAGAGGCAGCGCTGACCCCCTTATGCTACGAGATGTTCTGCCTACACTGCAGCCTGTCTGGAATGACTTTGAGGCAAATGACCATGATTGCCCTACAAGGGGACAGCACGATTCATCTTATAACTGGGCTCTGAGTCATCTTTGTGGTATGTACCAAACAGATGCCTCAGAATGGCGTGAAGACCGAGGGGCAGGTCACAACCCACATGGTCTGAACGTGTCTTACAAACACACCAGGAAAGGAAGGTTGCACACTATTGGAAACACTACCTTCCATTAGGTGTTCAACAGTGGTAAAAGCAGCATTTAATGGAACTGAGTCAGAAATTAACCAGAAATAATTATACTACCATTCAAATTTAATTAACGGCATTTCACCACAGGAAATCTCTTCCTCTATTGGTATATTTATAGATCAGTTGATTAGATTTTGAGTTCTAGAATATGTCTTAGGTTGACCTTTTATTAAAAAAAATTGGGGAGCTGAATCTATATGCAAACACATACAAGAATACAGCTAGTTCTCCATTTTATTCGCTCCTGGCAGTTATTTCTGAAAGCAGTGATAATCAGTGGACAGTGGACAGCAGGGGTGTCCAACCTTTTGGCTTCCCTGGGCCACCCTGGAAGAATTGTCTTGGGCCACACATAAGATATACTAACACTAACAACAGTTGATAAGCTAAAAAAAAGAGGCTGCAAAAACATCTCATAGTGTTTCTTTTTAATTTGTTATTGTTACATTTATTGGGGTGACATTGATTAGTAAACAAGCCAAAAAAAAACCCCCAAACCAAGAACTACATGATTCCACTCATACGTGGAACATGAAATTGAAAGCAACAAAGAAACAAAAATCATAGACACAGTCAATAGTTTAGTAGTTATTTCATATTGTTTTAAGAATTTGTGTTGGGTTGCATTCAAAGCCATCCTGGGCTGCAGGTTGGATATGGCTGGTGTAGAGGAAGCCAACAGGGGCTGCCAGTGACAATAATAGGATGTTTTGTCACCTATATAGATTTTCATTTTCTTCTTCAAGACTTTCAAGTCCCGCTCTTGTGATATTCTTTTGTAGGCCCAATACTCCTCTCACTAAAGCTTTCACTAACTTAGTAATTAATTAATTGTATTAATAACTAAAGAGCTCATAATTTTATTCATAAAGTAGTTGTGAAGAAACAACTTAAATATTGTTAACAGACTATACATTCACAATTTTTATAATTATCTTGATATCAATCAGAGCTGATGTTAGATTGTCAGACTTCCAACAAGCAATGCACAAATTAATGCAATCACATCATATTCTGTTTTCAGCATTAACTGGTACATTTAAACTCTGCTGGCCAATGACTGTGGGTATACAAAGAAGTGGAAATTAAGATGGAGGCTCCTGTGCGTGGGTGGGTGGTGCAGGCAGAGGGGTGCTGAGAGGAGCAATTGAAATAAGCAGCAAGTGTGAAAATTTTGGCAAGTTGCCTAAAATGTAGACAAGCTTAACCCTTTTCCCAAATACCTTGCTTGTCTGACTCAGACACATTTCGAGTCTCGATGCACAGAGGCTAAGCTTTGCCCATGGGAAAGCGTAAGATCAATGTGGGAAGAAATGAAGTGAGACAGAAGTTCTGTATGAATATTAAGATGACTTTTCTCCCAGCTAAAAGCAACTAGATTGCAAAGCAGTCAGGCAAAAGAGATGCTAACAGCCCCATCACTTAGGCCAGTAAAGCAGTAAATGATTCCTGTGGGGAGTAATCCTGTACTGGCTGGAAACGGGGTAGGTAGCCTATGCAGGGTTTTCTTTTCCTCTAGCATCTGGACAAATGTCTTTTTAATGAAGTGTCTCACTCTCCCAGCTAGTTTGTGGAAAGAGGCACAAAAAGCCCACAAGCATATCCATAGATTACCTAGGCAGAGATCTATGTGTATCGCACCCTTCAGATTTAGGGAGGCTGTGGATTCCATTGCGAATTTCAACATGTAGGAGAAAATCAGATGTCATGTGGTTAGAGCTTTGGGTAAGATAAAAGAACTTTGGAAAGGCTTTCTAAGGAAGAGAAGGCAGTTTAAAGCTTGAGCATGCGAGCTTTGCAGTCTTGTGTATTGACAATGGTTAACTTTTTGTTGGTTATAATTAAATTAATAGCATTAAAGAAAATTAAGTAACTGTTAACATACCCAACAGAAAGTACTTTAGAGAAACCTGATAGTATCAACAAGCAAGATTGGATTTATGGTAATTTAGTGTTCTTGCACCGCTTCAGTTAAAAAAGAAACACAAAACTCATTTCTGGGATATTGATGAGTCTGAGATCTCTTCATCTAAAGATGTGAGAATCAAATATTAATTTTGTGTGCTATGTTTCTATTCTCTAAAATGTCTTTTAAATTCCCAGAAGGCATCTTTACAGGTAAATAATAAGGGGGGGGGGTGGAAGAAGATTCTTCCTCTCTTTTAAGGCAAGAACCACAAAGTGTCAAACAAGGAGACGTGGGAGACTTTAAAGAGAACAGTCACTGCATGGTATTTTTAAGGGCTTTTTGCTGTGCATCACATATTGGATGTGTTTAGTTAACTTGGTTAATTTCATAAGCACTAATTTAGAAAACTAGCAGACTAATTAGATTCTGGAAGACGGAAAGGCAGTTAATGCAAAGATATAAACTACTGTCTTATCCCAGGGGTCTTAATTGCATTAACGGAACATAAAACGGATAATAATTCATTCAAGATTAAGTGCCTACTACATGCAAGGCACAGTCCTAGATCTTTAGGGAAGGGGGAATATAAAATAATGTATCTGTGCTATATCCAGCCATGACAGATGAACCTGGTGCATTGTACCCAGATCCCATGCAGGCCCACTCACCGTTAATATCAGTTCACTGCAAATGATTTTTCATTTATTCTGACTTTAAATATTTAAGAATACGTTTATCTATTACTATAAAATCACTATTAGGTTTAATTAATTTTTTTCATTTATCTAGTATTATTAATGAACTGCATGCAAATAAAATAATGTTATTTTCAGTGTTATGTTCCACAATTATATTTATCTTAAAACTCTTGAATTTCTTTATTTTGCATACTGTATTAAATCTCTAACATTTTTTAAAATTGAAAATTCAAATAAATAAATGAATACATGGAAATTTAAATACAACAGTTGTGGAAATAATATATTTCAAGGTTTATAGGTTTTTTTATTCAAATGAAGTTCAACATGGTTCAAAATATTGAAAATGGATAGTTTCTTTTTTTATAGAATTACTAGTAATATGATTTTATATACATAATCAAAATGTACTATATGAATAAATACTGTAATCTGTACAATATAAAGAATTCTTGTGTTACTATATACCTGTATTTTATTAATAGAAATAGAAAAAATAGAAGTGAGGAAAAATAAGATAATAAGGTGTAATAAATTTATATAACACTCAACCAATTAGGATAGGTTTATTGAAAAATCACTTCTTGCAAGAAATTTTTGATAATTAAAGTAAATGTTTTTACTTTTCCTTAGGTTTTGAAACCAGAAAATAGTGGTTTCAGAAAATAAAACAAAACAAAAAAAGAACAAAAAAAAAATAAGCCCATGGTTGACTTTAAAAAAAGGAAGGTTGTGCCTTGTTAGAGTTACTCAAAATAGTTTATATAGTTTTAAATTGATTTTATTTAGGTAGTTCTAAGATAGGTTTTATAAGATTTTCATGCTCCTTCTCTTGATTTTCATTTTCAAAATATTATAAACTATAAAATCATTTAAAGAGTTAATTATGAATCCACAGGCAGACATTATTGGCTCCATTTTACAGATGGGTAAACCATGGCTAAGACTTACTCATTTACTCATTTTAGTGGCTGAATCTGCCTGACTCTGATGATCACAGTTTTACCATTAGTGGCTGAATTGATAAGTAAAAGAAGGAATAGGGAGAGAATTGGGCAGAAATCAGAGCACTTTTTAGAGTTGATCCTGGTGTGTATTCAAATGTGAGGGTTTAGGTCCATAGATGTGACTTGGGGTGGTAGGTCCATTCACAATAGGGCACAGAGAAAAAACCAGGCAGACTTTGGAAGAGAAAGGAAATCGTTCAGTTTGTAATCACGCAGAACCCTGGGACAAGTGAAGGTGACACTTCATAAAAGGCACAGCAGAAGTAGACACATAAGGCTAAGAAAGCTCTTTGAAGATGACATACTGAGACCCTATTGCTTTTCCAGATCTTTCTCTCCCTATATTCTCACCCGCCCCCAATCCCCCACAGACACACAGACCAAGCAAGAAATCATCAGCATCAGCAGCACAGAGTGGATGGGGTTTGCAGGGGAGCTTGCTGGTCTTAAGCAGCCAGTGTGTCAGACAGTATGTACTTGATGTGTGGAAAAGCAGGAAGGCCTAGGAGCTGCTGTGTTGGAGCAGAGAAACAGCGAAAGCCCCATTAAAGCCCCATCTCCTTACCACAGCGCACTGCTCTGCACAGGGAGGCCCTGACTGTCCCTGCAACTCATCCTGCGAGCCCTCTGTGAACAGCTTCTCAGCTTCTTGCTTTTTCCCATTCTAGGATTTCTCTAAATAAAGATTTAAGTAATCCACCCCTCTGCAGTCATTTGTGTTGATTCAAGTTCTACTCATAAATTGGAAGTCCAGCCTTGGGTTTTAAGACGTTTTCTACTACTTTGCCACAGTAATTTCCCATCCAAAACCCAGTAAAGTACATCTTAGATGGTACCACCTGATTCAGAATTTCATGTTTTCATGCTGGGCTGGGAGTGTTTGTCTATTTCCCCCAACAATATTGCATGCTTCTTTAAAATGGACCCGTGGAACTACTTTTATCTTATGCTTCGTCACACCCAGCTCAGGGCTGGGTACATAGTTATCAGCAGTGAGTTGTCAAAAGTGAGTGCAATTCTTTTCAGAATGCACGTTTGAAATTTCAAAAACTCATCAGCACCCACTGGTTTTGATTTTCTCCTTTCTGTCCTCAGAATTATAAGCAGCTGGGAAATGCAAGTCTATGCATTTTCTGCTAACCAGAAATGACAGGAAAGATGAAGGTCAAGAAAAGGGCACAGGAGGTCAGAATCATCTACAAATGTGACCACAATTTCCCGAATTACAGAGAACTTGTTATTTTTCTGTTTAGCTTTAATTCAGTAGATGAATATTGAAGAGAGTTTCTCCCCATTGGAAAAGTATTTTCACATCTTTTTCATGTCCCCCAAGATGAGTGATATAGACTGCACTCACAGCTATCAGCATGATTACTTTTGGGTTCTCCAAACTAGACTTTTAATCAGATGATAAAGCTTCTCTCTCCAGATTACACTGTGACTGTTCCCCCGAAGATCTGTGTCATAATTCAATCATACAAGTTCTTACCAGGCAGTGTTGATAATTAGAAACTGGAGGTGCAGGAAGGAAGGGAATGACAATGGAACCTGACCAGCCCTCTGCCACCAAGAAATTTGCAGCATGGTAAAGAGTTTGGGAATATACATAGCAAACTATACAAAACCGAGAATATATAAGCAATATAGAAGCTGGGTGTGACGGACATGCAGAAGAATAAGAGCCTGGAAGGTAAGAAAAGCTTCTTAGGATGAAGTAGGATTGGGAAGATAAGGATTTAATCCCAAAGAGAATGTATTGATAAGGCCTAGGGAAAGGTCCCAGCCAGAGCACACAGTCGTAAAAATGAACATTTCCAAGAATGATTTGTGGATTTTTGCTAATGGACTATGGAGTATGTGGAGGGACATAATGGGGCAGCAAAGAGGGACACAGTGAGTCTTACAAGAACTCGCTTAAGAAATCTTTTTGAGGGCGTGTTAACAAAAAGGTCTAGCTTGCCAGTCTGAGAAAGTTAAAATTACTGCATCGATTGCTGTGAGTACTCAGTTTTTTGTTGGGTTCTTTTTCTTTTTCGTTCAAAGTTACCTATTAAAACATGAAAAACTCCCTGGAGTTTGACTTAAGCAGCTACTTGACTGCTTCCTGGGAACATGATAAGCACCTCAAGTACTTTATTAACAGCACATTACTCTTGCTTCCTGCCTTTACTTTTTCACCATAGTCACCATTTCTAAAATGGCAAAACTTTGCACCTGAGAAAAGCACAGGTGAGAACAGCCTTTTCAAAGAGGGTGGAGCAAGCACTTGCGTAAATAATGAAGCGAGTTGAAACTACACACAGTGACAGGGTAAAGGAGGGTTGAATTTTCAATTAAACAGCCCCCATCTAAAGGGGCCAAAGGTTTCAAGTTTTCACGCAGCAGCCAGGCTGCTGTAATCCAAACCCTGCCAAGTCTGGATTACATTGACTAAATTCCAAGCTTGACTAGACTGCTTTGAAAACCCTAATTTCCCTGAAAATGGAAACACTTAACATTCTATTTATTCATGAGATTAAAACCACTGAGATGTAAAAAGGCAGGTGTAGTTGCAGGTACGGTGTCTGAATACCCTACCTGAGGAAAGACAAAACCTCTAACCCAGGGGAGCTCACGGTAAGGCTACTTAGGTTTCACTTTAATAACGAAGCAGCAGTCAGTCTACTCTCTGCCTTTCCAGGAATGGGGCAGTTCAGAGCAGAGACTCTCAAGTTTTTGAGTCAGGGTTTGTCTCTTGGCCTAACCACTTACACGCTGTGAGAGTTGGGGCAGATTTTAACATCTCAGTGTTTTGTTTTCTACATCTGTAAAGATAAGAGACTTAAAAATGACGGAGCATGCTCAGTGCTCAGAAGAGTCACGTGTAGTGGAAACACTACACGATGTGAAGATCTCTGCCTGGGCTTTTTATTCTAATACCAAACGTAAATATATATTTTAAATTATTTTTTCCGTTACAGTTGACATTCAGTAATATTTTATATTAGTTTCAGGTGTACAGCACAGTGGTTAGGCATTAATCTAATCACCTGATTAGGCTGGGACCCACCTGGCACTATTCATCGTTGTGGCAACATGAGTGACTCTATTCTCTGGATGTAAAGTACATGAATCATAAATCTCGATAATCTTAAATCTTGAAAGAAACCAAATGATAATTTGGGCTAAAGTCAGAATTTTACAGGTGAGGATGCCGAGAGAAGTTGAGTCACCTGCCCAGAGTCACACAGGAGGTCACGGGGCAGGCAGGAACTGGAATTGGAGGCCTCTGATCCTGTCCCACTGCTGTCCAGCGCACAGTGAGTGACCTCTGGCGGGAAAGCCACAGCGGTGTCAGCCATTGCCAGGACTCAGAGGAGCCTCATTCTCCCTCCCCAGTGGGCTGCCTTCAGCTGGATCTATGACCTGTCTCATGAGTTCACTGCCTCTTTTCCAGGCCTGTGTTTTAGATCACCCCTCTGCAGGCTATGGAGAATTAAAGACACCTGAGAGTGCTCGAAGCAAGCGTTTCCTTCCTGATTCATCTCAGTGCTGTTATAGATCCTGTTGTGAAGGTTCCTGCCCTCCTCAAAGTACAGTGTCATGGCCATAGCACCCACGCTAATGCCCTGGTGCTCAGGCATGGAAACACACATGAACTTGTCAACATTTGTGCTCATGCTAAGAATGTTTACTTCTCGACCTCTCAAAGCAGAGGACATTTTGCTGAGGTGGAAGAGGTAAAACAAAAAAACAGCAGGAGCACTAAAAGGCATCAGAGTCAAAGAGGTCAAAAACTGTTTAGAGCAGTGGAAAAACTGTTTCCATAGGTATACTGCATCAAATGGGGAGTCCTTTGAAGGTGACTGAAGTTTAAATATGTAAGCATAAATACACCATTTTTTATAAGTAAATTCTGGGGTTTTTTGAGTCCTTTGTCATATACTCTGGGAGCAAGAGAGAAACATGTTTGGGTTCTAACTCTGTCCACACTGTATGTTTGCAACCTTGGGCGAAACATTACCTTCTGCTCCCTCATCTGAAACCCTGAAAAGGTAATCAGTGGAAGAAGGAACATTTTCTTTTTGAAGGTAGATGCTATGAACTGAATTGTGTCTCTGCCCACCTGCAAATTTTTATGTTGAATTCCTAACACGCAATATGACTGTATTTGTTTGGTTCATGGGCCTTTATGGAAGCAATTAAGGTGAAATGAGGGCATAAAGGTAGGCCCTGATCCAGTAGCATTAGGGTCCTCACAAGAAGATTAGGGTCCTCACAAGCTCGCTCTCTCTGTATGCCACATGAGGACACATCGAGAAGGCAGATGTCTGAGTTCTGAAGTCCAGGAAGAAGCTCTCACTGGAGACCAACACCACCAGGTCTGCCAGAAGACTTCTAGCCTCCAGAGTTGTGAGAAAATAAATTTCTGTTCTTTAATCCACCTAGCCTTTGATATTTCCCATTTGTATCTCAAGCTGACTAAGACAGTGGAATTAGAACCATGTCTGTGTTTCCTGAGACAAAAACTGTCAGGATCATGCACACCCGGTGCTGTGACTTTCCACTAACAAGATACCCCCATGGAGAGCTCTTTGCCTTTTTCTTCAGACTATTCAGAGTTGGGAAAATGAAGGCCAATATTGGGGAAATATTTGTAAACAAACTTTAGATACAGAAACTTTATAGATATGTGTATGTGTGTGTAGTTGTGTATGTATATATGCAACATATGATGAATATATTTGTGTGTGTGTGTGTGTGTGTGTGTGTGTATGCAACATATATGTGATGAATATATTTGGTGGTTAAAAACAGGGGTTTTGGAACATGGTTGCCCCAGGTCGAATCATGGCCTTGCCACTTGCTAGCTGTGTGTTTATAGGCAAGGCACTTAAGCTCTCTGAGCTTTGGCTTCTGCATTTCTAAATGGAGATGAAAATAGAATCTCTCCCAGTGTTATTATGAGGATTAAATGAGTTAATACATGTTATGCTCTTAGAACACGGAGAATAATAAGAGCTTCCTAAGGTTCATTTTACCATTATACCTGCCCATACAGACACAAACTAAGTGACAAGGTTTTTACCAAACTATGGAAAAGGAAGAAGAAAATAAAATCTAAAGCAGAGTATTTCTATACCCTTTGCATCCACTTCACATAGTTCATGTAATTCCCCTGACCTACCTGACCCTCCAAAATATTAAACTCTGGTTAATCTCTAAAATCTCATGATTACTTTCAAACTTCTTGGCCACTTGTGCTTGGAAGAGACTAGAGAAATAATTAGGAAGTGGAACAAGAGATAGGGAAGCAGAAGGAGGAACTACAGCATTGATGGGGATTAGAGGGTTAAGCAAATGCTAGATATAATCAATTTATAATTACGTAAAGGGAAAGTGGGCTGCATGCACATTGCCTTCTATTTTTATACTACTACTACTAAATTATACTCAGGAGAGAATATTTTGCCCAAATCACAACTGATTCAAATATAACTGACTTTGTTTTTGCATTTATATTCTTCAGGGCAGATGAAAGATTCCAAGAAAAAGAAATTGTGACAAAAGCTACAAAGATATACCTACAAAGATAATACTTTTTCAAAGTATCAAAACTTGCTCATTTTCTTCCATATCAGAAGAAGTCCATTTAGGATTTATCTCCACAAGGTTAACTTAGACCCAGGGCGCTAAATTTTTTCTCAGAAATTCAGCACCTGTCATAAGTGTAACAGTGGTATCATTTTGCTATGAGAAGGGGCAAATTGATTTAACACTGAGTGCAACAGAGCATATTTAACTGATACGCTACATGCAAGAGTGGAAACACCCAGAACTGCTTTTTCCTCCTAATTAATGATCAGTCTCAGAGGGATCTTTACTCTGAGTTATTTTTTATGCACTTGGTCATCAACTCACAAGACTGATTTTGTTTATAAAATTTTTGATGACCAGATAATTATAAATACTTTCTGTGTAAGAATGTAAAGATGTTACTCTTAACACTAAATTCGATCTTGTGGGCCCCCCACCCCTTAATTTTACAAGTGATATAAGTTGTAAACTCATGTAAAATTTAGAACCTATCAATTTGACCAACCATATACCACCTGTGATGTCATTTTTCTAAGTTATGTTAGATGAACAAAAAGAATAATTGCCCAACTATATTAGCAAACACAGCCACAGGCAATAATTCTTGGGAATTCCTTTTGTTTCTGTCTATGTGAAAATCAGAGTAAGATCTATGGAGAGTGTGTGATCAGAGCATTTGAGGAATAATTTATTCTCTTTTATAAAAATGTCAATTTACAAAATACGTTTTGTAGCTTTAAATAATAATATTTAAAAAACAGTTAATAAAAAAAAAAAACAACAAAAATCAATTAAAATGAATCCAGAAACAACTGACAATCCATTTATTAGGAAGTTTGGGCATGCTGTCATCCAAGTGGCTAATAATGTAACATTTCATCTGGTTCAGTTATTTAGAAATCTTATGTGTGTTTTCAATCTTTAACTCTCTTTATAATTTTTGTAAATTGTATTTCAAAAATTAGAAGTGGTATGCCTATAGAAGTCCCAAATTTGTTTAAGTTAAGAAGGTTATGAGAGATTGTTATTAATTATTTCAGAACTGAAATACTAAAACCATAACACTTCTGCTAAATAATTAGTCCAGCTTTGGATTTAGCCAGTACTAACACTTCATTTACCTAAGTAAATGTATGCTAACTGCTAACTACTCATTATTAATAGTTTTACAAATATACTATTTAGGAGATATTGATCTTATGAAAATATTGGAAGTGGCAGCAAGCAGAAGCAGCTAGGCGATAAATGGAAATGTGAACCCTGGCTGGGCATTTCTGTGCACAGCATTGTTTCTATTACGTCTGTCATGGGTGTGAAACCCTAGCCACATTCTCTTAAGCAGAGACATGGTGTAAAGGCCCAGATATAAACCTGAACACAAGATAATTAAATAAAACACCACTCATGTTGGCCACCTTCCATTGGTTGCGACCCTTCACAAAAAAATGCTTACTATTTGTCAAAAGTTAAAAAGGATTCTTATTGAAAAGAATGTTTTCCCCCAATCTACAACATAGGGCCTTATAAGACACGGGGCTTGCAAATAGGTTCTGCGGTCAGTGGATTTCCAAAGCAGAAGACAAACTACACAAGCTGTAGACTCAACCGTCAAATGCCAACACCGACTGTGACCAGTTGTGAGTATTTCCAAACTCCCTCTTCTTTAAAGGATATAACATCCTGAAAAAAATCAAACTCATAGACTATTCTTTTTCTCCTCTAGCATTCTACTAATTATTCTTCGTGTAAAAAATAATGGAATCCTAATTTACCACTCTACAAATCATAATAGCAAATTTATATCTACCTGTGAGTTGATGGGTAACTCATATTTATTTCCATTTTGCTTTGTGTAAAACCATCCTGTCTCTCTACACAAATCAGCTTTTAGCAAAAGACTGGAAAGAGGATAAAATACTTCAAATCAACCAGCATCTGATTCATGAAATGAAAGCTCTCTGGCTTCAAAATGAACAATACTAATGCCCTACAAAAGCTGACCTCACTTTGTTTTTATTTATTGAAAGCTCACTGCAGAGGAAAAGCATATGATTTACTGTTTTTCTCTGTAGCGCTACCGAACTTTATTTAATCCATAGCTCATGAAAGGGAGCAGGAGCAGCTTGAAAATTATGCTGAGCTTAATTATACTTAATGTGAATTATTCAGAAGTGCAGATAGAGACTAAAAAATTTATTTCATACAAAGAAGCTTGACATTTTAATTGGTCCTTCAGAATAGAGACAAAACAATTTCCTCTCAAGAAAATTTACGTCTTCCCTATCAGAGTCTCAGCCTCAGTCAAGCAGAACTTCATTAACAAGATTAATTATCACGCCAGTGTCTGTGTCATCAGGGGTATGGCCCAGGTGAAAAGAGGAATACAAAATAATGACTGACATTTCTAACAGACAAGATTGATTCAAGGAGGGAAAAAGAAATGACAAATAGAGCCACCATACCTTGATCGTTAGCCATTTTGTCAGGGTGTTCCACTATGGGGAAAAAAAGAAATATTATTATTAGACTTTGACAATTCCCAGCAAGAAAGGTGACATTTCAAATCAACAGTTTTTGTTGGCAAGTCCTCATATGAAGGCCCATGCCTTATTGAGATAAAATTGATAAGAAATCAAGGTTAATGGGATTATTTCTATTGGATTACTACAGGAAAAATTTAAAACATTGTGTTTGTTATATAAATATGTTCTTACAAACATGTTATTTGTTGCATTCCTCTAAAGCTAAACTCAGAAAAATCATCAGATACGTTTAATTAAAAATACAATTTTAAGAAAGCTACTTTCTTGTCTTCATTTTTTCCAATAAGACAACTTAACCAATTAGCACACGAGTAGGGTAAAATAATAAAATATCATGGACATGGTTTAATCTAAATGGTTTGACACATTTTTAGACCTTGTGAAGAAAAATCTTGCATTGTTCACCACTTTAGTTGAGTTCTGAGTGATGTTCCGGAAAAATGACTTTTTCCTGTTCGTTTCTTTTTAAATTTTTATTTTTATTGATGTACCATTGGTTACTAACATTATATACATTTCAGGTGTACAATACTATAATTCAATATCTGAATATACTATAGCGTGCTTACCACCAAAAAGCCTAATTTTCACCTGTCCCCATACATGTGACCCTCTTTACCCAATTTGCCCTCTTCCCCTGACCCTTCTTCCTCTCTAGTAACCACCACTCTGTTGTCTGTGTCTATGAGTTTACTTCTATTTTAAATTTAAAAATATCTCTCAAATATTTAAAAGGTGGCTTAGTTTTTATTAACCAAATATAACTAACTATATAGGAGGTAAAAGTCTAGTATCATCACTTTTCTAGAAATTGTGATAGAACATTTTGACCAGTATATATCTTTGAAAGTCTCCATCAATAAGAAGTATTTCACCTATACTTGATTTTCTTGGAGCTTTGAGTCTTCTGGGCATATTTAACTGACTCAATTGTAGTCAAACTTCACACATAGGCTCCTACATTTGCTGGTGTGCTTCTTGTATATGCCTCAGTTAAAAAAATATATATATATACACACATATATTACATTAATGCTATTAAAATGCTATGTATCATATTAATGCTAATAAAATATAAATATATTTTATATATTATACTGATACTATTACTATAATAGCATTCCTATAAGCAGCCACCTATAATCTAGTCAGTTCTCTCATATGTGTGGCAGTTTTATAGCCAATTCATCATCATTCTCTGAACAATAATAACTTAAAGTCATACAGGTGGTGGTCCTTCCTTTTCTAAATTAAGAAACACAAATTATTGTCCAAAAGAATACATAAAAATCAAAGCATTTAAATAACAATGCTGTTAACAAAACCCCTTTAAGATGAACGAGTTTATTAAAATCACATCATAGAAGGGCGAATTTCTAAACTAGAGATAATTTATAATTTTTAAAAATTTTAAAACAACAGGTAAACACATCTATGAAAAGGGTAAACTAGGAACAGCATCTTAAGAAGTACCTGAAATCTGAATGACTCATAGGCAAATGGTACACAGAAGAGTGCTGATTACATTAAGATTCTACAAGCTTTATATAAATTTCATAAGTGTCTTTGTATCTCCTCAAGATTAAACAAACGTTTTAAAATTCACCAGGTCATCTAATCTAATCTGTTCTAATCTAATCATTGTAATTTAATTTTTGTTCTGATTTTCTCTCCCATTTTGCAGTGAAGACTAATGGCTCCTCAAATCCATTTATTACAAAGCATTAGGGGATTGTTGATGAAAGGTGCTTGTGAGAGGTAACTGAATTCTCTGTACTTTATAGACAGGGATAGGATTCGAGCGTGGCTTTTAGGGCAGGATGCCACGTTGTAGGACGCGCCAATACCAGTTCTCCCACAACAACGAGGAAGGGCATGTCGGGAGCACCTGTGACCACACAATCCAGGAAGAGCAGAAGTATGCTAGAATAGGGCACAGTAGCCAAACTGCCCAAATTAGCACTATATATTTAGGGGGAAGCTGGTAGGAATGATATTAATAAAAGAGAAAAACCAGAATTTCCATTCTTTCTTTTTTCTGTTAAATTTATTGCGGTGACATTGGTTAGCAAAAATAACTTTGGTTCCAGGTGTACAGTTCTACAGTGCACGTCTATGTGTTGTGTTTGTGCTCACCACCCAGTGTGAGTTCTCCTTCCATCACCGTGTACTTGGCTCCAGGGGGTGGGGGAGGTGGGAGGGGGAGTCATTTCCATTCTTTATCACTCCCTTTGCCTTTACTTATATACACACTTTACTTATAGCCTAAGAAATATTTTAGCAAGTGACGAATATATGTTATGGTAGACAATCGCATTCTCATTTTTATCTTTGCATGTGTCTTACCGTTAGTGAACCTGAATTTAATATAACTTGAGAAATACTGAATGTCTCAAAAAAGGTTATTTATAATACTAAAGAGAATTTTCCAACAGGGACCAAATCTATTTTAATACTTACTTTCATAAAGATAAATAATGGCTTAAAATTATTGTGATTTGTGTCTTTTTAATGACTCCTGTCAGTTGTCAAGAAAATCATGTATCTTGTCCCAAAATAATTTGAAGAGTAAAACTTTTTTTGTGTTCTGGTACAGAGCTTTCCGTACTATACCCTTGTCTGGGAGGAATGCACATTTCGGAATGACGGCTGAGGATGCCCAGAGAATACACCATGCTCTACCACTCTTTCATTGCTGAAAACTCTGCTTCTTTGTAGGTGATTCCACCTCTCTGCAGAAATCCTCCTTGGACTACTCCCTCAGCAGCATCCACTCTCCCTATTGCTTTACAGGCCAATGTGGAGGAGCTTACTTTTTTTACAGGTTGGGACAACCCATGTGATAGGCAGAGATAAACATGATTCATACACCTTCCAAGCCCTTGACAGTATATGGGTATTGTAATGGGGAGGATTTGGGAAAGGGAGGTGGGCATTTGCAGCATCTTCTGTGGTCAGAGAATCCATTGAAGGGTCTTTTCATTAACATTGCAAGGAACGAGTCAGCTACACCCACCACATAGAGTCATGTACGTATGGGTATAGTAACATAAGCCCTTTTTCATTATAAATGTCCTTTCAAATTAACCAGTGATTACCAATTAAGTTTTCTGTACCTTTCTGGCTGGTGGCAAAAACTTAAAAAGACAAAACTCTAGTCTCTAGTAGAAATTGCTTCTATCTTTGCAAAGACTGAACACAAAAGAATGAAGCTTGTGGACACCTGGCTGGGACAGGATCACAATAAAGCCATTGCCTGTTACCCAGTAGGCTACTGAGGGTTTCCTCTGCTTCAGGACAACAATGTAAGCATATCTCTCTGTCAAAAAGAAGTTATAATCTGACCAACAGTAGCCTTATGTTTTGAAGCACCCTGGGAAAATGAAAATCTTCAACCCAAGAGCAACGGTATGGTGGTTTTATGTCTTTAGAGTAGGTTTGCTTCATTGTGGCTTCAGATCTCTTATGAGGTAATTTATTTGCCTCAGAGCATTTGTCACTGTAAGTGACATGGAAGACGCATGTGTATACAAAATCCATTTTGATAATGATGGGCAATTACCAACATTTCTGAAAATGTAAAGTGCACTCAAGACATCTGAAACTTAGTTGACTAAATGAGCAAGATTTGCTTAAAAAAAATCTAATTGGCTATTAATGGAGCATGACACAGGGTAGACAATATTAAACATTTGCATCAGGATATTAGACATAACTTTTGTGGACTACTATGACATATAACATATTCTTGAGTTTGTTCTTCGTTTTGAACATCATTTCATAGGTTAGGGCACTAAGAGTAAACAAGTATCAAATGAGACGTGGAGTTCATTAAATAACCCACAGATTATCAATGTGGGCCTGTAAATCCTGTGATAACTCATCACTCTGCTACTTAATATATTTGGATGCCTCGAGTCATCTTAAACCCTCCCTGAGATCTCTAGTTGGCATACACTGTGAGCATGAAATTAATTTGGCACTTGTCTGTAGATAAAGATGAAGCATTTGTGAAACATTATCTAGTCACATTTCATGCTTCCACAAAATGAAGAACTGGTTTCCTTTCAATTGTTCATTTGGAGTGAAACCTGATTTAGACATGAAGCCCTACAAACCTGGATAGACAAAGATTAGCTCATTTCCTCCTGTCTCCCTCCCTCCCTCTCCTCTGTCGTTAAGGCCTAGGCTGAATGCTTGTTTGTCTATTCCTGGCAAATTTTCCTATGACCTGATGCCAAATCCAGCTTTTGAATAGCTCACTCACCAGAATTCAAAAGTCCACTGTTTTTTAGGGTACCTTTCCTACGAGAATTGAGAAATAGACTATATAGTTGTTCTAAGACTCCTCTTCGGTATGTCAAGCAACCGAATGGAAATGTCAGACATATGTTTCTAATTTTCCAGTGTTTGTCATCATGTATTATCAAGTGTTCAGCAAGATATATAGGCATAATGTGATCACAGATTTAAGGGCCAAACACCCTTCTTCAGAACAACACGTATCAAGCCTTAAATATACGTCTTTAAATATCAGCAATGCAACATTTGAATGATTTTCAATTGCTAAATAATAGAGCCTCTCGAAATTATTTCTCCTCCAGCAAAATAATACTGTGCTTTAAAATAGAAAGGACTTATATAAAGTTTATTTTGATATAGTTCCTATTATTGCACCTTAGAATTTTTCTGTATGAACACATAACGACCCTCCAAGTGTACTGATTTTTACTCTTTGCAAGCATGTGGAGTTTTCTTCTAATCATTCTGTAGGATTTGTTTTTATAGCTGCTACCTTGGTTCCTTAAAATAATCACACTCATTTTGTGTGAGGTTTTCTGTCTTGCCATACCAAAATTTCCTTTAATATATAAGGACAATAGTTCTGAAAGAAAATATTTAAAGTTGGCAAGAGTATGCCACTCACATAATTCAATGCTTTTTAATTTTTGTTCTCTTACATAAAAAGGCGAAAGGGTTTCATCGTATTTTGAATAGAAGCTATATTCATAAAATCAATAGAAAATTCCAAAAGGATTATAAATGAAAACAAGTCAAGTTAAAATGTCTGCCTCATGCTGATGGCAGAAAATATAATAATACAATAGCTCTTTCTTTAACATGCTGGCATTCAGGACAAAAAAAAATTTTAATTAAGCAACATTTTCTTATTTTTCCCATTTTATTGAGCAATAATTGACCTATATCACTGTATAAGTTTAAGGTGTATGGCATGAGGGTTTGATTTACATAGGTCATGAAATGATTACCACAATGGGTTTAGTTAACATAAATCATCTCATATAGATAGAGTAAAGAAAAATGAAAAAACATTCTCCTTGTGATGAGAACTCTTAGGGTCTACCCTAACAAAATCACTATATATCACTCAGGAGCGTTCATTGTAGTCCTTACGCTGCGCATTGCATCCCTAGTACTTATTTATCACAGAACTGGAAGTTTGTACCCTTGGCCCATCTCCCTTCAATTTCCCCTCTTCCCACCCCCCTGCCTTTCATACTCACAAATCTGATCTCTTCTTCCCAGGAGTCTGGTGTGATTTTGTTTGTTTGCTTGTTTGTTTTTAGATTTTACACATAAAAACAAGCAAACAAAATCACACCATAATGCCTTCAAGATCTGTCCATATTGTCATAAATGGTAGGAATTTTTAGTTGTTTTATGGTTGAATAACATTCCATTGTGCATATATGAGGGCTGTCTAGAAAGTTTCCAGCCATGCAGTACGAAATATAGAGGCATTTATGGCTGGATTTTTTCTGGACAGCCCTCGGAAATGATATATTCCCAGAAGTGGAATTGCTGGGTTATATAACAGTTCTATTTTTAATTTTTTGAGGAACCCCGCCCCCCCCCACTGTTTTCCTTAGTGGCTGCACCAACTTACAATAGTGAACAGTTTCCATTCCTCCGCATCCATGCCAGCATTTGCTGTCTCTTGCCTTTTTGATCATGGCCATTTTACAGGCATGAAGTGATACTGAATTGTGGATTTCATTTGCATTTTATTTTATTCTGAATGTCCACTATAGTCATGCTGCCAACGGAGATGGTACAGGGCATCCTAACACAGACTCCAAAATTATCTCATAACAATCCCATAGGGAAAGAAAGGCAATAATAGGAAATAATAGAAAATTCAAACCTTTCAGAGTCCTGAAGAGGATGGGATCAGAGAGGGGCCCTACTCCTTTCACATTTCGTGCTTGAATTCGAAAGTAGTACGTAGTGTCAAGGTTGAGATCCATGATTTGATGAGTAAGTCGATCACCACTGATGGTTTCCATAATCCAGTCATCAATTGGTATGTTCTTGTCCAAGGTATAAAACAAGATGTAAGCTGCAAAAATAGATGAATGAAAACTTTGTTTAGTATACTGACTGCATGCTCTACTTCTGCTTTCCAAACATCCATGATTCCCAAATGTAATTTGAGGTGATTATTATATGTCCACAATCTGTAAACTACAGTATTTGGTTTGGCAAGTAATAATATTTTTCATAGTGCAAGGATTAGATAAATAATTGCTTCACTGTACAGAATCTGGAAATGGAATTAGCCAGTAGAAGTTAAATATCTATCATACCTAAAAATGCAAGGTTTCTGCTGCCTATAAATTCTGATGATCGGTTTATTCTAATAGATAAGCATGATAAAAAAATGTAAAACATAGCAAGATAACGAGTCTGTATAATTTTCACTGTATTCCAGTAATGAGAAGTAATGTTTATTTTGGTTTATGCTTAAATAATAAAAATACACTGAAAAGTATGAAATGCCATACATGTATAAAACATTATAAAAATAAATGATCGTATGTGATTATTGTAATATCTCTGTGAGGTTGGCAGGGGTACTGTTGCTTTTCTTTCACAGATGATGTAGCTGAAGATAGTCCAAGCTAGGTGGTAAAAAAAATGCTTGGATAATATCCTCTACTGCCATACCAAAAATCCAACACTATGTCCCCTAGTCCATCCCACCTACGAAAATAAAAAAGACAAGGTATTTCTGGATAGCTGTAAGTTGTTCAGTTATTAATAATATCTCAAATTAACAATCTATCATTTGATTATATAATTTACTTTCTGTGTTAAGGGGTATGTTACTGGAATGCTAGTAGGGTACTCAGTGGTTGGTGACAGTCTAATATGTACCATCACAAATCGAGGTACTCCTATTAAAATATTCATATTCCAACATTGTATTTAGCTAACATGTAAGCTAGCTTTTATTTAAAAGCATTACATTGTAACTATTTTTTACAGATGAAACTGTATAAAAGCTCACTGTCGGTGTCTTTGCTACATGACTATCATACCAGCCTCCATCTTGTCAAAATTCTGCAGTGGTATCTGCATCAGGCCACAGATGTCCCTGGTTCTATTCTTATGCACTGAATACGTGCTTAGTAAATCACGTGTGTTAAAACAATGGTCTTTCTTTGATTCACCCATTCTTTCCTTCTGAGTCCTGCTCGTCCTGTCTGGACTGGGGGGCTCTCACACATGGATCTTTCAATGGTTATGTCGTAGGGAGGGTTCTCTGACTGTATCTCACTTCCCTCCCAAAATAACTACGTGCACTGCCTACAGATCAGCACAAACCCTTACTCCAGGAGGACTGCAGGAAGGTCACCCTAGTATGCTCATGCCTCCCTCCCTCCTGTCCCTCACTCCCTCCATCTAAATCCTACCCATCCATCAAGGTCTGGCTTAAGCTCCCTCTAACATATGAAGCCTTCCTCTACAGTGAGCATTTCTGTCTGTAAACTTGGCAATATACTTCAATAAAGTATAAGAGCATTTTATATGATTTTTAAATCATTTATCACTTAATTCCATAGAGACTTATAGAATATTCTACAGGATTAAACAACATTGCAAATTCCAAGTTCCAGAAGTCTCTTTCTCTTAAATTCAGATCAGTGCTGAAAACTTGCATCTCTTTGTCTTGGCTTTCACCTTTTCTCAAGTTTGGTGTTTCCCAAATTCACCTAATCATCAGAATTGCCTAGTGGCTGGGGACAAGTTACAAAGCATAGATCCCAAGAAAGGGCATTTTGATTTAATAGGTGTGGCAGACAGAGTTTTTGGTAGCCCCCAGTTATCCCCACCTCCTGGGAGTCACACCCTGAGTGTGGACAGAACCTAAATCTTGCTTTTAATCAGAAGAATACAGCAAATGTGATGACCTATCACTGCCACCCCTATGTTACATAAGATCATCACCTCTGTCTTGCTAGCAGACTCAGTATACTCTCTCCCTTGTTGGCTTTGATGAAATAAGATACCAGCTGGAGAGCACCGTGGGGTAAGGAGTTCGGGATGGACTCTGATCGACAGCCAGTAAGAAACAGAATCCTGCCAAGAGCCACATCAACTTGGAAGAAAATGTGTCCCCTGTTGAGCCTCAGATGAGACATCCATCTAGTCTAAAACCCTGACTGCTGCCTTTGTAAGGGACCCTGAAGCAGATTATCAGCTAAGCTGTGCTGGGATTCCAGAAACAGTGAGACAGCAAATGTGTTGTTTTAAGATGCTGACTTTGTGGTGCTATTGTAACACAGCAATTGATAATACAGGAGGATAAATATACCCCCCTACAGTAATTTGCACCCCAGATGATTTCTGTGATTAAGCAAGGTCAGGAATCACTGCTTCAGTTAGTATATGGAATCTTTTTTCTTTCTTTCTTTTTTTTTGCATCGGTGGAGCTGTTAACGTTACGGATGTGAATGTCTTCAGATGCAGAGAGCTCAGGCAAAGAAAAGAGCAAGATAAAGAATTCTATAAAACTTATAAAGGTGGTATGACTGCTCTCTCTGGTTAATATTAAAATTGGAAGACTATCATTCAAAAGGAACTTTGAACTATTATTGGATAACAAAGCGATTTCTGACTCATGGATGTCCATTCATTTATAACTGAGCTCTGATGGTCAACATCAATAAAATCTCCTAATATTCTTTAAGCCAGAGCAGTCTCCATTCTTTTCCCCAAAGAATTATACCTACTGAATAGAAGACCCTGGTATTCATACTTTTTTAGCTTTTATTATATGCATGTCCTATGAATAAAAACATTGCTTTACTTCAGCAGCCATATCTTACATTACATTTTATTTTTCAAAAAAACTAATAAAATAGTCTTCATATAATAGGTACTGAAACTCACTTATTGAAAGAAATCTCTTAGCCAGAAAGCATATAAGTTTTACAGTCATGACATTTAATTAAATTGTTCAAGTTTTCATAGGCTGTTTTAAGTGTATGATAAACCTGGAAATTTGAAGCATTGTGTTCCCCTCCCAGGTAAGCTACACTTTTTCCTGATTTCCTTCATTTATCAAATGAGAATAAAATATTTGCCTTCATGGCACTTTTTTTCTATGCAAAACATATTTAATTATGCAGTTAAAATGACAGTTTGAACTCAAGTAAGGTTGAAAATGCACGCATCAAGTTCATACCATTCCAAATGGTACCTGAGCAATTTCCTGATGCTGGTGGGGGAAACCTATCTTCTTTGTGGTGGTTTGTAAATTTGAGAACTGGGATGGGGGATAGAAACATACTACATCATTCAAAACTGAAAAATGGTCTTCGAGAAAATACACAATTTCATTTGGATATGGTGTGTTTGCAGGATGTGAAATCCATGATGAAAGTCTTACCCTTTAGATTTCCATATAACCACACAGGTTGGTCTGAATTCATTGGTTTCTCACTACCTTTCTGCACCTGTATTCATTTCTGTGTCCAAGTCTTTTTCTCATCTTTTTCTTTTACTTGTTTCTACTTTATTTTTTTTTCTTGCCCACCACAGTTGGGCAAATAATCAAGTATTATGTCCTGCTGTAGGTCGTAAAACCTGGGGTTGTTAACCCACCTGGGCAAGCCCACGTTGGAATAACATTTGTCTACATGCATATAAAATGTAACCTCATACACCTGTCATTTTGGCTCTCCTTATACAAACAGGCCATTGTCATTCCAGAAGCAGAGTCAGAAAGTGTTCAGTTCAGCCTCTCTCCCCTCTTCCAGACTTCTTGCCACTAATTACGGATCCCCTCTGATGGATCAATCAGGTAGACAGCCAAACGCTGGGAAGACCAAGATGACCCCTACCAACATGAGGCTCAGCCCCGTGAGTGTTGCTCTGCTTAAAAAATATTAATTCTGATAATCATCTCCATAAATAGACACATAAGGAAGGAAGAGCCCATTGCTTCCTTCTTTGGGGTAAAAAAATAACAGGCTGTGAATTCAGGAAGACCTCACCTCTAGTCATAGCTCTATCATTTACTAACTTTGCAACCTTGAGCAACTTGCTCTAGGTAATCTATGTAAATCTTAATTTTCTCATCTGAAAACAAGATGCTGTGAGATCATATATTTTTAGAACTTAATACATGTGGATGTTTCTATTAAATTATCTTCTACATAGTAATTACTTAGTAAATACTACAGCTAGTCTTTCCTTCTTTCTCTTCATATTAACAAATCATAAAGAAGTATATTTGGAAGAGCTGGGACTTTGGTTTCAAGTAAAAAAACAGACTTAAAGGCAATTCAATTATTACTGTACTCAATAAATATTTATTTATTGCCCACAACATGTTAAGAATATTGCTGAGAAAATACTGAATGAAATCTGAAACCTGTTCTCATAGAATTTTCAGCCTTATACTATAAGCATGTAATTTTCTCTCACGATTATATAGAAAGGAGATGAAGAAGTAGAGATGATAAAATTTCCATATTGCAACTGTATAAATTGTAGAGGGTTTTGAAATGATGGGAGTAACAGTATTTAGGCACATATCACTTCAGTGTGAGTACCCAGCTGCATCCATGTTCCTGGGTGGTCTTATAACCTATTACTGAATATCATAGTGCATTATTTGGCTGGTTATGGTGGGAGGCGAGGAGAGAGAGAAAGGGGGAGGAAGGATGGGAAAGAGGGAGAGGAGGGGGGCAGAGAGAGAGGAGAGAGAGGGATTAAGGAATAGAATGAGGTGCCAGTAAGATATCCAAGTGGAAATACACGATACGAGGTGGTACATGTATATTTAGAATACCTTGGATGGCAAAACAGATCTCAGAGACATATGTTTGTGCTCACTGAAGCCCTGTCTCTCATATACACTCTCTTAGAGAAAGCAACAAAGAGAATAAAAAGATCTGCATTCTGGAAGGTGACACTTAAGTAAAGGGTGGAAGAAATGTCTCCTAACAAGGCTGAGCTACAACCTAATGTGGAAGGAGAAGTGGTTGGGTGATCGTATAAGAGTAAAGTGAGAAGAGAATTTCAAGGAAGAGGAATGGGACTGACTAGACTATCGAATGACACAGAAAAAGTGAGTGTAATTTGCCATTAGATAGTAATGATAAGAAAACAATCTGTGAAGACCTAACTCTTCCCTCTCTCTATGGTGATCTCTGATCTAAAATAAAGTTAGATGCTGCTTTATTTAGATTAATGTTTACAACTCTAACTGTATCAAAATCACTTAGAAAAGGCCATACTCAATCCCTCCTCAGACAAATTAAATCATAAATTGAGAATCACCGAGTTGGACCAGTGGAATACTATTAGAACAAGTTGGAGCAAACGACAGTGCAATAGTTAAGGGTGTGAACCTGAGTTTTAAATCCTCATGTGCGGACAGAGCTGATGCCATCTTGAAGCTAATCCCTGGCTTAACTTCTGAGTGAAAGAGCCCCAACCTTTGATGCCCTTCTCTTCCCCCCAGTAAACTCTGAAATATATACAGAGGCTTCCGGGTAATCATGCAATCTCCACTGATGCTTCCTCTGAGCCAAAGCACCCTGATGGTACCTATCTCTTAGCTCACGGTAGTGCCAAGGCTGCCCACATAGGTCCATCTCTAAGGGAGGATAAAAGAGGGTGGTCTAGAGGGTGAAAGATGCAGAGATCTGTGTCCTGCTACCGCCCAGCACCCCATTTCTGTATACAAGTTCCCTATTAAGATCATGAGCTGACAAGCTGGACTTGTCTGACTCATTCTTTGGTTTCTCAGCTCCTTCAGCATTTGGGGGCCACTCTACCTCCATGGCTTCTTCACAGAACACCTAGCTCTGCTACTTCTTGCTTATTTGATGTTGGGAAAGTCATTTACCCCAGAGAAGGCCCCTGTCTCGTCACCACAAAATGGAGTAACAGGAATACATGAACACTTACAACAGTAACATGCCTAGCAGAATGCCAGGCATATAACAAATGCTTAATTCATTTCAAAGCAGAGAAAGTGACCAAGAGAATAAAGAAATCTGCATTCTGAAAGTCAACACTTAAGGCACAGGTGGGAGAAATGTCTGCTAACAGATATTTCTTTTGAAAATGTCTGCTCAAATTCTTAAGCTGCCAGTTTCTGATCAAGAAATCTGGGCCCTGGGGTTATGTGGGTCTTCGCCTTCATCCTCTTTTTCTGTTTCAACTTTTTGAAGAATATATATTTACAAATTGATGGTCAGGGGGTCTATGCAAAGCACATCAGCAAAGCCTCTTCCTAGAATGGGTTTCCAATTGAAATGATCATAGCTCATTTGTCCCAGGACTTACACTGGGCATCAGGGACTTGTCTCAGCACTTTATCATAACAATTTTACAAAAGAGGTTGTGTTACTCTTCTTATTTTATAGATGAGAGAGGGAGACTGGCAGGTCAAATCATTTGCCCTGGGATCTCCCTCAGAAGCTTGAGCTCTTAATTCTTCACCACCCTGCTCTGCTGCCGTGAACATGCAAGGACTTAGGAAAACAAAGGCACACAAGGCAGAAAGGGAGCACCGCCCGCCATGTAACACGTGTGCTCTGAGAAGAGCTCATGTTTTTCTCTGCACTTTCAGGAGGAATGGAGTGTAGCAGCACATCTGGGTCCCTGGCTCATGGTCTGCTGTCTTGAATCTTTTATCATCCTATTTTCTAAAAGTAACTTGTTTGCAAGAATCAAAATATGTACGGACCAGAAGTTGTCCTAAGGGTTCCTAGTGTTTGCTCTTTGTGGAATGGAGTTGAAATAGCTCAAGCTGATAATCACAACTTGGTATTCATAAATGAACTAGGCTTGAAAGGTAAGAGAGATTGCCTCCCATATTTTACCATACCATTGTTAGAGAGTAAATGTCCAGTAGTGGAACTATGGCACCCACACATCGAAATAAAATAGGGGAACAAAGTTTCTTATATATGCACTGTGATTTTGGCACACTGAACTTTTTGCTTAATTTGCAATTCTTAATACAGGGCAGACTTTCATTTTTTTTTTTTCCTCTCAACTAGCAAAATAAAGCTTCCTTTCAGAGTTGTAAACACATTCTATTATTTACACTAACTAATGGGATTTATTTAAATAAGAGTATGAATTGGGTACTATATGTCCTCTTTTATCCTTAACATATTTTCCCATTAGAATTTGTTTTGATTTGGAAAACTTGGGGTTTTTCCTTCTTAAATGTACTATCTATTGATTTACCATATGCTTGTAAATAAGTTTATAACATAACAAAATAGTTATCATGTAAGCCAATCAACATCTACAAAAGTACTGAAATAGAACCAATGAAACTGGATCATGACACTAAGGGGAAGGTAAGAAGGAAATGAGAACGAGCCAGCCTTCGTGCCATAAAGGCCGGCAGAGCGACAGCGGAGCGTGGAAGGTTTGGGGAAGATTTTTACATCCGTCTTTTTCTGTATTTGTCAGTTCAAATGAAAATTCTATTAGCTATTATACTAAGGGCAATGTCCCAGAGAAAACAAGTCTTCCACTTACACTTAAATCACATTTGGAATTTACACAGTATCTTTTCATTTTGTAAAATTCAGAAAGTAATGCACATAAAGTAAGAGTGTCATCTGAACTATAATTTCCATGCTTGTCTCTGTATCACAAAATGACTGAATTACTTTGTTGATTTATAATAGTGCTATCCACTCTTGTGTGCAATAAGAACTAAAAGGAGTGACCCTTACATGTGCCTAACCCATTGGTTCAGGTTAATTGACTATATAATGTGCACATTTTTAGTTATACATTATTTTTCATAATAATTATATGCTATGGAGACATCTATTAAAAACCCAAAGTGATCATTTAAATGCAAAATCTCTGATAAGACTCTATTATATTTTTCATACTAAATTAACATTACAGGCTTCTAATGGATGCTTTAATTAGGCATTGATGTTATCAGCAATATTTGGAAAAATAAAATCTGTCACTGTGAAATATTCATTAAGTTCAATTTCTGTCAGTCAATATTAAGTGTTTTCTGAATCTCAGGATTTAAGTAAGAAGCTAAAAGCTAAGCAAGAAGGTAACCCTCCCCCACCCCCAGATCTCCCTCTTTATACGTGCCATACAAAAACACGCGGTCATTAGGTGTCTTTTGTATTTTATAATTGCCAAAAAGCCGCCTTCTTTTTAATCGTTTATGCTCAGAGGCAATCCAAAGAAAGAAAAACAAAAGGTCTGTATGTTCAAAATACACCTTTCAGGATGCAACTCAAATGAAACGTGCATGTGTACTTGTACACACCGTTAGAAGGACCCCACGATCAGTGAGGGCAAGAAGAGACAATCAGAAAGGGTCAGGAAGTCAACTAAAATGCGGGGACAGAAAACTAACACACAAAAGGCATGAGCAGCACATAGGAGGTAAGTAATCAGAGGCCGAGCCCAGCCATGTTGGAAATGACCCTGAGGAGCTCACCAGTAATTTTTCCATTGGCTTCCAAGGGAGGCTGCCAGCTCACAATGACAGCACGCGGCTTCCCTTCTCGAGTAATGACTGTCAAATCCTTGGGAGCAGAGGTCGGGGCTGCAGAGGAAACAGAGACAAGGCCTTGTCATTGGGTTTGAAAGAAAACAGACATTTATGGGACTTTTAATCATGCTGTTGACACTCAGCAGCTAGCGTGCAGTATATCAGGCTTATTTAACCATTTGCAATTTGTTTCAAGTACCTGAACAGATGAGCAAATCAACAAAAAGAGCAGAAGTTAATATTTTTTCATGGAAGTTAAATGACTTCTAAAGGAGTGAATACTGGGAGGAGGAGAGAGTATGTGTGAACACAGAGGAGAGAAGCATAACTGGCTTTATCAAGTGAGCGTGCCACTAAAAATGTTAAGTACCATTATAAGAACAAAGACATAGATACATATTTTTTAAGATTAATAACTACAAGTCTCCAAGAGACAGAATTCTGTTGTGACTGAATTTTATAAATAAAAATGTCACCTAATTCTATTTTTGCTTAAAAGCACCCCCTAACCCCAATACCTAGTATGTTACTTAAATATGTATATACTTAAGTGCAGGTCAAAAAATCTCGCTTAGGAAACATACTAGGTATCTCCTAAAAAGAAGCCAGGAGACATCTGAAAACAGAGGACGCAAAAATTTATGAGGGTCTTAGTATCAACTTGGCAGGAAATTGGATGGGGTGACACACTACGTTTCTTAGAGGTACTTTTCCTATCATTCTGAAGCAGAACAGAATTTGTCCTACAAAAACATGCTTCTTTGGTATAAAAATCATTTCAGGTCGAATAGGTTTAAGAAACAGCAGACATAGGCCAAACTCTGAAAACTGAGACGTTACCCTTTATAGGAGAAATTTACATTTGTAAGGGACATCTCTAGTGCTAAGACTGTCTTTCTCTGCACCTACAGGAGGACAACAAAATCTCGAGAAACTCTCACCAACGAAAAATAAAGACTTAAATCTGCATAACCACCACACCCTTCTTTACTGTGATTTGCCTGGAAACCTCCCATAACTGGCTCCTTACCCCCCAGTATCTTCTTTTGGATTTTGCAGGAGATGGTATGTAAGGTGGTGGCTTGGGCCACTTTGAGGGAGTTATTTCAGTTTCCCTGGGTCTCTCCCATGTGTACAGATGTTATTAAATTTCTGGGGGTTTTCCACCTGTTAATCTGTCTTTGATTATGGAAGGGGGAGTCTCAGCCAAAAACCTAGAAGGGTAGAGGGAAAATTATTTTTTCTCCCCTCTATTGTGCTCAACAAAATTTTAAGTAGAGTTCTTTAAACGGAAAGGAACCACAGGCCCCATTTGGAATCACTGTGATAAACTCCGCGTCGGCAAACCGAGACTGAATTGCAACTTAGCCTCTCCCTGGAATGTTCTTTAACCAGTCATCTGTAATTACCTGGTCAGCACTAGGGAGGTGGTGGGCCTGACAGACCCTTGCCCCTCTCCAAAGAAAGGTGACCTTGCCTGGAATAATCCAATCTTTGCTAGAAATTTCCTTTTTTCCCCCCACTTCTACCCAAAAAGGATTTCCATTTTGTACAGCGCCTCGAAACTTCTTTGCCAGATGGGATGTTGTCTGATTCATTCATCTTTTAATAATGCCAATAAGAACTTTAAAATTTCTCAGCTGATTTTTTTTTAACACAATGAAAAGATGGCAGCAAACTGGCTAAGCATATCCGGTAGCTCCCAGGCTTCTTTCGACCTGCTTCCTCTCTATGCTTTGAAATGCTGCGAGGTTTCGTTCTAGTGCTCCACGTCTTCTATCAATAGGCCTTTTAAGTTACCCTTAGTTTGACATAGATCATTTTAGAACATATCTGAGTTCTGTGGTTAGGTTCTAGAAGAATTTCTTGATCTCTGCACAGAAATGCTTGTGCATTGCAAGATAGGTACAACTTGGTCCTAATTCCGAACCCCTCTTACCCCTACCATTCACTTTGGCTCTTCTGTCGGTCATACTTATAGAATCTGAGCATTATGAATTCAATTTCCAGTTTCTCTCTTCCCAAATAGAATTCCAAATAGACGAGACACCAAACATTCACATCAAACACAAAGAGTTCATTCAAGATATTTTCTAAGCCACAGAAAGGTAATATATAGTCACAAACTGACTTAAACTATTATACCAAGAATCATAAGAAATTTTCCAGTTATGGAAGAAATGAAAAGATCTGTCTTTTTATGTAGTCAGAATAGTCTTTTTTTTCCTAACTGTGTTAAGATTCAAATTGATGCTTTTGTGAAAAACAGTTAAATGATGATTTGATTGCTTCACTTGAATCAGTTATGGTATTCAAGAAAGATAAAATGACTCTTCCACTTCAGCCAGCAAAATAATACACTGAAGAGCTGGTTAATTTAAAAAAAAAATCTAACAACTAATGTATTTCAGGTGTCATGCAAATTTTTTCTTTTTTCCTCAAGCTATGTGAATGTTGGCCAATAGAGAATTTAGTATTGGAATCAATAGCTCAAATGCAGAGCATTATTATATAACCTGCAAGCTATTCCTTAATATTTGGGAAAGAATGCGGTCCTAACACCTTCAGTGATCCCTACCAAATCGAGCCCAGTGAATGTCTCTGGTCTGCCCCCGTCCAACCTCATGGGTTCTGCCCGATGTGGTCTTTGTAAGTTCTTCATTAACTACCCATCCTCTTTAGGTTAAATGTAAGTAAATAACATTAAATAATAAATAACAGGCCCTGCAGGATTTATACTTCCTTTTATGGCCTCACTTCCCCTTCTTGTCCCATGAATACTGTGCTCTAGTCACCCTGACTTACTCCTAAGTGCCCCTAGAAGGCATCTTTCTGATACCTGCTTGTGCATTTTTGTACATGCTGATCCTTTTACTTCGGAAGGCCCTGGACTGGCCACCCAATGAGCCACCCAGTTCAATCAGTACTTCTGTTGTGAAACCTCCCCCATGTTTCTCCAGACAGAATTTATACCTGGATTCATTTGCTCCAAATCCAACTTGCCCAAAATTCTGTGACATTTCTCATGTTACATCTGTTTTTTTTTTTTTTAAATATTTTTCTTCTGTATTAGATTATAATTTTCTTAAAGACATAGGTTGTAATCTCTTTACTTTTTATACCAAGTCCCTCTCCCAGGACCTGACAATTATAAATGAACATTATTGGCAACTCATAGCTACTATCTCAGTTGACCAGACAAGCACGGCCCTCTGGTCTGTCTGGTTCCCAATTTTTCCCCTGCTTGAATTTCTTTAATTGCATGAATGGAAAGTAACATTTAAGATTTACGATTTAGAAGATTTCCAGCCATGGAAATCGTACTGGGGATTTGTTGTGTGGACTGTCCACTCCTCCTGCAAGGAAGCACTTGGCTTTTTCCTTTGGGAACAAGTTTTCTGTGTCATGTGAGCTTCATGGCCTTCATCTCTCTCTCTCTCTCTCTCTCTCTCTCTCTCTCTCTCTAGCTGTGTGATTCTCTCTTCTGGGAAAGTGAATATTAACACAGGGAAGAAAAACACCTACAGTCGAGCCACTGACGGGACCGTCGAAGAGTTCTCCATCTCTGCAGCCTGGGAGCACGGCTGCTCCCAATCCCTTCCCAATGCCTCCTTCTTTCAGGCACCCTTCCAGTTATTTTTATTTTTCTTAGGCTAACTAGGATAAAATTAAAGATTCATCACCTGGGCAGAATGGAATGTTTTATTTGAACAATGTGCCTGCCATCCTTATCGTTATCATGAGCAATTTCAGTGCCAGGGCACAACCACGCAGCCCCATACAGTCTTCACATTACTGAAGAATTGGAAGTAAACCCTCCAGCGCCGGCCTTCCCTTCATCTCCTTCTCACAGTTATAAAGCCTGTGGGCACTTGTGAATTACTTCTTGCTTCTCATCATCACCCAGACATCTCACCCACATGCTATTTACACCTTTGTACAGATCATTATCTGATTTGACAGTCACCCATCCTACCAACCACATTTCTGAAAGTTAATATCCTTTGGTCAGCAATGGGTCTCACCACTGGTGTCCCCTACAAGGTGAGGTAGTAGATGAGAAGTCAGTAGGGTGCATTTATCAAGTTAGATGTTAGTGTGCAATTTATGTTTATGAAAAGGGAAAAAGAATGAATTTTCTTTTTCTAAGAAACAATCACGACTCCTCTTTCACTCAGGGAAGGCCACGTGTCTTACTGGTTTACATTTAACTCCTTTGTCTCATTTTAATAAAGCCAGTGAAGACCTTTATTCTCCCCACAGTACATAACTCATTCAGCTTGTCTCATTCTTCCTAAGAAGGTATAATATAAACACTGGCCTCCAGGGCAGGATTCCAAGAGAAAGTGTTGATACATATAAACATGCAAAATAGAAGAAGAGAAACTTGAAATTAAATCAGTCACTCTAAAAAACTACTTAGAGAAAAAAGTAACCACAAAAATGTAAAAATACAGTGAACTTACTGAGTTAACACAGTGGCCTAAAGTAAAAATCAGAACTGCAATGCCATGGGATAAATTCTAATAGAAAAAGAAATTCATATGATCCAGAGGAGAGTTTTAGACTCATAATTTTTTTTTTTAATTTGGAAATGCATGGTGTAGTTTACCCCCAGATCTGATATAATACATGAAACCAATCAAAAAGCATGTTAAACCCTGTATTCTTCAGATGTTGGATCTCTGTGAGCTATAAATGCCAAGTACACTGCATGTCTATTGAGGTTATAAACACAATATTTATGTTCCATAGTAAACGTGACTGGTAATATTTATGGTGAATTGCATTTACCCTAGATTTGAACTATTTCAAATTCAGGAGGGTTTTCCATTGCGTTTTCTTATTTCTGAAGCGCAAACATGACCACCCAGAAACTTCTTCCCATATTCAGCTGAGGTTATTTAGGGTAAGAATCCATGAGACTAGGGTTATAAGGCAATGTTTTATTTTGCATAAAGTTTTTTACAAAAGAAGATGCTCCCATGGCTGTTGATGAAAGACACAGATGCTTTGGACACAGTTCAGTGCATACATGTCTGCTCTTATGTCAATGTATCAAAAAGATTTTTAGTCAGATCCCCCACATTAATGCCCAGTTTGAAACCAGATTACTTAATCCACTGTGGATTCATTTTCTTCTTTTCTAGAGTGGGGATGATAACATTAGATATAAGAGTGCTATAAATGATTTTATATAATAAAAAATGTAATTTAGATATCAAAGTACACCGTTCTAACTTCCACAGACCCTGGGATACACTATGACCAAATATCAAAAGTGGACACTTTGAAGCCTAGATTCTTCACATACCTGCTTCATATGTGGTGGCATGTGCAGTCATGCTCCATGTGCTTGACCTTCTGTTTTTTGTAACCATGACGGAGAACTCGTACATTGTGTTTGGTTTGAGGCCTGTTGCAGTGTAACTCAGAGATGTTGTGTCTTCTGACTATACAAGGGGGAAATAAGCAAAGAGAGAAAAAAAAGTGAACTCTATCAACCTGGTTAATCAGAACACGTAAAAAAGACTATCAAATAAGCCAACAAAAATGGAGTCTGGAGAGAGCTAGGACACAGCACTAACTTGACTTCCATTCTGTCAACTAGTCTACAAATGGTAGATGGCACATTCAATACACGAGTGACAAAATCGGGTGTTACGTACGCTGTTCAAAGGAGCAGTGAGCTGGTAGGTTTTCCCCAGTGAGGCAGTAACCACAGCGACAAAACTAATTCCATTCCCTTCTGTCAATTCCATCTTTAAGGTTATCTGTACTGACTTTACCTTCAAGTTATTTATAGGAATCAAAATTATTTTTTGAGGTTTTAATGTTATAGATTTCACATAGATCATCATAATTACTTTCCATTGCTAACAAAATTAATTTTTAGAGATCTGCCTATTATTTCTGAAAAAAGGCTTGATGACAGATTTTTAATGATTCAGGAACCTACTTGGTTACTATGAAGAAAATGGACAAACACCATGTTGTATCACGTTTTCTTCCTTCGTGCGTAGTTCACATTAAACAGACATTTAAGTCTGGTCACTGGACCAAGTGATCAGGAAGGGACAACAGATGGGCTAAGTAAGGGATTGCATTAGTGTTAATGTTATCTGTCTTCTGAATCTATTTCTTTTTTTGTCTTTTAAACAACTGGTTAAAGATATTTTAGTAGAAAGTAAATTATCTGTCATTATTTCTTACTCAAAAGATCAAAATGGTAATGAAGAAAAAGCAGGTTAATCTGCTAGATTAATCTGTATTTTCTATATGATCAGGCAAATTTAAGACTATTTATCCCTCATAAATATCAATTTATGCTTGCTATTTAGATCTCATTTTTCTTCCAAAGTTAAATATTTACTTTTATTTTTGTATTTATTACATTTGTTATATATCTATGCATCAAAAATCAAGGACATCTCTTTTTCCCGTACGTATGACAATACCTATCTCCTACCTTACTACTCTGGTGTAGTATACATTTTTTACTCTACTATGAATCCTTCCTAGATTATAGCCATGAAAACCTACATTTTATTACAAAATCAAATAAATATTTAACTGTACTAATAACATTTTGATGATCGGCCCATCCATCCTAGTAAAGTGATAACCCGATAAACATCTACCAGAAGATTCTGTAAAAGTAGCTGTAAAAATGTGTACCCTAAATAAATGTAAAAATACTTTGTTGACTCAAGGAGATGGAATTCCATCAAATAAAACACAAAATGGGCAGCTTGTAGCTGACAGGCTGATACATAACTTCAAATCTTGCCCTCCTTCACCATCATAATGAACACCCCGAAGTCTCGGAGAGAGACAGACATAAGGTCAGAGATGGGACCATTACAAATGTTTCTGCTAGGAGGGAAGGATCACATTTTGATAAAATTAATATCTTTGAGCATAGATACCACTGGCATTTGGGAGGCCACTAAGCAATATTGTCCTTGTGTGTATTCCAGAATGACACACTTGCCTTCTATAAATCCCTTCAATGAATTCATTTAGTTTTCTTAGGAACCTCACAAAAAGTCACTGTTCATCATAAATCATTAGCCTAGAAATACTTTGGACAATCACAGCTGGTTAATACCAAGGTACTACCTCTCTGAGCCTTACTTTTGCCATCCACAAAACAGATAACCATAGCATCATTTAAAGTATGAAACAAAGTCAAGTAAAATGTAGTGTCTGGCCCAGAGTATTAAATAAATGTAAACTACAATATCTCATGCATTGTCTCATGTGATATATAATTTTGGGCACGTGTTACATTTTGTATTGGGTTGTCAGTCATCTTGAGAACAGAGACTGAGTCTTCCACAACTCTTCACCTTCGGTAATACCCATGCTATAACTGGTAAGCACTAGTCAATCATCAGTGATTGTATTTTGAATGGAAATTCATATAAAACAACATGGGATTAATCATGTTAGTAGAAAATAAATTCTAGAGTATTTCTCCATTTGACAAGGAAAATCAATAGAGTTTTGGACAATTAAAATATGAATGTTTGGATTATGTCTTGACTTGAAAAAAAATGAAGTAGAACAGTATTCCTGTGAGGAGAGCCCTGGATAATGCCATCAGGTCACCTAGGTCCCAGGTCTCGTTTAGAGAACTTGTGTCAACTTATACAACCTACTTAGGTCTTCATGAACATATCTATATACATACTCAACTATGAAGAATCTTACTTATTCTTTTAATAATAGGTGTGGACATTCCAGTCATATAGATGAACAAAAAAAAATGAGATTGAGCTAGTGAAGTGATGTGATGGGACACAGCAAAGTCAACTCTCGAGCCCAGCTCATTTGATTACATGTACATATTTTTTCCTTCTATCTTGTGTATGCCCTGCTACCTCACAAAGCTACAGAGGGGAGTGAGATGAAATAACAGATATGACAGTGGTTTGAAAAGTTCAAAATGCAAAATGAAAGCATTCTATTGCCATTATTTGTAACATTCAACTTTATTATGTGTCTTTCTAATGGACCAGATATGTCCTACATTTATTTATACACGCCAATCTCTTTCTTTTAACCCATTTCCACAAGGGCTAGGTGTAGACAGTGTATGTGTGAGGAGGAGGATGGAGTGCTAGTCATTGAAAGCTTCGGGTCAGGAAAGATGATGGAGAGAGAAACAGTTTAAATATCTATATTTTTCTATTTCCAAATGTCAATCTATGAAGGAAGTCAGTCTCTCCTTACAGCGGATAGTTCCTGGTTGGGTCTCACTCTCCAGGACTTCTTTGTGAGGCTTGGTAATTCTGTGGCTGCTGTATTAACTGTTCAACTGAATTAATTTGCCTCAAGAAATTTTGGAACTCAAATTGTTCTGCAAAGAACATCCATTTCCTTCAGAACATTTCACATGCTGGCAAAGTACCCGTGGCCTTTCTGTGAAATGAATGTATCTACAAAGTGCAGTGATTATAAGCATAAAATTTTTAAAGTAGTCTTTTTAGAGTAAATTTAGAATTGGGCAATCTATATATAAAGAGAGAGATTTTTTAATGCTCTCATATGTTTCATGGGTTGTTCTATCTGATAATGTTATCTTTATTTATAGTTCTACTGGGTCTTAAATCTAATACTATAAAGAGATGGATAGGGTACTTAAAACAGTATCTTATATCAACGATTCTATTTGGACTTGCCTGGAGAGTTTTCCCAAATGTCTGACCTAGCAGGGTGGCAGTACCAAAGAAAACTGTTTTTTAAATGATTTTAACTAAAAACTGATTTATGATGAAAAGTGAACTTCATGCCACTTAAAAGTTAACAGAGACTAGAAGCAGATCCAGCAAGGCTACATGAAGAAAAGGCTGACTTAGAAAACGATTGGTGGGATTTTGCTTTATCTCCAGGGTCTCTATAGTCGGAAATTCCCCAAGGAAATTTTCAGCCCTCTAATCACCACAGGTTTGAGGCTGGATCGGGCAATGTGATGGTTTAGAAGGAAGACCAGTGGGCAAAGTGTCAGAAGATCCAAATTCTCCCTGAGAGCTCTCTTAGTAGAGTGAGAAAGGGAAAGGCCACCAGGGGAGTCTGAAGACACGGGAAGTGCCCGAGTTGAATTATTGTCACTTGGTTGTTGGTGACGGTCTCTTGTTTTCCAAGGTACCCTCTTCTTCCCAAGGCATCTTCTGAAGCTTTAGATTTCCAGTGTGTTTTCATATATTATCTCACTCAAATAACTTAGGAATTCGTTGAAATTTATCTGTGGAGCTGAGCGTATTACTCATTTGAAAATTATAAGTAACACGTTAAGTATGATATCAACTGAACCATGTTTAACTGCCTCTATGATCTAGCATCTTTCTAGGTACATAGTAGGTGCTTGATAATCACTTGTTGATCTTCCCATTTTTGCCTACATGTACGTATTGATTGTATGTTCTAACACTGTGGCAGGCTTAGGAGGTAACAAAATTGTCCCACATGTAACTATTTGTTGGAGTAGCTGTGGCCAGCTGATAGAGATTTGGAAGTAGTAAGGACAGTGCCTCAAATATGTATCTGTAAGGAGCTCTTAGGGGTTGTGAGAAGGCTGAGTGATAGGAAAGGAATAAGCTGAATTCCAATTAATTAAAAGAGAGTATGTATTGTGGGTTTTCTTTACTACATGAGGGTGTTTTGAGGCCAAACAAAGGAAGTAGATATTAATGACTTAGAGAGCTTTTTAAGGTATTATAAAAATCTTCAAGTCATGTTCACTCTAAGATGGGTCCTTTTTAACATTAATGGGGTTGCCTTTGGTGTCAATCTAGATTCCAAAGGAAAACAAAGACACCAAAATCCAACCAGAAAATTAACGTGGACCTCTGCTGCTTTCAAAGGAAAAATGACATTCCCTTGCCTAGAATTATTTATTTAGCAAATCATTTCTACAAACCCAGCATCTGGTGGAATTCAAATTTTGCAGCTCTTGATATTTTTCTACCCTGCCTTAGAATTATTTCCTAAGACACACTCATTCCCATGCTAACTTTAGATACCAAGTTATTAAAATGCTTTGCTTTTCCATTTAGTGTCACTGCAGCAAAATGACTCATGACAATCCAGGAAACATTTATTATAATACAATGGGTTAAACAGATGATAGCTCATGTAAAGTTTCATACTGTCAGTTAGAACTTCACCTTGTACTTTGCATTCGCAGAAAAGCTGGTCCTCCACCGGACAGTGTAGAGTCGCACTTCGGATGTTTTTTGGTTCTTAGGGACAGAGTTGTCTGCCCAGCTGACCCTCACGGCCTCATGGGTAAGAGCCACAGCCTGTACACCTACTGGTGGGAGCATGGGGGTGGAGACATCTGGGACCGAGGTGGGGAAATCATCAAGCAAAGGATAATAATCAACTGGGTCAGTGGGATCTGGGTTTAAAAACCCACCAAATGAAATAAACAAATACATACATAAATAAAAGAGTTAAAAAAGAAATATCAGTGGTAACACATCACAATGAGTTAAATGCATGGCAATAATGATGAAAGGGAACATGAGAAGAACAGAAAAAAAATACAATTAATTCAATCGGAAAACTCATTAGAAACAGTATTTCTGTATCACAAAAATAAGGGACTATTCTCTATAGTTTACTCATTTCTGGGGAGTGTTGTTTTTTTTTTTTTATCAATTTGGCCATCACTTCTAGTTTATGTTTAAAAAGTCCATCTCTTATTGCAGTGTTGTGTATTGTTCTTAAAAGACCTAGTAGAGAAAGCATTGGATTTGTAGCTATACAGGTAACTTGAAATAACAAGATAAAAATGAGTACCCTATTTCTTTCCTTCTGCAAAGGAAACAAATGACTATCTCATACCTGCTTTTTGGTTTATTTGTTTGCTTTTCTCCTCATCTAACTTGATTTGGTTTCTCTAATGCTTTCATTATTTCTTAGCTCACATGTGCATAAATAACTGTTTAGGTAAGAAACAGACAAAAAAATAAGATGAAAGAACCTGAGGTCTACAGTGACCTGTATATTGCTATGATTGTACAAAGCCAGTCTGACCCAGCCCACGGTCCACACGGTTGACTGATGTGTCTGACAAGTCGGTTTCAGGTAGCACTTGATACAGCAGATTTTCTTAGATTGAAATCCTTAGAGAACATGGAGAAGTGTCCATTTTACCCACACTCTTATGGAGTCAACCAAGTTTTTAGTCTTCTAAGGCTTCTCTAACTTCTACATTCCTTGTCCCAGAATGTCCAGTTCCACAGCAAGTCTTTATATTCCTGGGTGGGAAGACAGAATGACCTACCTACAACCCTGATGACACTGTGCTGAGTGACATACACACAGGCTTTGGTCCATAATGCAATCAGAATTTGCGTCACGATGTATGTTGGTTTTATAAATTCTCTAGGAAAATTCTGTACTTGTTTTCATGCTGGGGATATCAGAATCCGAGGAGCTTATTTTGTGTCCATAGTAAGAGTCCAATTTTGAGACTTTTATTTCATACTTAAGACATTTAAATTTGTAGTATTTTATCTTTAAACACGTCATATATATTCTTGCTAACAACAACCACAAAGATGAGCTCTCAGGCTGGGCATCCGATGCCACGTGGAGAGACGAGCCCTCCTAAAACCTAGAGTCCCTGAAGCAGGGTGTGTGCAGAATTTATATTTTTAAACAGCCTAGATCCCAGCGGACTGGTGGCGGGCTGGCTTTGATGATTACTTCACTGTGTCCACTGCATTTCAAATGCCTGTCCCCTCCTTGTCACTCTGTTTTCCAATGAATTATTTAGCAGTTTACTGGGCTGTGGTTTTCGGAGCAAAATATAGAACCGAAAACAAAAACAACAAAAGGAAAGGGGAAAACAAAGTCAAAGACAAAGAAAAATGTGTGTTTACAATTTAATGACTGAGCCCAGGCTTACCACATTTCCTTTGACGTGCCCATTTGTTAAGGGCTCCTTTAAGCCAAATGGATTTACAAAACGATGAAGGGGGAGTGGACTAGGGCATCAGGGTGGTGCCTCAGCGGAGGGTATTCTTGCTGACCTCCAGGGGCTGCTGCCTCTCCTGCTTCTACTCTTAGCTGACTTTCCAAGAAGACTGCTCTACACGTGAGAGGCCGACGCTAAATTATAAACTCCTTTTTGACCAATATATAGTAATGCGTTACCTTATTTGTTTCTTTGCTTAATCTAGTTTTGTTGGTGAACCTATTATTAATTTTGTAGCCTGTCACAGGCGGTGGATATAAAGTTTTGCAAAGCAGGTGTTCTTTGTTAAGCCATGGTGCTACTCAATCCTGCTATTTCTGGATTTTAGGAGAGTGTAGTTTTCATGACCTGTTCAGTTTTTTGGAGCCTCGGTTCCTGAATGCATGCCTCAAATTTCAGGTAATGCTGTCTGTTGGCATTTATCTATGGACTTACATAACTCAAAATTTTCTACCCTTCGCCAAATTTTTCTCCACTATTTTAGGGAATTTTTTCAGGCATGGCTTATGATTCTACCTGCCACCTCATTTAGAGCTGCATTGTCTAATACCATAGCCATTAATTATACAAACCATTGAATTTAAGTTAATTAAAATGAAATAAAATTTAGAATTCACTTCTTCTGTTGCACTAGCCAATTTCAAATGCTTAATGGCTGTACAAGTTTAGTGTCTACCATATTGGTAGTACAGATATACAGCACTTCCAACAGAGCAGAATATTCTACTGGATAGCAAGCACTGATCTAAACACATATATGCTACTTATATTGCTAATTATCTCTTTCTCCCAGGACAGAAATTGTTTGAGTTGTTGAATTAAAAACATTCTTTTGTTGTTAAATGACTTATTTCAATTTCTATTTTTTCATATTCCTAGGTCCCATATATGCCATTGATTTCCAATGGTTATATTCAAAAGAATTATAAAAAAAATAAAAAAGACAAACTATACCCTCAAGCCGTTTGCTATCTATATCTATATCTATGTGTGTGAGTGTGTGTGTGTGTGTGTGTGTGTGTGTGTGTGTCTGTATCTCCTATTTGATTCCTAATAGATGTTTTGGTAAAAGCACATGAATTTTCAGTCGGTCAATATATTTATGTTCAAAAAGAGCCTTTAAAAACTAACCCAATTTTACATCTGGATTATATGTCATCTAAACATTGATAAAACAGTTAAGAATAAAGAAATTTCAACAACACTCCTCATTATGCCCCTGCCCTCTGCCCTTCTCCAGGCTCTAAATGTCTTGTTCTTGCAGCAATAAGAAATAAAAGGCTTTACAGCTGAAGCTCAACCTGCCCATTTGATCTGGTGAAACTTTCCCTGGCTCTAACACAGACATGCTCAGGAGGACGTGGGCTCCGCAGTGCATGGACGTTCACGAGCCTGTGCGTGGCAAACAGCCAAGTCCCACACGTACTCCAGCCTGGTGCCTTCCCCACCTCTGATCTTTTGTTTACTTTAAACTGGCCTCGTCCAAGACTGCTCATGGAAACACTCTGGACGCTCAGGGACAGAAAATGCCTTCTCTGTGGCACTATGACACATTTATCGATAGAGTTTCTCCCAGAACCTTAACCTTTGATTCCATTTACTTGTCCTTTACTCTCCATGGCGTTTGGAAACACAATAAAATAAGTCTTCCAAATCTAGGAAATGTGTAGGCTTTTCTTCTGGAAATGGCTGGTTTTGTTCATTACTCTTCAATCCCTTACTGACTTTTCTTCAGTAAGAAAATTCCTCATTCAATTTCCAACTTTTGGGATAATTTCATTTCTCATATCCATCAGGATTAGAGTCATAGCAGAAAAAAAAATGCCTTATGGATCACTGATGTTTCAGAAACCACTATGGGAATGCCATATGCTAAGAACTGACAACAAAATGCTAAGAGAAAGGAAGTAAACAATGCCTCAGATGGTTCCTTCTGAGCAATTTCTCTTTAGATTATCTGAACTCTACTATCTCTACTACTATTACTTGGTGCTCAAAAGGTGTTTTGTTTTGTTTTGGTTAACTAAGTGGCCCTGCTTTGTGGGGTTTACTTTTGGTAAGAAAATAAGAGTTTTAAAAGACTGACCACAGGATAAATTTGGGTGGTCTGATCACAAACTCAAAGTCACCCTATCAGTGAGCAACCACTCAGCATATTTTCCCATAAGCAGGAAAGAGATAACATTATGTGAAAAATATGGGAAGCTCAGGGACAGCCAAAGTAGCCTGTGGTCTCTAAAAGACCCTTGCTGCTGGCAGAAGAGGGAGGAGGGATGTGAAAATCTCAAACACCCACCTATCATGGTATCTTGTATTATCTGCTCTGGACCCCTATCTGCCTCGTCTCTCCATATTTAGAAATGATATGTTTAACAGCAATGTTTTGAAAAGTAGTAATTCTACTGCAAAAAACATGAATACTCAATCCTACTATTTCTGGATTTTAGAATAGTATATTTTTCATGACTTGTTTTCTTGAGTCCCAGTTCCAGACTGCATCCCTCAAACTTCTAGTAATACTGTTCCTTGGCATTTATAAGCTTATATTTACCTTTTTGGGGGGAGTCATAAGCCTCTTTGAGAACATAATGAAAGCTATATGCTGTCTCCGCGGATGAATGAATATATGGATAAATACCTCCAATTTTGCATATAACTTAAGGGAGATCATAGACCTTGAAATCAATGGCCAAAACGTCTGGAATAACGATTTTTCTTACAAGAAAATCTGGAATCAATAAGGCGATGTCATGCTCTCGAAACACTCACATAACAACTGTGTGCTCTCAAAACAGTCTATGAATGGAACTCGTGTGTTTGGAAAACAAACTACACCAAGTTCCCATCAATTTGGGTGGAAGCAGGAGTCGCTGGATCCCGCTATTTATTTTAGGCTCATTTTTCCTCCTTACTTGTCAGGACTTCACACCCAGGTGCTCAGGGGTTTTCCATGTGTTCTGGTGCTGCCACCAAATCCTGCCCTTAGGTCCTCCATTCCATTAAGGCAAAGATAGCTGATAAGCTATCTGAGGTTGGAGAACTGTGGGCTTTGAAAGCGATTAGGATCAAAGTCATCGTTAAGGAGATGGCAATCTGGGGTTCTCCTTTCCGATTTCAGACCTAAGACTACATTGGGTGTGGTCATGTGACCTTCCAGTGACTCTGAAGAGACTCCCTGAGTGACATATTCTATTTTGGAGTACGCCTGGCCTTGCTCACCAAGAGTCTCCCTGATGGCTTGGAACTCACGTTCTTCCCCATCCCATTCTCAGTGGCTTGAGCCCATTTCTTTTTTCTCGCGTGCTGCCTTTACAATCTAACTCACACAAGAATTTCTAGAAGTAATAAGTGCTTGAAGCAACCAATCACTTTAGTGTCCAGAGGCCCAAGGCACTATTGGGGTGACCTGCAGGCCCAGGATGAAGCCACCTGTGTGACCTACTCTATGCCAGCCCCAGGAGGGCAGCTCATCCTTGTCACACCAGCTGGAAGCACCCTCTGCAGAGAAGCAAGTGGCCCTTAGGGCATTTGGCAGCCTTTGTGCTGAGACCCTTTTGCTAAAATGACAATGATTTGAGACACGTGACTCATGAGAATAAATCGTGATATCAGGTCGCCAAAATACAGAGTTTCCTGGAGAAGGGGGAGAATGAGAGACCTCTTTCCCAAGTCCATGCACTAATTTATAGACTGAGTTTCTCTCACTTTATTTGGAAAACCAGAGCAAACACACAAGTACATTTTGTATGTCTATACCTGCACATATAAGGCTCAGAACAGGACTGCCTACATTTTTTTCTTTGTATTTTGTTTCATTTTTGCTGTATTTGTTTTCTTCTCCCCCACCATAACTCAAACACTGACCAGCTGTCACACAGGATTAAGTACGTCCGCTTACCTGTTATAGATCTGGTGGTGGCACTTTCGTAAAGAGGAACGCCCTCTCCCGCGTTATTGAAAGCTTTTAGGGAGATTACATAATGGGAACTTGACTCTGGGGAATAAAACAACAGAAAGAATATGAACACGTCAATTTATTTAGTGCACTGAAATACTCAGGGTAAACAGTGTCCTGAAATCAAATTTAATATAATTTATTAGGTAACATTGTGGTTTAGAAATGAGTGAGCTTAGTTCTGGGAAGAAGGTGGCATTTTGGCAATATGCTTTTTTGAGATTCCTGAATCCGCACAGAAAAAGAGGACGAAATGACTAGAGAGAAAACGAAAAGCATTCGATTATTTGCAACGAAACTAGGCTCTGCGGTCTACTCTCATACCCTGACATACAAGTGGATGCAGACAAGTCACCAACAACCTTAGGGCCAGCTGATATGTGAGAGAAATCAGAGGGAGGCATTAAACCTGAGAACACAATAATTGTAACAGAATGATCGAGTGATGCTAGAAAGTGTAGCAGACTAGTTTGCGGACAGTAAATATAATATTTGAAACTACCATGCAAAGTCTCCATTCCAGATCAGGGCTCACACGGGGGATAAACCACTGGGAATAGATTGAAAATGTGAGCAGGACAGGAGCAACAGAAATCAAGAAAAGACAAAGTTCAGATAAAAGTAGGAGAGAGGAATTGTCACAAAAACTTAACGAGCAAGTTACCCTGGTTTTTAGTGTGTACTGGAGTTGGCCACCTTTTCTGTAAATGGCCCAGAGAGTAAATGTTTTAGTTTGTAGATCACTTTGCCTCTGTCACATGTGTGTTTGTTTGTGTTTGGTTTGTTTACGATACTTTGAAAATATAAAAACCATTCTTAGTTCAGTGGGACCCAAACAAAAACCAGGACCTGGGCCAGATTTGACCCACAACTGTAGTTTGCTAAGACATGAACCCTGGTCTAATGGAAACAACAGAAGATGGAGCACTGCCTATTTACAAAAGCAATTTGAACCTCTAGGAATGTAGAGAAACAAATCACATGAATGAAAGCAACAAAAATCTGTGGAGGTTAAATTCCTTACAAAATAAAATGAGGAGGGTATCACTTCTATAGACAAGTATGCATACACACACACACACACACACGGTAAAAAAGATACAAGAAAGATGGATCAAACCTGCAATTTACTATTTCTAAATGAGCTAACCAACATTAAGAAAATAAAATGCCAGATATGCAGGAATAACATAAATCAGAATTAGAAACAACTCAGAAAAATGAAGTGGCATAACTTAAGAAAGAATTATATGTAAGTGGAGGGGGCAGTTCCCTGGTGGTGTAGTGACTGGGCTTTGGCGCTCTCAACGCCACGGCCTGGGTTCGATTCCCAGCCAGAGAGCTACCCTTCCCCCCACCCCCCAAAAAAAGAATATGTAAGCAAAAAAATACTTTTCAAAATAAAGAATACCTAGATGAACAAATAAACACAACAAGGAAAAAACAAAAACAAAACAAATTAAGAAGGAACAATAAAATTCAGGAGAAAGTGACAAATATTAGAAGGAAGATCTAATATATGTGTAATAGTTGTCCTTGAGGCAGCAAACCAAAGAAAGAGAACAAAACGAACACTAAAAAATGTAATTAAAGAAATTTTTGTTTATTAAGAAAACTCTTTTAGGCATCAAGACAAGACTTATAAGGGGGGAAATTATATAATTATCAGACTTTCTGACAATACCATTTTATGCCAGAAGATATTGGAATAATTTATTTGAGATATTCAGGGTATGAAAATGTGATTCAAGGAGGCTATAGTCAATAAAAGTTCATTGTAAATATGAAGGGCACACCCAAACTGTTACCAACTTGCAAGTAATCAGGGGTGTTACTCCCCTGACCCTGAGAACTACTAGAAAATGAGTGATAGACATCCAAAATGACTAGAAGAGATAGTGAGCTAACTGCTGAACAGTAAACTGAACTAAGATTAAGCGAGGATTGAAAGGGGGATATTTTATTTTAGGCTACATATTTTGATACTGTAGGTATACTAAGTCATAAGACAAAATTAAGGGAAAATAGGGATAGTATATGCAAACATGTTTCAAAAATTATTATTGATAGTGACCCTACTATTATTGTTATTCTGAGACTAATGTGAGATAAAGCAAATGAGTAATCATAAGAAATTCTACCATCCCCTGTGTCCTTGAGAACCAGATTCCCGGTGTGGACTAAAGAACATACGATTTAAAATAGAAGAGGTTAAGTATAGTATCGTGTTTCTAAAATTTAATTAGAACAGCCAGCTTTTATCCTTGTTCTAGTTCTGTCCACCAAAAAATTCTAGAAATACTGACTCACTAACAACAAGCATCCTAGCACCCAGACCAGGATTTTGAAAATATATTTTACAGGGCAAGAAGAAAGGGCTTGTTGGAGAAAAGTTTGATTCTGGTCTGAGATGATTCAAGCTCATACCAACTGAGCCTGAAACATCTTGATATACCAGATAAACAGGAAACAACCAAAGAATGAAAGGATCATCTCAAATAGATTCAGCAATCAAATTGAAGAGGCTCACAGAGAACAAAGAGGACAATCTGAGTTTCAATAAAGAGAAAAGTTGCAATAAATTGAAAGCCAACAAATATATATGAATGCATGAATTCACAAGGACATATCAAAAAATAATAAGAGCTTCTGAGGTCACTTCCAAGGTTGACAGAGAACCAAATTATTATCTTGAAAACTGGGTAATGAGTCAAATATCTGTGTCTTTCTTCAATAAAACTCAACCACTGTGTAACCAACTTCATAGGAGGGGAAGTATTTCTTTCTACTATTCCAACTAACAAATAAAAACCAATGATAGAATTCAAATATTGCTATTTTGCAGCTCCAGTGAACAAATGCATCTAGACATTAAGCATCTGTGATTGCTAAGATAAAACAGAGACGTGTAGACATTCTGTACCTTTTAATAAAAGAACACACTACCCTAGAGTCTTTCCAAAAAGACCAAACCTAATTTAGTCTGATTAAGTTTCTAGATCCAAATGCCAATTTGCAGGAAAAAGCACAAAAAAATTTTTTAAAAAAGTACAAGTCAATTTTATGATAGTTCATTAAGTTGTATGTGGTTTTCTGTATCTGAGTTTTATTTAGCAATAAAAAAGCTTTTAAAAATGAGTGCATTTGTCTCTGATAGTGTTCTTTGAAAATTGATTCAATGAATTTTTCTTCATGAAAATTCTTATGTGACCTAAATATTAGGGTGAAAGATAAAGACATTTCGGATCACAATGACACAAATACCACAAAATAGTAAGCACAACAAAATAAAGTTATATTAATGTAGTCAAAGGTTTCTATTCAGTAAACTGCTTCCCCTATAAGAGGCAATATTTATTTATTAATATTTGTTGTCAACTTAATTGATTAATAAGAAAGTAATGAGTCAACAAGTGTTAAATGGTCTTGGAGATCCAAGAGTATTTGTAGAAGATGGACCTCTGTTTTCAGGTTGCAAGCATAATTCTTGGCACAGAAAACAATGAAAGCCTACACAGAATTTAGCAATAAAGTGAGTGATACCACTTACTTATGCTATATGACTTTAGAGGCCTAAAAAAATTAGTGAGGGGGTAGGCTATTGAAGACTTCTAAGCAGATAAGGACTTGGAACCAGAGCTTGAGGTTATTCATAGAATTTAAAGGTAGAAGAATGATGGGATGTAGAAAACATCTCAGGAATAAAGACAGAAAATGTTAAAGGTACAATTAGGGAGGTCAGAAAAATATTCTTCTACTAGGAAAAATATCTTTTATTGTTACTGGAATAGAGACTAAGTCTGATTTCAATGAGATGATTTACCTACACAACTGCATTGTAAAACATTTACTTTAGGACCAAATCACCTACAATTGTCTTTCTGTGGGCCAAATTACATTTGGTTTTATTTAATATACATATACAATATGTGAGGGCTGTCAGAAAAGTCTCCAGCCATGTCGTGTGAAAAAAAGAGGCATTTATGGCTGGATTTTTTTTCCCAGATAGCCCTCGTATATATGAATGTATGTATGTGTTTATCAAGGGAGTGAGAGAGAGAGAGCAGGAGTTCAAAACTCACATGCTGATGAGTTAAGGTTTTACCTTTTTTGTTTTTGTTTTTTTAATCTGAGAGACAGAGAGGAAGAGTGAGAGAGACAGATACATGGCCACAGTGTATAAAATAATAGACCAGAAAGGATGCTAGATAGTAATTAATCTGAAGAATAGAGCCACCTCTCTGTTCCAAGATGTTATTAGCATCTAGAAGGAAGACAATATTATCAGATTTTCTGGAAATCCAGATTTTTATGTGAAATCATCAAAATTTCAAATGCTGGCAAATAATTTAAATAAACAAAGTAAACTGGTGCTGGCATTAATCCAGGCCCATGACGATGAGTCTATCACCTCAGATTCCTACACATCCCAGTGCATGCAAACATACACAAATTCATGGAAATAAAGGTAATAGAGTCTGGATTTTCTTTCCATAAATGCCAATTTTAAGATCAACAGCAACACATTAGAATCTGCACTGTATGTATGGTCAGGAGGGCAAATATAAAGAAAGCAGGCCTCACGGAAGGCGGTTAAGCATGACTGTTTTATGTTGACCTCTTTGTTTCATTGGAAATCAGAACAAAAACTGTCCAACTTGATCAGGGGCACTGAACTTCTGCTCTGAGTTAAATGCTAAATTACAGGTGGTTAACATGGTCCATGAGTACCGCGACTGATTTATTCTCATTTTACTGGTTTGAATTTTTGTCTCAATTGGAATTAGCACAGCACGTGTACCTCATTTATTGGCTACCTGGATCCTGAGCAATACTCATTGTTTCTTAATCTCTCCCCCACAGTAAATGTGAGGCAATCATCATTTCAATACTGACTCTTGCTAATATTGACACCCATCAAGTCTTTAGTCATCTTGAGTCATGGTGGCTTCTTCTACTTGATGACAAGCTATGGTATAGGGTATGTCAGCAAAAGACTAGGGTTTTATCATTTACTAGCTGTTGGGTTAATTAATTGCACTAATCACTAAATTCCACAAGTCTCCATGATGCTGTGGACAACTTAGGAGAGACCAACCTTAAATTGAACTAAGAAGTGGTAATGGCTTAGCCTCAGGCAAGGTGACCAGATTTGCAATGGTGTAACCGGTAACACAGAGCTACCTAAGAAATAAAAGACCTGGGACAACGTCATTGCCCTTTTTGTCTAGCTTTTCCAAGGAGCTTTTCTTCATGCTCTTCACACTCTACCTACTTATTAACATATTTTGGGTCCTCTCTGGCCTCCGTAGGGTGCTTTTGTCAACACACATCTGGATGGACTGAGCAAGCAATAGCATCTTTTCATGACCCAATAAAGCTTGATCAAATACTTCATCAGCCTGAGTAACAACAGTGAAAATGTTAGTGAGTGTTGGTTTAATAGTGGACACTGGAGTATACTGCTTTGTTTCCCATTTATGTTGAGACTGAGGCATCTTGTTTGAACGTCTATTGAGGAGAAAGATTCTGTGAGAATGAATCGGGGGAGCAAAAGAGAATGCGTTTTCTCCCCGTACAAAAGAAGAGTGTCACTTACTAGCACACCACTAGAGGGCAATGTGGAGCTATTTTTCCGCACATGCTCAGAGGTCTCAAACTTTAAAACCAGTAAATCACAAAAGAATTGCCCAGAATTGCTCTCTCTATAGAAGCATCAAATGAGCTAACCACATTTAATATTAGCATAATGAATTCCAAATGAATTAATCATTAATTATGGTTAGACCCCATTGTTCAGGAATATATTTAATGACAATTATGACAGTAAATTTACTTTTTGGATTTGCTAAAATGTTGCAGATATTTAGGTTTGAAAATACATCAATTGCGTCTGAAAAATAAAGTACAGCAGTATTTTCTCTACTGAATGAACTGTGGATGAGTCCTATTGAAATAACTTTGGGTGGATAGCCATGTAAATTATTTTCTATTATGGATATTCTGAACGATTCCACAGATTTCAAATTATTGATCAGACTTTCATCACTGTTTGGTTAACCTTTCTTATATAATACACTAGACTGGAATAAAGGAGGCTAAAGAAATACTTAATAATTCTTTGAGCATCCAAAATAGATTACTCCTGGCCAGTATCTTCTTGGTGGCTAGGGAAAAGGGGAATGAATGCATATTTATTGATTATAGGGGCTGTGAAGACACAGGATGGGTAATAAGGAGAATTACTGGTTCTCCTTCCACAAAGACTTGGTAGGTGAGACCCATTATTCTAAGAGCCTTGGTTGAGGTTTGCCCGAAGGTAGGGAGAAGCACGTTGCTATCTGGGGCAGAGGGAATGAATCAAGGGACCTGCAGATAGCTCCTCAGGTGCAAGACCAAGATGCTGTACTGGGTAATAAAAGCCAGTGAGGAAGAAAAAGATCATTATTTTTTAATTAATATTTTATGTGACTTAAACGCCACTGGCATGTGCCAGATTGACAGCCCATAATCCTTTATTCACTCAGTGGCCTTGTCCAGGCCAAGTGCTTGTCAGGGCTGCGTCTCCATGTTCCTGCGTCTTCTGCCCTCCCTGTGTGCACTGCCAATGAGTCAATTAGAGAAAATTAAGGGTGGTAGCTGCTTTCCTAATGCAGATGCCTGCTCATGGCAGTGAACCAGGTCCACCACACATGCAGAGCACAGGCCACTGGATCGCTGTCAGATGGTACATGTTGTTGTGCACCTTTGACCCATTGGACCTAACCCATTTAATTAAGTGTAAGAGGTGGATGGCAAATACAGCTGGCTGCATTGATCTCTAAAAAGGATGAGCAATTCATACTTGAGCAAGGTGCAATTTATGTAATGTATCCAATATTCCATTCTACCTTATTACATACACTTCTTTGCAAATCAAATTAATAGTTAACCTAATTAGGACCTTTATGGGGTTTTTTTCTTTTTTTAGAAACACTGTCCACAGGATGGTCAGATTATCACATGACTTTCTCATTAACCAGTCCTGCAGGTGCCAGATCATCTACTAGTCTGTGTGAAGAGGTAGGTGTTTGAGTCCAAAGGAGAACTAAGGTAAATTGTCTTTAATCTAGAAGGGTCTATCACCAGCAAGAAAATTAGGTAAAAATAAACTTTTAAAGAGATGTTTCAGTGTTTGGCAGATAAAAGGTGCTTAACAAATATTTGCTGAATTGATGAATGTATGGGACCAGAAAGTCTATATTACTTAGTGAAGGTTAAATACCAAGCCCCTAATCAATCCCAACATAGAACTCAGACTTCTTGACCCCAAACTGCACATTGTATACATACAGATTCATGACAAATGAATCCAGAGAGGTTGTGCCACATTTCCCCCTCTCACTTGCATAGTCAGATTCAATTCTTCTTCATTCATTCATTCGTTAATTCACTTGTTAATTATCATTGAGCATCTCCTGTATGTAAGACATGGTTACAAGTTTCCTAGGGTAAACAAGGGTTTTTTTTTTTTAAGCCTTACTTGCCTTGATGAAGCTTTTCATGAAAAAGCTGTGTTGGTATTAAAAATAAATCAGAGCAAAGTGTTCTGGAATCAGAGAGGAGAGACTCTGGAGAAGATGGCAGTTTTGGTGAATCTTTTGATGAGGAAAGGCTGAGAAAGACTGGAATAAGCCAATGCATGTTGAAGAGCTCCAAATGGCTGGAGATCACGTATGTTAGGATCAAAACTTGAAGACAATGACAATTTCTCCTCCTCCCCTTTCTCCTAGTAGTAATATTTGTTGGATGCTTAATTAGGCCCTTGGTTAACGACCTCACATCCCATATTTTACTTAGTCCTCACTTTAATCCAGTGGCTGGCATAGAGTAAGTACTCAAGACACATTTGTTGAATGGATTAATGATTATCTTCCTTACAGGTAAGTGCAAGAATTCTAATTTCAAGGTTCAATCTCTCATCCTCTGTACTGCTTACCTTTTATTAAATAAGAGATGGTGAGTTGAAGAACATTTTGAATAAGTTTCAAACTGTGCTTTTAGGGAAATTACCTCCTCAGAACTATATAGTCCAGGAAAGATGGAAAAGATGTTGAAAATGGGTAATACTATAGAGGCAACTGTCATTGTCCAGACAAGGATCACAAAGGCCTGAACTGAAGTGGTATAGTACAAAGGAAGAGCAAAGGATGGGTGCGTGATAAAATTTATAGATCTATTTGGAGGGACAATGGGGAAAGGGGAGACATCAATAATGACTCCTAGATTTTGAGTGTGACTGTGAGATTTTTCATCCATTATTTCAAAGATATTACAAAGTAGATAGGGCAGGGATGGTCATGCCCATTTTAGAAGTGGAGGCACTGAGATCTGGGTACAATCAACTCTGGCAGAGAAGACACAGGCAGAAGATCGGGTTTTTCTCTGGAATATTCTATAGAAGAGCCTTGGTCATCCATCAGAGCAGAAGAAACATGCCTCCCCTGCTCTGGCTGGTGGGGAGTGCTTTGGCAGAGAACCCTCAGAGTCAGGAATGACTGAGTAAATGTGTGGATTCCAGAGCACTGTGAGAAGCTTGCAGACAGAGCTATTAATGAGATGATTTCTCAGCAAAGCTATCCACCAGGAAATTACCAGAGACAAGGCAACCAAACATAGAGGATTTTTCTCTTCTTGCTCACACTTCTCAGAGAAAAAGTTGACTTAAATAAAAGACAAGGTGAACATACCTATGATCACCTGAGAGCCCTATTAACACGCAACACAACTACTGCTTACTTGCTGAATCCAAGCAAAAATATTATTAAGTTAGTTAAAAACTTATCCAAACTGACTCCCTAGCACACAGAGGTAAATAGAATAGAATAGAATAGAATAGAATAGAATAGAATAAAATGCTTTGGTTAGGAAATAAAACAGGACGCATATCTTTCCCTCCGACAAATGACCCCCATCCCTCCCCCTTGCCCTACTTCCTTCTTCCTTTTCCTTTACTTCCTGAGCTCCTCCCCTTCTGCGCTCTCTATTCATTTCTTTGGGTTTCTGGGACAGTGAAGGGGACAAGGAAGCAGAAGAGAATGGAATGCAGGAGCAATGAGGAGGAAGCATGAGAAACTTATGAATGGAGGTGCTGAGGTAAGAGACCGGAAGTCAGTGTAATGATCGGACTCCATGTTGAAGGCCACTCACTGTCCCAGATACCAGCGCTGCCATGCTTTATCACACGTCTCCTCACAGGAACCCCAAGAAGTGGGTCCAGTGATTGTCCCCACTTCGGGGATGAGAAAATGCAGGCTTAGTGATGGACAGAGAGCTCATTAAGAAGCAGCACATGAATACAAAGCCAGGCCTGTCCCACCCGCAGGTCCACCCATGCGTCACTGAAGAATAAAGACTGAGGAGGACAGCATGGGCACGGGGCTCCAGCTGGTTCACACGCTCTTTGAAGTGCAAAAGGAGAAACAAAAACACAAGACAGACATAATTCTGGTTTACCACCATGCCTCACGTTAAGTAGAACCAAAACTGAATTTCTCACTTTTTACTAATGTATATCAATACCATATTAATGCCATTTAATTTTCTCCTAACATCACGGTATCTTAGTATATGTCATGGTGACTATTATTTTATACTATGATTCTGCTTTTTTTACTCGACAAGTATCTGAGACTTTGTGTGTGTGTGTGTGTGTGTGTGTGTGTGTGCGTATCTACATGTGTGTGTATCAAAGTGGCCAGCTTAGTCTGCCAGCTTCTATATTCACTCAGGTTCCTGCCTTCATCTAGACAATATCTTTTGTTATCCAATTGCTGATCTTTAATTACCCAGTATGTCCAATAGGTGATATGCAGCCTGCACGCATACGTGTGTTTACTCACTTATAATTGTAGTAAAGGAAGAAGGAAGTAGGGCAAGGGGGAGGGATGGGGGTCATTTGTCAAAGGGAAAGATACGCATCCTCTTTGTAATGTTGCTTCTGCTTTCTTCATTATCTTCAGACTAAGTCCTATTTAATGTAACCCACTAAGTACTAGAAAACAGTGCTGCCCTTCAGCACTTTCTGGAATGGTATGACTGCTCCATAGCTATGCTATCCAATACTGAGCAAAGCACTGAAAATTCAGGTGGTATGACATAAGAACTAATATTTTTCATTCTGTTTAACTTCAATTAATTTCAGTTAAAATAGCCACATTTGGACAGTGGCTTCCATGGAGGACAGCACACCTATGCAGAAGCTCTGGTTACCTCCCTCTTTAATGGCATTGCCATAGTTACTAAAGTCTCATGGACAATGCCAAGGGCAGATGCAATGGATTCAATGTGAGGATTCCTGCTGCTGTTTTTCTCCTCAAATGTGAGGTAACTCACTGCAACACATACTATGATTTAATAGCTTGGGTGCAAGTATAATTTAGTAAGTTGAATACATATCACATTTGAAGGTAAAAATAAAGCATTTGTCTTGTATTTGATTCAATTTCTTATACACATCTTAAATTCTATCCTCATGATGATAAGACTTCCTCAACTGCTAAGACTTTGAGTACTTGCGGTTGTCAATTTTGTACTCTAAAATTTAGATTTCTTGCTCATTTGAGTATGCACTCAACTCAAGAAAATATGTTTAGATGGAAAATAACTTTGCTCATAATGGAAAGGGATATTACATTAATGATCATTTAAGGTGGCTGTAAAATGGAAGTCATTTTTAACCTCATGCTTTAATAAAATATGAAGAAATAAACTAAGAATAATTAGGTAAGAATAGAGACCTGGTAAAGATAATAATTACCAATGATAAATGGCACGGGGAACAGTGCATTAGGCCATTTGCTCATAAACAAATGTAGCTTCTGACCTATGTTCTCAACAAACATACTGGTATTTTAGCTACCAACTCAGGTTGTCTGGGCTAAGTGGGGAGGAGAAGGAGAGGAAACAAATTAGACAAAATCAAATGGACTTAAAATGAGCTGAGCCAAGAATCATCCAAATGTCAACATGAGTGGTAATAGTCAGGGGATGTATAGGAAAAGTTAAAAAAAAAAAGTGCTGTCAATATTAGGAAGTCAGTGAAATAAGAATCAGAGTAGACTTGTAGGTTCCAGCTAAATATATGGAATTATAATATTACTGGCATGTATTTATTTGGATTTTAATGGACAAGTTTGTACATGATGCCTTAAATTGATCTGGATTGTTATATAGCTGAATGTTTGGAAGAAGCTGCTGAAAGAATTTAAGCAAAGGGAAATGGTAAATAGCAGTTTATCCCGTTGTGGGGGTGACAACATGTGGTCAGGCTGGCCTTTCATCAGCGTTTTGTTTGTTAAGAACCAGAAGAGGAGTAGGCAGAGGAGAACCCAGAGGTATATATGAAGAGCTACAAACCTGAAACACTGCAGGTATGACCTCACCGAATGCACGGGGGCCCTGGGTTTCAGTAAGACTCACTGAGCACTTAGGGGTGAGCCTCAAAAGACCAGAGAACTTTCCTGCAGGCCAGATTTCACCCCAAGGAGATGAAAGTTCTGTAAGAATATACAGTGGAGAGGCTACAGCACTATGATTAGACACACCTAAGGTAGAAATGAATTTGCCTACTTAAAAGATAGAGGTTATTGAGCAATTTTCTTCACTTTTTTAAGTCCCATTATTGTCTTTTTTTCAATCTGTAAATGTAAACTTGCAACACCTTTAGTTAAGATATATATAATGGCTGTCCAGAAAAAAATCAGCCTTTGTCAATATAACAAGAACAGTTATATGGCTGGATACTTTCTGGATGGATATGTGTGTGTGTGTGTGTGTGTGTGTGTGTGTGTGTGTGTGTGTGTGTATGAGTATGTAGTTGATACTATATTTTAAAACAACTAAACAACTACATATTGGTTCAACATTTAATGAGTAATTTATGACCTAGATAGACCTCTTATATCTATTCATTACAGATTTAAGTTTTGTTTACTTTTTTTTTGGTGGGGGACTAACTTTCTCTTTGGTAATTCTTCTGACTCTTAAAAACCTACAAGAACCATCACCATGTGGTAGCTGTGAGCAAAAGCATTTTTATGTCACCACTCCTGTGCCTAAGCAGTAACGTGGAGAATGGACATTCATCTCACTCTCTGTGAATTATGAAATCCCTCTGACACTCATCAGCCCCACATCCTTTGAAACTGAGGACTGGGATCACATGAAGTCTGACAATTAAGTTTGCAAACTCATCCTAGAAAAAGTGCTACATGCCTCATTACTGAATATCACTAAGGTCACCTTTGAAGTACTCCCCTTGGAAGCTATGTACTGATGCCAGTGCCTAGTCTATCCTTCAAAGCAATTTTGGAAATCTTTTTCTGGAATGGCCATCAGAGCTGTTGTTGTATTACCCTTGATGGCCTGAATGTCATCAAAATATCTTCCTTTCAATATTTCCTTTATCTTTCAGTAAAGAAAAAGGTCACTGGGACCCAGATAAGGTGAGTAGGGAGGGTGTTCCAATACAGTTATTTCTTGACTGGCTAAAAACTCCCTCACAGACAGTGCCATGTGAGCTGGTGCATTGTCGTGATACAAGAGCCATAAATTGTTAGCAAAAAGTTCAGGTTGCTTTCATCTAACTTTTCCATGCAGCCTTTTCAGCACTTCCAAATAGTAAACTTGGTTGACTGTTTGTCTAGTCAGTACAAATTCATAATGAACTATACCTCTGATAATAAAATAAGGTTAACAACATCATTTTGACTCTTGATTTGGACTGATGAAATTTTTTGGTCATGGAGAATTGGCTGACTTCCAATGTGCATTTTGGCCCTTTGTTTCAAGGTCATGTTGGGACACCCATGTTTCATCACCAGTGATAACATGGCCCAAAATATCGTCTTGCCTCTCTAAAGGGTCTTGGCAAACGTCGACTCTTGTTTACTATTTAACATCAGTGGGCTCCTTTGGGATCATTTTTGTACACACCTTTCTCCTGTCAAGATTTTCAATTAAGATTTTCTTTACAATTTCTCTATCAATGTTTACTTAGTCTGCTATGCTTCTCACAGTCAGCTGACAATTTTGATGCACAATGTTTTTGTCAGTTCTGCTCATTACTAGCTGCGCTGATCTCTCTTCATCAATGATGCTTTCTCTCCCCTCAGAAAAACACTGAATCCATTTGTACACTGTTATTTTCTACAACACTCAGCAAGACGCTGCCACACATTGACAGGAACACAGTTGTGAGACACAGATATAGTAAGGTAATGAAATCCATTGAGATGTTTGTACAGTGCTGCCAACGTAAACGCATGGTGGCAAGTTCATGAACTTAATTGTCAAACCTGAACATTAATTCTGACCAGATGACCTAACCCTGGAATAATGTATAAGCTAAGAGGAGTCTCTGGTGTTTGCTGTGACATTTTGAATATATCAGTTAAGGGAGAAACAAAACTTCAAGCAAGCTTCAAGTAGAAAGACAATCTCACCCTTTTTAAAGATCTTTTAATTTTTACCTGAAATATTAGTTTATAATTTGTTTTTCATGTTATTTATAAGATTTGGCCATGAATCACTGGTGGTTGTTTTATTGAATCAAATCTACCAATAAAAATTTCTATCAATGAAAGAATTAAAAAGGATATGCTATACTTTCTAAAAGCCCCTTCCAAAGAAGATTTCCAAAAGATACAATACACAGCAATATCACTGGAGTTCGTATTTACCATTCTAAGAAACACTCAGATGGAGCAGTGCTCACTTGTTTCAGTAAATTTTATTCCTTCAGTCAAACATCATATTGTGTTCTACCTGTGCCCCTACCATCCTATTCTACAGCAAGGAATATTCGTGTTTTCACTAAACCTATAATAAATACAGTTATAATACATATATATGTGATATAAATATATGTCACATTTACTCCAGCTCATTGTATTTCTGAACTCTTTATGTGTTCCAGAGGAGATAAAGCTCAAGTTGGAAAATTAACTCAGAAATACATGTAGGACATTTCTAAATACCTTTTCTAGACTTAGTCAAACATCAAAGCCACCTGCATGCTCCTAAGACTGAAGGACTCTAAAAGCACCATGAAAATATCATGAAAAATTGAAATCCCAACGAAAGTGCTCTGATTATTTTGTTGCTCAAGAATTTTATTTTATTTGCCATTACTTGAAGTAGGAGGGCTATCAACAAAGACTAATATTTTTTCTCCTGTGTGAGCATAATTTTTCCTACACTGTAATTATTAAAAAATAATTTTGACTCAAAGCAAAAATAATAAAGTAGGGAAGTGTAATTAGAGAGGTATTTAAAGAATACACTAGTAGTTTCAAAGATAAGTCAAGAAATATTTTTCAGTACTGAATGTTAACAAGTGATGTCTTTTCAGGATTCAAGGCAATGAATACGGTATGAACTATATTTATCACAAATATATTAGTTAGGGTACACACAGACCAAGCTGCTATAATAAGAAAACACCAAAATAAAGCAGCTTGAATGAAGTTGACAGTTGAAAAGTGACCAGTCCAGTGTTGGTCATCTGGTTTTGACAATCGCTGTGACTTTCATCTCTGGGTCTAATTCTATGTCATATCCCAGGTAGTAAGAAGGGCCTGAGTGTTCACATTGCTCATGCAAAGCCTGAGAATGACACCTGTCACATTTACTTATCTGCACTGTCCAGCACTTAGTCATACAGCAACCCACCCCTGCAGAGAAGGCCATGCATGAAACTTACATTTAGGTGGGAGTCCATGTGTCTTACTATTAATAAAATCTATTATTAAAGTCACTGCCTTTGGAGGAAATCAGAAGAGACAATGCATTGAAAGTTCTTTCAAAAGGAGAATAATTATCAAGCTGTTTCAGAACAATGCTAATTATTTACACATGCTCTCCCCTTTCCTGCATGCACTACCCTTAAGACATGAGCATCCTTACACACTCTGAAGGCGGGTGTCATTTTTCTTTATGTTTCATACCTCCAGTGCCTACCATCACTTTTAGCACATAGTAAAAACTTAAAAGTAATTTGTTGAATGAATAAGTGAGTAGCTAAATGAAAGGATTTAGAAGTAAAAAACCTGACATTCAAAAAGACTAAGTATCTTTGCCAAGGTCAAATAGCTTATAGCTAGTAGAGACCTAGGATTTAACTCAGATCCATTTGAAGCTTTCCTCCTCAGTGATTCTCCTGCAAGAAAGTTCCTGTGATAAAAACAAGTCATCCGCCTGAGAGAATCTCTGCGTCCATAAACTAGAATATAAAATCTGTAAGGACTACTGCTTTGTCAGCAAAAGATCTGTTGCATTTCTTTTGTGGAATGTGAAAAATACTCATGTTGGTCTCGTAAATTTCCTGAGCATTCATTCACTCACTGTTCTCTGAACATTTTGAGGTCAGAGCAATCTGTGCTTGACTGATTCTCAAGTGAATAGTTCTAACGAGAAGGCTCATTCTGACGGGCTGCATTTTTGCTTATGATTATGAATAGTAAGGTTAACATCCGATTAATGAGTGTTTTAACAAATGCTCAATACGAGAACATTCACATATTCCTGGTCTCATCCTTTACCTGTCAGCTATTAATATAAGATTTCTGAATGTATTCCTTCAAAAACCATTAAATCTGGAAATGGACTAAGTGGGCTCCCATCCATGGGTTTGAGTATTGATGCTCACTCAGGAAGCGAAGTTTGCTGCTTTTTTCTTTATCCTTGAAGGCAGAATTCAGAGGGAGTTTGCTGAATACTTAACACAGGACAAATTTCTACCAACATGAGAAACATCATGGTGTGTGTGTGTGTGTGTGGCGGGGGAGAAACTGCGTAAGAGTCCAAAGACCACGCTTAACATGTACAGATTTTATGTTTGTGAAAATGATGTGTGTGGGAAATTAAGTTGGCAAATGATTTAGCTGGAAAAATTGAGATGTTATGACATTATTTACACACCTAAGAAAAATAGTGGAGGTAGAAACAGCTGAAACCAGTATAAAAATATTTTCCCCCCAATCACCACCTCTATTTTGGGGGGGTTATTTATGTGAAAATATTTCATAATGGTTGGAAAATGTGAATTCTCCAAGTCATTCTGTATTTTGCAATATGGCGGATTTAGTACGAAAAACCCTTCGTGTTTATGATGGTTAATTTTACATGTCAACTTGACTCGCCGTAGGGTGTATGGATTAAACATCAATTCTGGGTTGTGTCTCTGGGGGTGTTCACGGGCTTTCATCAGTGGACTGAGTGAAGCAGATTACCCTGTCCAGTGTAAGTGGGTGCTATCCATTTCATTGAGGGCCTGAATAGAGCAACAGGTAGAGGAAAGAGGGATTCGCCCTCTTCCCCACCTCACCGCCTGAGCTGGGACATCTCATCTCCCGCCCTCGCACTGGGACTTACACTACCAGCTCCCTGATTCTCAGTCCTGTGGGCTTGGACTGTGTTATACCACTGGTTTTCCCAAGGTTTCTGGCCTGCATATGCATTATATATAAGGGGGACCCCTAAAACAGAATTATTTTCTGGAGGGCAGGACTACTGTGGTACAAGCTTTCCTTGCTAGGTGAGTGTTCTAGAAACCCATCTGCATCCATGTACCAGCTGGCATTGTGAGAGGCTGCATTTGGCTTCAGAGAATTGTTTTTGGAGACTCTGTCAGTGTGTTTGCCCATTTCACGATGGGCATTTTGCACAGTGTGTGGTGTGACAACATACCTGCCCACGCTGTGCTGAGTGCTTAGCAGTTTCTGACTAAAATGGCATGAGCCCTGCGCCTCACCCTCTCTATTTACCTGATCTCACCCTGAGCAACTCTTTGTTTCCCTGGAAGAAATATATCCTCAAAGGGAAATATTTTGCCGAAGTGAAAGAGGTGAAACAAAAAATGGCAAAAACACTAAAAAGCATCAAACCCGGTAAGTTCAAAAACTGTTTTGAGCAGTGGAAAAAGGGTCTTGATGGGTATATTGTCTCAGATGGAGAGTACTTTGAAGGTGACTGAAGTTTAAACATGTGAGAATAAATACACAATTTTTTATAAATAAATTCTGTTTTTAGGGGGGATTCCTTTACACACACACACACACACACACACACAATGCTTTTGAGTAAGGCATTATACACACATACACACACACACACACACACACACACACACACACATATAACATCTCCTATTGGGGGGTTCCCTGGTGGTGTACTGGCTAAGGCTTCAGCGCTCTCAATGCCATGGCCTAGGTTCGATTCCCAGCCAGGGAGCTACCAAAAAAAAAAAATCTCCTATTGGTTCTGTTTATTGGGAAAACCCTGACTAATACAATGTTCTCCCTCTGGCCACTCTGCAATTCATCCTCAATCATAAAATTCACAACCATTTGCTGGGCCAATTTCCTGACAAATAAAATTTACATTTCCAGTCAGCCTTATGGCTATGTTTCTGTAAGGAAAAAGGGATCGTTTCTCTTTAATTATGAAAGAAGCAAAAACTTTATCAAAATATTTCAGTGGTTTCACATAGTTTACATCTTTAATCTCCCCAATAACCTCAAACAATCTGTAATTTTATCTTGCAATGTGGAAATTGAGGATTGGAGAGGCTTCAGTATTTGTCAGTGGTATTTCAAATAATGAAAAGAGGGGTCAGAGTCTAAGTTAAGTCTGATTGCAAGTCTACTCTTCTTTCTATAATGGGCAATACTGTGTTTTTGGCACGTGATAAATGTTGATTGAAATGGTGATTTACAGCATTAAACTCCAAACGCACTAATGCTCCGATAACTCCATCTAATTAGCCCAACAGACTTCTCCAAGTAATTCTATTTTGCTGTTATTATAATGTTAATGAACTTGAACAATTTATTTGTTTTGATACTTGCACCTGTAATATGCATGCATTTCATTGATAAAAATAAGGAAACCTGAGACCGCTCACTGACTCTCAGAGACACCAGGCAGAGCACTGCAGGGCCACATTTACATATGAAACAACTTGTTTTCAGAGAAAACAAATTGTTCTACTTAGAAGTTATTGTAAGAGTCATCATTATTCAATTTAATATGCATTTTAAATAGAATATAACTCATACACAGTCTTTGTATATAATGGGAAACTCTGCATGTCTGATGTTGGAAATTTTAGTTGAAAAGTAAGCAAAACACGTGAGAGTGGCTAGTGAAGTAGGAAGAGACCTCGTGTGTGTATAGGTATGTATTAGAGAGACAGAGACTGAGATAGAGAAACACACACACAGATACACAGAAAGAAAGATAAGTTGGGAAAAAAGTAGACTTTCAAACTTCTATAGTTTCAGTGAACCAAAGGAAAAGACAATTCTTCAGGGACTAAATGCCTGTAGAAAAATGTTTTAGCCTTTAGCAAATTACTCTAGTATTTCAGAGGAATTGGCTTTATTTCCTAGATATTTTTCCAAGCTGTACTTGACTTTCCCGTGATAGCCTGTGAAGGGTACTTAACCAATTGTAATAGTGCACAGGGGTTAAGAAATGCTTTTGAGTCAGGCAGTTTGAGTCTTAGTTCTGTCATTACTTGCTAGGAGTCATTTATGCTTCTCAGCCTCAGTTTAACTTGAGCTTTGTTAACCCATCTGTAAAATGGCATCAGTTAGAGCACTGTTTCTCAGGATGACTGAGTGGATGAAGTGAGACGATTAATATAAAATACATTGACTGAGCTTGGCACATAGTAAGAGCTCAGTAAATGCTATTTATTGCTATTATTACAACATGTGGAAGCCTTCACTTATTTGTAGTGCACCTTATTCCATTTATCATATAGAGCAGAAGCAATAATATCTGCTTGGTTTTTTTGTTTGTTTTTGTTTCTGTTTTTTTTTTGGTTTTTTTTGTGGGGGTGGTTCCCTGGCTGGGAATTGAAACCAGGCCGCAGCGTTGAGAGCACTGAAACCTAGCCACTACACCACCAGGGAACCCCTTGTGCTTGTTTTATTGAACAGTATTAATATAAGCTTTCCTTTTGTTTTCTCCTCAAAGTCTACCATGAAATGTAGTTCACAGACAATAAAAGTATAGTCGTCACATGAAAAGTTTCAAATTCATAGTAACAGTCCATTCAGAAAAAAGAAAGAAAATCTGAAACCAGATTTTGTTTTCTGAAGATACACGAGATTGTTTCAAAAATGAGTGCACCCTGCACCAAGCTGACAAGCTGCTTCCGCCTGCCATGCTGGCTCTTGCAAACACCAGGAGTGCTTGTTATGTTTATTTGACGGAATGACAAGGTAACCCGACCAACGACAGAAAAATCACAGCAGCGCGTGCACTGGCAATTTTACAACTTCCAAACCCTTCCCTCTCCATTCAGAGACAATGGATAGCATTTACTCTGTTATTGCAAAGACATAACTACTACTCATCAGCAAACATTCCTTAAATAGTTTCCACTTGAATTCATGTGTGTCCACAAAGGCAAGGTTGGTGTCCAATTTCTAATTTGCATCTGGACATTGATATGAGAGGTGTGTTGGATGACTGAGGTCATCGTGCCTCTGATGACACGTGGGATGTCAGAACCACCCTACCGCTATCATTTCACTGTCAGCAACCTTTCCCTGCACGCCTGCCTGGTCACTCTAACGCGTTCTTACGCCAACAACACTGCTTTCGGTGTTGAGTTCTTTCTTAACTTTTCATTTAAAAAGGTTTTTTTTTTTTTATTGTTGGTCATGATGCTTTAGAAAGTAGATGGTACTTGCTTCAGAATGTTTTTTCATTTTAAATGCAGAAGGTGAGTGAGAACAAAAACAATTACGATTGAGAGTTACCTTTTGTATTGTGTTTTTAGGGTTGCTGTAGCCATATGTATGAACTTGGCTGAAGTGTAGACATCTATTCCCTCATAATTCCGACAGCTACCAAGGTCAGAGGGGCCACAGTCTCCCAGTAGCTTGAAGGGAGACTTCTTTTTTGTGTTTTCTGGCCTCTGGTGGCTGTTGTGTTCTTGCTGGCTGCATCACTCCAATCTCTTCCTCCTCTTCTTCCTCTGTCTCTCCTCTGCATGCCTCTTAGGGGCACGCATCCTTGAGTTTAGGGTCTACTTAATAATCTGGGGAAACTTCATCTAGAGCTCCTTAATGATATCTGTGACCACGTTTCAAACAAGGTCACATTCACAGGTTCTGGGGTTTAGGAGGTGCACATGTTGTTTGGGGGTCCACACTCAGAGCACTCCACCTTATAAAGAGGCGTATCCAAGAACTTTGTAACTTCTAAATGTCACTTCTCTGCTAATTGTTAAGAACACTCTGCTGATATTCACTTAAATGTTTGTAGAAAAAAATAAACTTGACTCATACTGTAAATTCTCAGAAACACTCCAGGTTACCAGGACAAATATTTAATCTCTACTAATGAAAGAAGTGGTGCACACAGGATGTAAGGGGCGAGAGCCTGCTTTGTTGCAGTTCTGCTTTTCTCATTTATGTAAATTAACACATAATGGAGCAAGAGAAATGCAACCCAACTCGTTGTGTTTTCTTTTAATGATTTATAACACAACCTGCTATTTCTGAACTGTATGACCATTCTTTTCTTATTTTCATGAGATAGAAAAATGCTTAGTTTACCTTTGAGCAAGTACAATTTGAGACAACATCATATTTCCAAGTATGGTTAAATATTGTTCTACGATTTGGGCTATGTATAAACAATGTCCCACCCCCTAAAATGACTGTGTTAATTAAATAAAATATACAAGTAATTTACATATTAGATATTCCCTCTGATTACTTGATTAGCTGATTAATACGCTCCAGGATAGACATTGCTAGAAATGATAGATTCTATTCAATTGCTGTCCTTCATTTTCTAATTTATCTGCAATAGTCTCACGACTAATATATGTCTACACTTTTACAATGAAATACCGATCATTAAAACATACATACCCATACTCTAATGCTTACACATGCAGAGCATCTGAAAAACAGAAACACTCTTACACGTACTATCTAATGAAAAAAAGGTGCCACTTTTAAAGGTGGACTTCTTTACATTCTTAACTACATAAATTTTGATTATCTAAATCTTAACTATGTGTCCCACATTCTGTGTTCCCCCCACCACCACTCTCAGAACAATTAAATGCCCAGGCACAGTCCTAAGAAGGAGAACAAAGCTCCTATCATCACAAAACACTGGGATACAGGAAAAAAGACTGGATACAAAGTCTAGATAGCAAGGAAAGTCAGAAGTCACCTACATGAGTATTGTCAGGACTCTTCAAAGTTATTACGGGTGTCAGAAAAGAGAATCCAAATGTCTTTTTGAGAATATCAGGAGTTTCACCCTGAGAATTCTAGATATTGAACAAAGCATTTAAAGAGAGCAACCAAGGTATAGGGCATAACTACCCAGTACTGGATGATTCAAACAATGATGGGTCCATCACTTTTTCTTTTCAATGACGCCATTTCTAGAACAGACATGGAGAGGAGGGAAAGAACACACCAATGTTACATAGTGAGGCAGTGACTGTCGCCTATTCCTAAGTTGCACATTAGAAAGGCCAACTCTGGGATGCCAAGGCCACTGCAGTGTGGTTTCCACTTCTTTTTTAACCCTGAATTCTTGTTTTCTCAGGACTTTTTGAATACAAAACATTATTTTCTCATAATAATGGATATGTAACAATGAGAAGAAAAGCTAGGGAGTGAGCAAGACTTACTGACTAGATAAAGAATTTGCACACAGGTTCTCAGCACTGGGGAATAAATTAGTACCTCAATAAAATCAGAGTTAAAGACATGATACGAAAACTTAGAAATATTTGGAAATAGGTGAATCCAAAACTGTTCAGTTCCGATTGTAGGCCATCACAACTCACACTCAAGTTCTTTCTATTCATTACACCTGCAACTGCCTTTTATGAATTTTCACTATGATTAAATTGGTTTGTTCACTAAACCTTAATCCTCCATTGTTTTCCATTGACTTTGCAGTCTTGTACTTATCACATCATGTCTTTTCCCATAAGAATAAATCCTACCCATCCTTTAAAACAAAATTCTCATGCCAGTATTTCTACCAGTCCCATATATAAGTAACCTTCCAACCTACCAAAGCAATTACTATTCTTGTGGAAACCTCTGACTTCATTTATTTTTTCATGAAATGTTTTTATATTTATCATGTGCAACTTTGGGAGCCTAAAATATGTCAGAGATGATTTGTTTCATTTCTTAGTATCCCTCCCTATCCTCAACATGTTGTCGTATGCATAATAGTTACTTAATAAATAATTGCATGCAATAATTTGATAAGAAATGATAAACCAGCCATTTGGTCTTTTAATACACTATCTATTGCAGAGATGTATGTATTCGTTTTGTTTTCTAATTTGGTTTTCATACGGCCTGCACTCTGGAAAACTCATCCATTTGGTGTTTTGACTCATGTCATATAAAAAATATTTGAAAATAAAATTATGACTCAGATGATATGCATTATGTTATAGTGAATTCATATATACATCTGTAAAATAAAAGCACTGAAACCTACTAAGGTGAATTTCAGAGACTATGAAATGCTAAGGAAACAAAAAGAAGATATGTTGCTCTTTGGGTTCATCTCAGTTCTTATTCCATCCTCAACATTCAGAATATAAATATCGTGCAAAGAGTACTGACAGGGAGAAAAAGCATGCAGCAAATATAAGAGGCATATTCAATCCAATCTGAGATAAACAATAGATTTTCATATGTTCCCATAGAAACTCCAGCTTGGAACCCACTCATTAAAACTGTCAGAATAAAACTGTATTATAAAATTACTGATATTAGCTTGAGAACAAGGAGAGAGACCCTGTATAAATACCAAAATTATTAAGTAATAACAGCAAGTTGAGTTCTTCCAGAAGTGCTCACAGAGCATGTGATATACATATTGTCAGTGACAATTATGATTCTCTCCTTTGAAATATATAATAGTTGGAGTTTGTGTTCACTATTGCTTCACTACATATAAATGCTCTGAATGAGAGAGGTGGGGATTCAGAAGGGGGTAAATCTACCTTCCCTTTTTATTGTCTTTACCATTAAATGACTTATTTATTTAGAGTTTTTGTGATCAGACTTTTCAAACTTCAGGACAAAAATCATTCTTTATAATTCCTATATCATGTTTCAAAAAATACAGAACAGAATATTGTTAACTAACACTTATAACATACTCCATTTCAAAATAAAAAAAAATCTTCGTAGTACTTATTTGTTTTTTATTCATCCATGTCAACTACTGTGGAGGCCACTAAAGTGAATTGATTTTTCTGATATAAAATGTTTACATGTCATAAACTCATAACTTCTATATTCCATGCATAACAGAATTTTTTTGATGGGGGTGTGATGCTGATGTTAACATTATAATTTACTTTATATTCACTGAACTCAGAATGCACTCTGGGAGTTATAAAGGTTCATTTCTCCACAGGCTAAGAGACCCATTTCTAAGAGCACTCAACTTAAATTTATTCTCCAAAACTACAATATGACAGGATCTATTCTTAATGCGATTTGTGACAGAAATCAGGAAATACATATAATGCAGTTTGGTATCTTCAGTACTCTTAAAAAGCTGAAGGTTCTGGCATAGTGAAATAATAAATGGCTGCCTAATTGTTTACTGAAGGATTTCCCCTTCCAATTAAAATGCTTTCATAAGATTTACTGTCCTCCCTGACCAACTTAAAAAAACACACACAGTCAAAACAACAGTGTTCATATATTGGACATCAAGCAGGTCAGGTCAGTGGAGAAGAGAAATGAAGTGAGCTCATTGATTTTTTTCAGCTTTATGCCTGGAGAAAGTTTTCAAGCTGCAGAAAGAAAAGGGAAAACTGAGAAGGAGACCAGTGTCTCCATTAATTGAGGACAGAAGTCTGAGATAACCAAAGCAACTAAAGTTTATGTGGAAACAACCAGAGAGGAGAGAATCACACAGGAGAGTTCTGGAGATTTATAAAGGGTCTTTCTTGAGTCTTCATTTGAGTATTTATTAGTGCATGTGTCTAAGGCGATTTCCCAAGGTTCAGGAAAGGAAGGGAAAAAAAAACTTTGCTGCTCACCCAGAGCCCTAAATAAGTAGGTTCTAAAACGCAGATAAAAAAGTCACATAATTTGGGAGTTCCCTGGTGGTGTAGTGGCTAAAGGCTTCAGCATTGGCGCTGTCAGCGCTGTGGCCTGAGTTCAATTCCCAGTCAGGGAGCTACCCACACACCAAAAAGAAAAAAAAAAAATCACATAATGTATGGGAATTTAGGTAGTGTACTCAGAAGTTATTGCCTTAATAGCAGGACAATTAGCCCTATGCTGTGAAATGGTACCAGTGCTCTAGTACCACGTAGTAGCTTAGAAGCAAGCTACAACCAAGACACATGTGTAAATGGAGTCTCCAACTGAGAGAAGTAAAAGAGGAAGAAATAAAAACTATTTGAAAAAATAGTGGCCAAAAATCTCCCAAGTTTGATGAAACCTATAAATCCACTGATTCAAGAATCTCAAACCGTCTCACACAGACAAAATGTAAAGAACACTACACTAAAACATCATAGTAAAATTGTATAAAATTAGTGAAGGATAAAAGACTCTTCAAAGCAGCCAGAGAAAAAAGCATATTGTATATGAAGGTACAAGGATATGAATGATTATAGTAGTCTTGTTGGAAACACGGTAATATAGGAGATAGTAAAGCATAGTAATATGATTAAAAATACTTAAAGAAAATAATGTGTTGGCCTTCCAATGCAAATGCATTTTGAAAAACAAGGACCAAAATAAAAACTTTTTCAGATGTACAAAAATTAAAAAATTAATCACCAAAATAACTACATTACGAAAGTCCTTCAAGAATAAAGAAAAATATATTAGTTCAAATCTAGACTAGCACAGAGGAATAAAGAGCACTAAAAATGTTAACTATGTAGTTAAATATAAAATACACCTTTTTCTCATTTTTTAACCTTTAAAGGGTATTTGATAAAAGAAAAATACAATAAGTATTGCAAACTTGTATAATACTAGGGTGCCAAAAAAATGTATACACATTTTAAGAGCTGTTATCTATTACATAAATACTGATGGTAACCACTTTGAGCACCTCTTGTAATTGCAGGAGGCAAATATGACTTGTATTCATCTTTTGTTATTGGTAATGTATTGAGTATTACAATTTTAATAGTTGTTTTCTTGCTTTAAATGTATTTTTGGCACCCCCTGTATTTCTACAAGGTCATTAGTGATAAGTCAAAATACATCCTATAAATTATAAGACAATCACTAAAGAAGCAAGACAGTGGCCACCAATGAGCCCACAAAGGATGCAAGATGAAGATTAAAAATAATTAATCTCCCTGAAATGTACAATAAGAATAAAAAGGGACAGAAAGAACATATGAGATAACAGATGAAACAAATAAAATACAAAGAGTAGGATGGTAGATATAAACCCAATCATACCAATATTCATATTAAATGTAAATGGCCTAACCACCTCAATTATAATAAAAGTCAGAGGTTATCAGATTGAATGAGTAAAGCTAGATCAACTATATGCTCCCTACAAGAAATCCACTTTAAATATAAAGACACAAATAGTTTGAAAGTAAAACAATGGGAGAATATATATCATGCTAACATACAAACAAAACATAGGCTGCAATTGTTAACATCAGACACAATGTAGATTACAGAGCAAGAGTTTTACCACTGATAAAGAATATATTTTTGGGTGATGGAAAGAGAAGTCACATTAGCTGGTGAACTTATTATACAACACGTTGACAATGCACTGTAGAATTGTATGCCTGAAACCTATGTAATCCTTGCTAACAGATGTCACCCCAATAAGTCTAACAATAAAAATAAATTTAAAATAATAATATTTTATAAATGATAAAGTAGTTAATGCATCTAGAGGACATAACAATCCTAAATAATTATGCACCTTATAAAAGAGCTTCAAATTATATCGCGGCAGAAACAGATAGAACTAAAAAGGAAAAACATTAATCTATGAGTGCAATTGCTTAATAAGTCAGGATGCTCTGTTTTTCTGTCTTTCCCCTCTAAGGAAGCCTTAAACCTAGCTCACAGGAGAACAATTCTCAGACCTCTATGCTCACACTCCGAGGGTCATACCTAAAGCTATAAGCTATGTTTCATCAGAAATTTTAGGACTTTGTCCTATCTCACTAGGTTATATTATTTCACAGTTGAATGGAAGAGATTTAATTTTCCAGAACGCCTTGATTTTCTTTCAGGAATTCCCTTGCAGTAGTATGTTCTCGCTGCAAATGCTAATCAGGCTCAGATTTCATCCCAGTTCCCTCTCTCATACTGAAAAGCCAGGACTGCGCTGTTTATGACAATATTTTTCTGAGCGTATTGATATAACATCGAACTTTTTCATTGAAAAATTAGCTTTGACTTTTCTTGTTTACTTTAGCTCTCATGTTGTCTTCCTTCATTTGTAAAATTGAGATGATATCTGACACGAGCATAATGGAAAAGATGAAAGAATAGATGGGTATCCGTAAAGTACTTGGAAGAAATGCAGTGAGTACCTGTCTGTAAACATTAAATGACATGGACAATTAAGGAGAGATCTAGATGAATTTGACCCAAATAAGACATTTTATAGACAAATACAGAAGATGGAGGAATAGTTTTTGATCAGATATTTACATTTAATGTTTGTAGAATGAACGACCCATTATAATCCCTTATTTTATCAATTTGATTTTACAAATGACAACTCAAATTATAAAATATAAGATGAGATGTGGAAGGGGTATGAAAACAGGATAAAAAGGGGAGATTTGGAGGTTTTTAAAGAAATTATATATATATGTATATGCATATATATATTCACCTGTGTACACATATAATACATATGTGTGTGTGTGTGTGTGTGTGTGTGTGTGTGTATTCAAATGAGCTCTTTTCTCCTCTAGCTCACTAACAGTATTCACCTTTGTAAAAGACTCTTCCAAATAGCTCCAGGAAATTCACCAAGTGTAAGGCAATGGATCTGCTTTGGACTTCAGGGAGTAGAAATTGAGAAAGCAGTTACAAACAGAACAGTATATATTATTAAAGAACCACCCTGAGGCTGTCCTTAAAGAAAAAGCCTATAGGTTTAAAAGACACTAAACTAAAAAAAATCATAAAGGATAAAAACCATTCTTCCTGATATATCCTGAGTAATGATCTCATGGAAAGACCTTTATTCTTGCCTCTCATTCTTCCCTGAGCTCAGTCTAACTTTCCAACTCAGGATTTTCTCAGCCATTTGCAAATGGCTCTTCTAGTCTAGCAGAGACCAGTTCACTCTTCTTATCCTTCCCACTAAATTGAGGGCTGCTCTTTTGTTTACATTTTTTTATTCAAATTAATTAATTTCAATAAAGGACCATGTTTCATACAATTTTATACATTTGGTGAGTTATCTGAGTTTAAAAATCAAGAACCCTCAACTATTTTTATTTATTTATTTTTTGAATTTTCAAAACTTTAGATAAAGAATGAGACAAGCAATTACATTTACTTTAATGAAATTATATATATAAAATATAGGTCCTAACATTCATTAATCCTGTTTTCTTTTGTGATTAATTTTGATAGTATGTTTTATCTTTAACATTATACTTTTCAATATTTAATCTATTTTATAAAATTATTTTTATGAAATTATAATGTACCTACAGAAAAGTGCACAAATAATAAGTGTAGAGCTTGAAGAATTTTCACGAATGTTCTTCCATGTCCTCTCCATTTTACTGTCCACCTCCTTCAAAGCAAGCCAGTTTTTTCACTATAGATTAGTTTTAGCTGAGTGGAATCACACAATATGTATTATTTTTGTGTCTGGTTTCTTCCACCCAAAGTTATATGTGCTGTTGTTGTTCCACTCTGCTACATTAAAAGTAGTTATTTAGTTATATGAATTCCATGAATTTTTATTGACTGTTGTGCTGTTTCTTATTGGCAGCTGTCCAAACAATGCTGTCGGATTGTAGTTAAAGAAACCTTTCAGTCCATGTGCATATATTTTTACTGGGTTTATATTTAGATAATGTGGTGCTTAGGGAGGGCGTGACAGGGTGTGGAGATGTCCATCTTCAGTAGAGAGTACCAGAGTTTTCCAAAGTGGAAATCATGAGAGTTCCAGAGCAACACTCGGCTACTTTCAAAAGTGTGTTTTAGCTCACAATTAGGTAAAGCAGACAAACCAAACACTATAAATTTCAAGATTTCTAATAACACAAGTCAAAGTATATGGAACTCTACTATATGTGCGAGGACTATCCAGAAAAAATCCAACCATAAATGCTTCTATTTTTCATAATACATGGCTGGATACTTTCTAGACAGCCTTCAGATTTGCTAAACTGATGGAGAAACGATAAGAAAAACAACGCCTTATTAGCATGTGCATAATGTTTTAAACTTTAGAAAAACTGCAAATACCTTTATTTTTTACTACCTTAGCTAAATTTCATAAAAAGTTTGTAAGGTATTGCATTGTGTACATGGACCACAACTTTATTCAGCCATCTATCAAAGGACACTTGGGTTGTTTCCATGACTTGACCGCTGTAAACAGTGCTGCGATGAACATGGGGGTACATACAGCTTTGCAGACTAAGGTTTTCAAATTTTGGCAGTCGATACCCAGGAGGGAGATTGCTGGGTCATATGGTAACTAAATTTTTGGAGGACCCTCCATGCTGTCTTCCATAGTAGTTGTATGAATTTACATGCCCACCAGCAGTGTGTGAGGGCTCCTTTTACTCCGCACCCTCTCCAACTCATGTTCCTTGTCTTGTTGATAATGGCCTTCCTCACAGGTGTGAGGTGGTACCTCATTTTGGTTTTGATTTGCATTTCCCTAATAGATAGTGCAGTTGAACTTATTTTTCTATATCCATTGGCCATTTGTATGTCTTCTTGAGAGAAATGCCTGTTCAGGTCCTCTGCCCATTTTTTAATTGGACTGTTTGTGTTTTTTGTTATTGAGTTATATGAGTTCTTTTAGATACTTTAGATATTAGCCCACAAGAAGCATGATACTCAGCCATAAGAAAAGAGGAAATACTACCATTTGCAACAATATGGATAGACCTTGAAATCACCATGCTAAGCAAAATAAACCAGACAGAAAAAATATGAAGAACCATATGACTTCACTTATATGTGGATATAAAACTGAAAGCAACAAAGAAACAAAAACTCATAGACACAGTCAACAGTTCAGTGTTCACCTGAGGTTAAGTGGGGAGGGGGACTCAAATACATGGTGATAGGAAGAGAACTGACACATAACGCAACACATAGATGTACTGTAGAAGTGTACACCTGGAACCTACGTAATTTTTACATTTAACCAATGTCACCCCAAGTAATTTAATAAAAAAAAAGTTCCTAGAGAAATGGAAACACAAAGTTTGTAAGGTAAGCATACTCTCCTGCTTTACAGATGAGAAAACCTGGGTCTCATACAGTCTCACAGCATGAGAATAAAAAGGTTACTGGGCCACCTATGACCAATAATTCATTAGAAACAGAATTCAAATCCTCATTTGATATCATTGGATTGTGAACAAATTTAATCACACATGGAACACCCATTTAAAAAAATTTTTCTTTTTTGTAAAAGAACCAAAGTAAAATATTTCCAATTAGTGTTATAAAGAGCTGAATAATTTTAATGTAAAAACACTTTAATATTTTTATAATGATAACAATGTAAATTTTGATATGTATATGTCTTACTAACTTCTCCTCCTCTATTAACTCTTTTCAATATCTGTTAACTTCCTGACACCATAAAATAGAGAATAAAAGATACTCTTTTTCTTCATTTTCACTGAAATACTCTAAGGCCAGAGTTTAAATCACTTTCGCAAGATCAAACACTACAGCAGAGAGAAAAATATGGATTTAAACCCAGTTTTGAATTCCTATCTAACACCACTTTTATTTACTTTTTAGTAATGCTTAGAGTATTTTTTTAAAATAGGAGTTATTGGCATCATGTCCTCTACTTAACATCATTGAAAGCATGGTAAGAATGAAAGCAAAATATGATTGAATATTTATAAAAAGAATTAAAAATATCTTTCCATGTAGGGGCTAAAACACTTCAAAAGTAGTGATAGATAACCATTAAAACTCTGAAAGTTTTTATTGTATGTTCTTTCATAAGGTTACACCAAATTCTCAGAACATTAGTTCACTGTACATTTCTGCTACTCCACATCAGTGATGGTAAAAGATTTTAATGAATTCTCTTTAAGATATACAACAGTTTAAAATGGCCTGATTAGACTTGGAAGAACTTAAAATCTTATAGAAGCATCTGCCATGTTAGTTTAATCTCAGTTGGAAAAGCAATGGCTGTATTTGGACATTTACATATAATAACTTTGTTCTCTAACCCTCATAAGTTTGTAAAGGTATATAATGTTATTTTTTTATAATTTGCATTGCATAGGGATTAGATATCATATTTTTAAAAACGTTTAATTAAATGGATAACCCAAATTTAATTTTTTAAACGATTAAACTTTGGTCAGAAGTGCAAACTCTAGTAAGAAGTCTGTCCCAAAATGTTGTTTTGTTTAATTAAACTCTATATTCTACAGTCATTTGTGGTTTCTTTAATTTATTTTGTTAACACAAATAAGTGTGCAGTAGTACCAGTGGTAATTCAGGTGGCAAATACTCTGCCTGGGAAGTGATCTTATTTTTTTATCAAGAATCTTTACCATAGCAACTGTCCAAAAACATTTACAAGGGACTGTGAGTTTCCAGTTCTGCTATGATAGCATGAGTTCTCTTTAGATCACTCATCTCATTGATAAAAACCATAAACTGTAAATACAAAACAAACAAACCCCCCAAAACCCCAAAATACAACTATTATTTGAGGGTTATACAAAAGTAGACAGGTTGCTGAATTAAGTAAGAACTTGGAAAAGTCAGAAAAGAGAAAACAGGCAAATAGAAAATAGACAGGGAAAACAGAAAATAAAAATAAAATGGTGCCCTAAATTAAGCCATTTACATAATTACATTAAATTTTAACAGTCTAGAAATCCCAGGTAAAAGGCAGAAATTTTCCGAGTGCCTAAAATAGCAAGACTCAACTACATACCACCTAAGAGAGACAGAGAAACTTCAAATAAACACAGGTTGAAAGTAAAGGATGGAACAAGATAGACCACGTAAATTTTTAAGTATAAGGGCTATATTGTGATCAGGTACAATTGTCTTGAAGACTAAGAGTATTACCAGAGATAAACAGAGACATTTATAATATTAAATGAGGTGATTTTCCAAGAAGATTTTACAATTATAAATGTATATTAGCTTAATAGCAAACTCTTAAAATAAATGAAACAAAAATATTGACAGAAATGAAAGGAGACATAGATTTCATGTTTTTTAAAAGTCTTGATTTTGACACTCAATCTTAGCAGTTGAGACTATTGATCAAAAAAATTAGAAGACATAAATCATCTGAAAAATACTATCAAAAACCTTGATCCAATTAACATTTATACAACTCTATGTCTATTGCAGAATACACATTATTTTAAAGTTCACATAATACATTCAACAAAATTAACAATATGCTGGTCCACAAAACAAGTCTCTTAGTTTAAAAATATTGAAATCAAATGGTATATTTTCTAATTATGACAAAATAAAATTAAAAGTCAATAATAATAAGACATGTAGGAAAGCCCAAAATTTAAAAAAATTAAGCAACACCCTTAATAACTCATGAGATAAAAAGTAATAAAGAAAAATTAGGAAGTTCCCTGGTGGTGTAGTGACTAGGCTTTGGCGCTCTCAACACTGCAGCCTGGGTTCGATTCCCAGCCAGGGAATCACCACCCCCCAAAAAAAATTAGAAAATATTTTGATAATGAATATACAACATATCAAAACGCGTGAGAAACAAGGAAAGTAGTACTTAGAGGAACACCAATAAATTTAAATATCTACATTATGAGGTTTGATCTTAAGAAATTAGAACTAGAAGAGCAACGTATGATTAAAATAAGTACAAGAAAGGAAATAGTCAAGATAAGAGCAGATATGAATAAAACAAAATAGAGACAGATAACAGAGACAATTGGTGGCATTAAAGGCTCTTTCTCTGACAAGATGAACACATCAGTGAACACCTACCTAGACTCATCACAGAAAAGAGAGAGAACATAAATGATCGCTATCAGAGATGCAAATGCAGTTATCACCATAAATAAGAGAATATTATAAATGAAAATTTTATGCCAACAAATATGTAAAAATAAAGTAGATAGATTTCATGAAAAACTGAATTTGCCAAAACCAATATGTGAAAAAAATACAAAATATAAAATACTTATAGGTGTTAGAAAGAAATTTCATTCATTATTAAAAGCCTTTCTGGAAAGGAAATCTTAGATCCAGATGGTCTCATTAGTGAATTCTATCAAATATTCTAGTAATAAATGATCAATTTTACACAAAGTTTTTTCATTAACAGAAATGTGTAAACTGTTTTAATTTTGTGAGACTGGTATAACTTTTAAAAAAGTGGCTAAAGTCACTACTATGCAAATAAAATTATGGGCACATACACCTCATGAATATTGCACAAAAATATTCTTAATATATTCAATATTAACAAATCAAATCCAACCATATAAGAAAAGGGTTATGCATCATGACCACATAAGATGGGTATGAGAGGTTCAAAATTAATTATCCTCAAAAATCACTCAATATAATTCACCATAAAATTGCTCAGTATAATTCACTGTATTTAAGAAAGGAAGAAAACCATATGATCATTTCAAGAGATAGAAATTTCACAAAAATTCAACATACTCATGATAAAAATTCCCAGAAACCTAGAATTAGGAAACTCCTCAATCTAACAGACATCTGTGAAGCACATATATCTAACATCCTATTTCATGTCTCGGCATTAAGATAAAAAACGAGGCAAAACATGCCTGCTTCCACCATTGCTATTCAACATTTTTCACGAGGTCTTAACCAAGAGAAGGCAAGAGAAAGACATAAAAGGCAGGTGATTAGCAATTAAGTGTAAAACTGTCCCTATTTACACAGGATGTGCTGGTTTAAAAGGAACTCGGAGCATCTACAAAATATTAGCGAACAAACAGGTGAATTTAACAAATCTTAGGACTCAAGGTTAATGATTTAAAAATACTTAAACTTTACAAAGAAACCACCAATTATTTTATTTAATCCACTGAATATTAAAGTAGGCAAATTAATTTTCAAAGTATTTTTTGAAAAGGTAAAGTATAATTTTTAAACTTTAGAAACACAAAGTTTCCTAGACATTGTATATGCACACAGATAATGTACATGAGTGTACATGTATGTGTGTGTATGTGGGTGTATGTGTGTAATTACTCTTTCTAGCTAAATTTTAAAATGTAAGTTCATGGTTATCAATGAGATAGGTTCATATCCCATTTTACCTTTAACAGTTTCCCTCGCTCTTTGGAACATACCTTACCAAGAGAACTTTCTAGATTTCTTGTTAAGCATTTGGAGAGATTTGCCAGTGTTAATCTCCCAAATGCCTCAACTTTGGTAGACTCAAGAATCCTGGAGAGCTTCCTTGTAATAAAGAGCGTCGTGATCCAAGGCACATTGTGAAGCTTTGCAGCTTTGCCTCATGAGCTCAGTCTGAGTTTGCACCACGCTCTCATTGCGGGGCAGCCCGTGCATGCCCCTGCAATCTCTCTCTCTGCGGGATGGCACCAGGATGAACTGGCAGAGACAATGTACACTGAATAACGAATAAATGAGAGTCCTCTCACATAGATTTGACAGCCATAAAATAGGAGTTTTGTGATTGCTTTAACATTCCAACTCAGAGGCTGAAGAAGAGAATATTATTTCTAAATGCCAAGCTAACTAAAATGGTGAAGACTTTCAGTAGGTGCTTCTCTTATTAGTGTTTGAAGCAATTACAGAGAGAGAATGGGTCAGTGCAATTTTCCTTCCCCACTTTAAAAAACCTTTTCTTGTGACTGCAAGAAAAGCTAGCTATTCAAATTCAAATCAGGCTTCTTATCACAAATGTTTGGTTTATGAGCGACACTGCAAGTAAGTAGCACCCTGCCTCCCACCCTCCCACCCACCCCCACCCCGGCCATCAGGCAGCATTTGAGGAGGTCAGTATGATTCATTGCAAATAAAATGGGGTTAAATCAACAGGTAGAATCAACTTGCTTTTTGCTTTATGGGAATTCAAATTTTGGCATCCCTTACAAAACATGTATTTCTTTATTTCTTTCTGTTAATAATATAGTCTCTTATTACTATGGAAAATTAGCTGTAAAATGAATGAACACTTCTACACAGGCTAGCCCTTTCTGAATAAACTGATTTTTTTTTTTTTTTTTTTTTTGCTTTTTGGTATGTGGGTAGCTCCCCGGCTGGGAATCGAACCCAGGCTGCAGTGCTGACAGCGCCAGCGCCGAAGCCTTAAGCCACTACACCACCAGGGAACTCCCTGAATAAACTGATTTTTAAAGAATTTCAAAATACCATAATTCAAGTATTGTATTTTGATAAAATTGTCTTGAAGACCGAGAGTATTACCAGAGATAAATAGAGAACTTGAGGTGGAGTACAATAAGAGATCTACGATTGGGAAGGAATTGGGCATATATGTAGAGAACAGCTTGATAACTCTAAGTTCCTGGCTTGATGGAAAATTCATTTTTCATTTTGTTGTTTTTTAGTCATAATGACATAGGCACAAAGGTTTATCCATAAAAGCAAAGGATAAAGAAAGGAACGTGATTAGATAATTCAAGATTAAAGAAAAATGGGCAGACTATCTTCCTAGTGAGAAAAAGATGAAAAATGTGTTGACTTTCATTTTATAAGAATTATTAAGATTAGAAGTTTCCATTTATCAGTGGAAAAAGAAAAATGGCCCTATGCACTTTTTGTACCCTGATGATGACATAAGCAGGCTACTCACTACTGAGAATCTAGATAAAATTCCCCAACCTAAAATCCAAAGAGAAAAAAATATGTGTGTATAGATTGATACCAGATAGAAAAAGAGAATATTTTAAGACTTACTCGATGCTCCAAATTGAAATAAAATTCCAAAGACTAATTTTCAAAGAAAGAAAGTTACTGAAATAAATAATTTATTTCCCTTCATAGAATAAAACTCACAGGTACTTACCTAACCTCTCGATGGAGTAATATCGCTGCTTACTATCCACACGAACTGTCTCGGCATAAGGACTGCCAACGCCGTAACCAATGATGTAACCTCGCACCACAATGTTTGGGTTCAAGGGAGGAGTCCAACTCATGATGATGCAGTTGGTCTGGGGCCTCACGTGAAGAGAGCTTGGCTGGTCAGGGACTTGAGACTCTAGAATTCAAAAAGAGGTACCATCAGCGTGTTTCAATACCAGAACATACAGAATGGTAAAATTCCCATTCAAACAAGACTTAAGATAAGGATCATACTCCGAACATCGACAAGCGGTGCATTACTGATGGCCCCAGTTCCTACTTGTTTCAGCACGTGTCACGTTTTTTATGTTTAAGTGTCACAGGATTTTTTAAGCACAAGAGGGTACTGAATTCTTCCCATAGGCACTGTAGTGTCATGCATCTTTATTCCAATAGATTTTTTCTTTGAGCATAGTTTTTCCCATATATTTCTTCTCAGGTACCATGAATAAGGGGTGAAGATGAAATAGCACACAAATCACATAGACAGCTTAAAATCGGTGCTGCTCCTTTTTAAGCAGATTGGTGATTAATGCAATGCTTGAGTAATTTTACAGAGACAGCACTGCACATGTGTCATCCTTGTCCTCAAGATGACCCCAGAACCAGAAATCTTCAGTCTGCAGAGCTCAAGTAATGGAAGTGTGGCCACCAAGCCTACGAAGCAACGAGTCCTTCAATAAGGAAGATCCAGTGCCCAGACCAAATATGGACAAATACAGAACTGGCCAATCAAACCTGCCAGATTGGAATTCCTTGGTGCTTTCTCTTGCTCTTTGCCCCGCTACCATAATTGGCCAAGTTCCGAAACCCTCCAATCAAAGCTTGTCCCACCAACATTACCTCATGCCACCCTGTTTCCCCTAATCCTTAAAACTTGTCTGGGCCACAGATTGAGGAAAGCAATTTGAACAGCATCTCCTGTCTCCTGCAAGTCAACTCAGCATTTAATAAACAAGCCCTGTCTTCTCTCAAAGGCTGGTGTCACAAATGTGGCTCTCACGTGCATCAGGCAGCCAACCCTCGCTTGATAACAAAATCAAGGTAGATGTGAGAATAATAAAAAGGAAAATGAAATGTCAAAAACTGCCTTGCACAAGGATTACTAGTTCTTATTTATCTAAAAAACAAAAATAAACTTAGCAGTCCTTTCTTAAGAAATGGCCAGGATGAAGAGTTTAGGCCATGGTTTGTTTAGCATGGTTAGGTGGCACTTGACCTATGGTTTATTGCATCTGTGAAAAGTGCATTTATTAGGCAAGGGGAGGAGATGGTGGCCTGGATTAAAGCCTCACAGACTTTAGAATGAGCACATTAGGTTTCCTATCAGGCTCTTGTCATTTACTAGCTGTGTGTCCTCATGATATTATTTATCTTCTCTGCATTTACCTTCTAAATAAATTGGCTTTCCAAATATTGATTGACTCAGAGCTTGACCTCTGAACATAAGAAAGAGAAGCCTTCATGTCTGTACTGTGTACTCACTAGCTGTGAGAGAACATAAGACCTTCTATCCTCTGTGTCTCAGTTTCCTTACACACAGAATGAGGATAAGGATATTAATGATCTCATATGGTAGTGAGCAGATTTAATGAGCAAATGCATAAAAGCACTCTCAGTATGAGTAGCTCCTAGTGACAGAATGCATGTGCTACCCTCACATAAATTTTCTTTTAAAGAGATTGTGTGTTGAACATTAATAAGTTGGCATTCTGATTTTTATATCATTCTTCCCTATAATCCCATCCTTGAAAAATTAGACATTTTCTGGACACATATCATCATTTAATTAATAAATATTTATAGAACACCTACTATGTTTGGGGTAAGGGACAGGTACCCATGAATATTAGGGTACAGGAGAGACTGAATAAGGCAGACATAAAACCTGCAGTCTTAGGAGTTTATAACTTAATGAGAAAGGCAGACAAACAAAAGGCAGTTATAATATGCTATGATAAATATTTTGATAGGGTCTATATAGATACATGTAATCCATTCTCTGAAAATAAGCTAAGTATGCTGGGAATAAATTTTTAAAAGGATGTGCCTATCTAAACTTTAGTAGTCCATTAAGGGCTTAGCACAATTCCAGGCAATAATAGACACTAAAAATATTAGTGATTTGAACCTTAAACAAACTATTTGTGTTCATTATTTCTTTCTTAAGTGATAATCTTTGATGGTAATGTATGCCAAATTATTCAAGAGAATTTGATAATTAAAGTTAACAATACATTTTTCTCCTTGATATAATAGCAAAAGTAGATGCAATCTCCACTACCAAATTTATTCATCTTCAACATGCATACTTGTAGCTTATGTGATAGATGGAATCGTGTCTTTTATTGACATTTTTAAAATAGGTACCATATTAACAGCTTTTTAAAAGATGCTCCATTCTAAAGATGTTACATCAACAGCATTTTCTAAAGATGTGGTCTTTTCTGAAGATGCCCATTTGTGAACAATAAAAGGCAAGCTATTATTTGTCTGTCTGAAGGTGCCTGTGATGAATGTAGAAAGGCATCATAAAAATATCTCAAAATGTGGATGTACACCTTAATAGCAGAAACACAGTGTTTTGGAAGTATTTCCCACTATAAAACCTAAGTAAAAGTAATAAAAGAGATGAAAAGGATGAATTAATACTTTTCAACCCTATTGACATGGAGGCTCTCCAGTGTCCTTGAAATGGAATGGGCTCTACAATAAATTCTGCTTAAGGCATTTGGAGCTTCTGCCATGATTATTGAAATGAGGTAATTTTACTTTCAGAAAATGACTAAATATTATTCAGATTGTCTGCAATTATGACTTTTTAAAAACAATAAGAAAACCTAAATATTTTAATGACAATTTTCAACATCTTTTAGAATAAACAGAAAAAAATTATTTCAAGTGTTTTCAGAACAATAACTTTCTCTATCTTTCTACAAACCCCAGAGTAGCTATGCTGCAAGTTAGTGAAGTTCAGACCCACAGAAAGACATCTCTTTGGGCTTTAAGGGTACCATCCTGGTGACTGTGCACAGTGGCTCTTAGAGTAGCAGGGCTGTTAGTACACAAGACGCATCCTCATATTTTACTGCATAAAGACAGTTTCAATCCTAGATCCCAACCTCAAAACATTTTTAACATTATAAAAAATAAGGGCATTAATATACAAGAGTATGTGCTGCCTCCCCGCTCTAAATATGTAGTGGCCTTTTACTACCCAGTTGAGAGCATAGGGCCAGAAGAAAGGGTATCTACCAGGCAGTACTAGGACTAAGCCGTCATCATATGGATAATTGTGTTAGGAGGCTGCTCCTAACCTGAAATTGCATGTCTGTGTCCTCCGTACTCAGTTCTTCATATAAAGACAGAAATGATCAGTTTTCTTTTAGCCAACATGAGTGAAGTTTTCTCTAAGACAGACAACCGCATGGATTATGAAAGTGGTTACTAGTGGAATGAACTAAGAAACATCAGTTTAGAAACTCTGTTGTGGTGGGTGTGTGACATGAGTACCCCTCTTAGGGGGACTGAAACTGAAATTCGCTACTCAGAAGAACTCCAAAGATGTAACGAGTATCTCTAGAATAATGATTGCACGTATAAAGCATAGGTAAGTACTAAGGCAATTGCTGAAATAATGTGAAACCAAAGAACACATGTTTCCTGAAATATCCAAATTAATGAGGCCCAAAATGTCTACTGGAGTCTGAATTATCAAGACAACTGGGTGGCAAACACATAACGCAGCACATAGACGATGCAACTGTAGAATTGTACACCTGGGACCTACGTAACTCTTGTTAACCAATGTCACCCCAGTAAGTTTAATAAACAAACAAATACATATGAAAAAACAGACAAACAAGAAAACAACTGGTTCAACTGCCATTCCTGAATATACTATGAAACGATGCATTCTTACTTTAATTTGTTGCTATTTTTTTCTCATCTCTAATATTCTAATCTCCTAATAATCTCCTCTTATTTTTTCCCCTTAGGATTTATTAAACACTCGCTTTGCTCTGTATCTAATGTGATTATTTCATGATCCTTTGTCTCATCTCCTTCTCAAAATCCTCTATATTGCCAGTAGCTAGAACAGTTTCTGGCACAAAGTACATAAAATAAAGACACAAAGTTTCCTTTTCCTATAAGGTTCAATACAATTGTCATTATGTACAACTGTCATTAAATATAAAATCACCACTATGTTCTGTAACTCTCTCCACAAGATAAGAATATCACGGAAATGAAACAAGATGAAAATAAAGTTATTAAAGTTATTTTCTCTCAGTGGCAAGCAAGCTCTGCCTCCACTGGCTCTTGCTAATGAAAACGATTGTTTCCCATCTGGTGTGGCTGTCACTACTGAGTGGGGTCAGGCGTTGGCACTTCTGACAAACACCCATATATCTGTTGTCTATTTAGTATGCTGCATTGTATGGGTCATTTTTTTTTAGACTTTTGTTCCAGTTCTAAATAGCCTATATTTCTTCACAGAGACTTAACCTAAGGCAATGGATACACCCAAAGTCAGTCTTTGCAGACAGGGCTGATACATGCTGGTACTAACGTGGTCGTTTCTGCTGGCTGGGCCCGTGCTCGCCAAGGGACGTGGTCTTCTTTAAGCCTCTCACCTCTGTCAGCTTGGGATGTTATTTATTTCTTTATGGTAGTGAAACAAATACTTCCGGTCACCGCTGAACTCTACCTTGTATTCTCTTTTTTCCAGTTCAACTCCTACCATCGTCTCAGTATTAATGTTTTAATATATTTTTTAAATTTACATGCAGCCAAATTCATTCAGGGGTAGGCGGTTCCATGGGTTTTGAAAAAGCCCTTCGAGCCCTGTAGCCACTGCTCCAGCTATACTCGTCATGCAACTGGAATAGCCCCGTCACCCCGGAAACTGCCCGTCACCCCGGAAACTGCCCGTCACCCCGGAAACTGCCCCGTCACCCCGGAAACTGCCCCCTGCTGCCCGTTCTGTAGTCATTCTCTCCAAATTTAGTGCAAGTAATGGATTTTAAATTTCACTCTCCTACAAACACACGCCTGTTCTGACTAATGTTACCATTTTCAGCATTACATTAAAAAAAATCCAGGTGTTTTTGGTTCTAATGGCAATACTGGCTAAAACTTACAAAGGTGTATACTCTGCCTAATTATTACATCCAGCATTTCAATAAATGTTTTATCATTTAATGTTTTGTAACCAGTTTGTGTTCTTAATGACGCTATCTATACACTTTATATCTGTATCTCCAATTTTGACTTTTCAAAGTTAGGCTTTGTAATCTTACCTGCATTTCACCTTTTTGTTTCCTTTTAATATGTTTTCCTTCAATCTTAATTGTTTTATGTCAACCAATCTCATATTCCATTGTTTTACTTTATTTTAGTTACTTGTGTTTGTGTAGTATTGATCTTACCCTATCACTGCTCTTGAACTTGAAAAGAAATGTTGATAGAAACTGAGAGTAAAATGGGGGTTGCCAGGGGGCAGGGGAGAGGGTGTTGGGAAAAGGGGGAAATACTGGGCCAAGGGCACAAACTTCCAGCAATGAGGTAAGTTCTGGGGATCTAGTGCACATAATAGGTACTATACTTAACAACACTGTATTACATACTTCAAAGTTGCTAAGAAAGTGTATATTAAGGGTTCTAACTTATACACACAAAGGTAATTATGTGAGCTGATAGATGTGTTAACCCTTATTATAGTAATCATTATGTTGTACATACTATTGCATGTGAGTTATAGCTCAAGAAAGCTGGAAAAAATTTTAAAGAGAAAACAAAATACGCGCAAAAACAGTAAAAAAAATGTACCAATTCAAGGAGAGCAGGTGAGTGCATAGTCAATGCTCCTAACAGTGAATTCTAATTCTAAAAAAAATAATAAAAAAGTGTATCCCAAGTCTATGTCAATTAAACTGGTAGACCTGGGGCAGGGGTGGTGGTGTTCATCTGTGTCCCTCAATTCCTGATTATCGACAATCCTACTCTTAGTGACAAAAAGGTAGACCACCAGAATCAAGTTGTCTGTCCAGGCCTAGTTAACAACTGGTATCTTCTTAAAGAGATAATTGGTCGAATTTCAGTTCCTATAGCCTCTGAACATTTTTTGATCATGGTTCACACTGATGATAATTCAGTGGTAAAAAGAGGGGAAAAAAAGATATTCTTTAGGGAGGAGACACTTAGTGACATGCCCCAAGATCAATTTTACCAAAACAATCAAGATTCTTTCCTTTCCTGGCCCCCTCCTGCTTAGAGATACCACGATATCCCGATTCCGGATTATCAAAAGGCTCAAACCTGCCCTTATTTTGGGTCTAATCTTGATAAACATGGGTTCCTGCTGCAGAGGTCTTAATTTGACAAGTACCACTGGGAACATCAGATACCTGTCTAGGGAGGAAACTGGCACACCAAATAGAACATGGGGGAAAAATCACAATTAAGTCAATTTTATTTACAAACTCCTGACTTCTTGGGTGGGAAAGCCTGAGTTGGACAGAGATGATGTGATTTTCTAAGAGCTGCTATGGAATCAGAGTGGATCAATATCTGAGAGATCTTTTCTTTTAGAGTTCAAGGTCACCAACTTCAAATATCATAAAATATCACTGAGATATTTCTACTATGATATATTTTATCAGCTACCTCATACTGAATAATCTCCAGATTTTTGGCCATTCAAACAATAAACCCTATTCTGCAAAGGGTACTGGGGATAGCATCTCAATCTTTGCTAAATGATGTACTTCCATGAATGCTACTCGAACTGGATTATAAACCTACTGTCTCAAACAGACCTATGTGTTTGCTTTAAAAAACAAAAACCCACATTATCTCTGAAATCTTAGCTAAAGTGTTCTCTAGAAAACTTAGTTTTTCCTTTTAATACCTTACATGAGGAAAAGGTAATGTGTTTCTATATTTAAGGAAAAATATACCAATGGGTGTTTGTAGCTCTCATTTACCTGTGTTTTTTGACTTCAAGAATAAAAAATCAACTGGTATAAATTGTATGAGTTTAACATAACTAACACCTAGCTACGAAAGCTTATATATTTACTAATCTAATTAATATTAATTAACAACTACTATGTAACCAGCACAGTGTACAGGACTGAGAAGTTCAAGTCAAATAAAGCATGGTCTTTGTTTCTAGTTTACTGAGAAGAGTGGGAGAACTGCTAAAATAGTCTGCCCACAGAGAGAGGATATAGGAAAGACATCCAAATGAAACTCGGATGAAAGAAAGCTTCTCAGAGGTAAAACATCCAGTGAACTTCCAAGGACAAGAATGTGTGAAGCCGTGTGACAGGGACACTCTGACAGAAGAAACACTAAGTGCAAAAGCGTAAGTACATGTGGAGGGATGCATAGATGTACAAAGCTGTGATGAAGTGTCAGACTTGAGGCTGAGGACAGGACCATAATAGGATGAATTTGAATAGGAAAATGTCATCTAATATGGTTATGAAAAGCCTTCTGACAGCACTATGGATCTAGAGAGCAGGGAGAGCACTTCGGCAGGAGTCTGTTCAGGTGACAAACGATGAGAGCCTGACGTAAAGTATGGTGGTCGGAATGGAGAGAAGAGGATGGATCCCTCATCTATTAGGAAGGCAGGAAGGACAGGTCCTGGCGTTTGAATGAATATTGGCAGGCAGTGGAAATGGAGAAGGTGAGAAGGGTGAGGAGCCTGCTGGCTTGGTGATGGGTGGATGCTGGTACCAGCCCCAACGTGAAGGACACAGGCAGCTATAATACAAATGGCACCTGGAAAGATCACCTCCGCACCTCCGAATGGATAAAAGGATGTGCCTTTGGGCCCTCCATCTTTGTAAGATTTGAAAATACCAAAAGAAAAAGCCATCTTTGAAACCACATGTGACAGTTCTATTTCTGAATTATGTAAGAGGTGATCACTACACCTCCTTTGCCTTCAAGTCCATTGTTAGAATTAACCACCCTCAACTAGTTTGATGGGAGAGAAAGAAAGCTTTATTTTTCTACCGAAAGTAGTGGCAACAGTCTCACTACCATTTACTGAATAATCTGCTGGTTCAAATGGCAACTTTACATTTTTATTTATTTCTGAAATATAGCAAGAAATATTTCTGTCCTTTATGTTCTGTTACAATCATCTACTAATGCATCTCTATGCCAGACAGTGCTTTATTGATTTGTAAATCAGACTTTATAGTAAATGTTAATGTGTAGTCTACTTTTCCAAAACTTCTCAGAATTCTTTTACATTTATTTTTCCACATGAATTTCAATCTGATTGGAATAATTGTATTAAATTAATTATTAATTTGGGTAGAAGTAACATTTACATAAGGGTAAAGTTTTGCATCAAGGAAGATACATGAGTATATCTTTCTATTTATTCATGTTTTATTTTATATCTTTAAATAAAATGTTTTCTTCATATACATTTGTTTACAGCTTGTTAAATTCAGTCCTAGACATTACATATTAGGTTGCTGTATACATGCACTTCTTTCCTTTTTAATGTTGAAACTGACTATTGCCAGTAAAAGAAAAAGCTATTTTGGTATATATACATATATATACACACATATATATATGTGTGTGTGTATATATATACACACACACACATGCGTGCGCACGCACGCACACTTGAGGGCTGTCCGGAAAGTATCCAGACATGTAGTATGAAAAATAGAGGCATATTGCTGGATTTTTCCCAGACAGCCCATGTATCCATAGAAACCTACTGTCTTAACTAATTTTCTTATTGGTTCTCATGTTTTTAGTGCAGTTTCTTGGAATTTCCAAATGCACGCAATCACACCATTTAGAAAAAGCACATTCCTTTCTTTCTGTAATAAAATGTTATACCTTTTTAAGTTTTTTTTCTTTTCTTTTTTTTTCTTACCAAAACCTTTGCGCTACTGAATAGCAGAAATAATAGGATTATTTGGAACTTAAAGACAATATATTTAGTGTTTTATCACTTAGCATAATGCTTGTTTTTTGTTTCTTACAAAATAATAACATTTTGAAATCTTCCTTATATTTCCACATTAACATGAGTTTTTAGATAAATTGGTAATGGCTACCTAATTTTGCAAAAATGCTCTCTTGCATCTGTTGATATAATTATATGGTAACATCCCTTTAAATTAGATGGTGGGCTGCCAAAATGCACTGAATGCATGCCCTGTTTTTGTATCTCATTCCCTTAATGCAGACTACATGATTTTATTATCATGAAAAGGAAGGAGCTTCATAAGGCCAATGGTATTAGGATTTCATATCACTGTGAAAATTTGAAGGTAATTTACCAAAATCAGTAACAATAGTAAGCATTTGTTAAGTGTTTAATATGTATCAGAAGCACTGTTGGGCACTTTTTTGCCATTATCATAGTTAATTTTCACAAAGATCCATTGAGACAAATGATGTTGTTATACTTCATTTATAGCTGAGAAAACTCAGGACTTAGGGAAGTTATGTGCTTAAGGCGATAGAGCGATTGGAGAAAGATTCCAATCCAGTTACTAGGACTTCAGAGCCTGCAGTTTTATCTACTACATTATATCTAGAAAAAGTCAAGCCATCCATAAGGAGCTCAGACACTTCATGAGCACATTTAAAAGTGTGCTATGATCAAAGAAAGGACTTGAAACTTCTTTGAACATTTATCCAAGTCTAAATAATTTGTACCTCATTTACACAGTGGAGCGCTGAGGCTTTGAACCATTTCCCCAAGTTCAAAAAGCACACCTTAAATTGCTTTGAAAACACTGCCTATATGCCAGGTGAATCTTACTTGAATGAGAATAACGGGCTGGAGTCTTCCGTTGCATGATGGATTGGCTGCTGTACCACAGCCCATCTCATTTCATGAGCCTATATGTCAATTAGTGACCCAGAGTATCATGAATGGCTCCTATCAAAGGCCCACGTGGAAGAAATCTTTTCTCAGGATACAGCACCTACATTCATTTCCCTGTGATAAAATCCCACACCAACATTGTTACGTTGTCAGAGGACCGTATTTCTGAGCTCACTGCTGTAAACCCAACTCCCTAAACTCAAATTGGTAGCTTTTACTTGGATACATTTTAATAGCATGCCATTGGGTTTCACTAAGAATTTTATTAAAGTAATAGCCAAATAAAAATAATTTCTGTATTTGTTTTAAAAAACCCCACAGCCCTAGTAAACTAATAAACTACATTCAAAAATAAAATTAAGTAAATTAATATATTTTATAAATCTTTGCCTAATATTTCTAATCCAGTAGGTATACAAGTAAATCAGATTGTCTAGATTTCAGGGCCCAAAAGTTACATTCTAGATATACTGTGATTTCTTTTGGACTAATGAATTATTTGGAAGTATATTTTTACATTTCCAAAGATACTGGCTATCATATAATCATTGACTATTAGTTTAATTATTCTGTTATCAATAAATATGTTTAGTATGATTCAAGAACTTTAATACTTATTTCTTTATAGCCAAGTGCTAAATACTTTTTGGATGCTTAGGAAAAAAAATGTGATTTCTTCATTGTGTGGCTATTTCAAATATGTCAGGTAAAAATTCTATATCCTTTCCTTTGTTTTTTTTTTTCAATTCTGAGAAAGATGTGTTAAAATCTCTGAATATAACATCGGTCTTTATATACAATTTCCAGTTTACAAAAATACAGAAAATAGAAAAACACGTTAAATGATACCACAAGAAATAATTAGACAAAAACAAATACTAGGACTGTTGAAACCAGTGAACAAAAAGCCCAGCCTTTTGAATAACTCAGAGTAGGATAAAAGAGATTATCGTAGATGAAATGATTTAAGGGATATAAGGCTATGTGCATTGTGGGGATTCTAGTTTATACAAATGATTTGTGAAGAAAGTTTTGGGGTCCATTGAGTAAATGTGAATGTGATTAGAATGTGTAAAATCATAATCTGCAAAAATAAAAACAATAATAATTGAAAAAAGTTTGGAAAAGAGTATATATGTTCTTGGTTATATATAATGTTTTCATTATAGTATGTTAATATTTTATGTAGGTGTGTATATATGAATGTATATATTTACTTGTGTATTAAGACAGAAATTAAAATGTATTAGAGTGTTAAGAGTAATAATCTAATAATCTGATAAGACTGTTGATTTGTTCTCTATATTTTCTACCTACAATAGTGTATCTTTACTGCTTTTATAATGATAAAAGCAGTAAATAAAAGTATATTCATCCTTTCTGATCTGCCATCTGTAGTGGAACTGTTGTCAAGATGCAGATTTTTGTGAAACCCTTACAGGGCAGACCATCACTCTTGAGGTTGAACTCTCAGATACAATAGAAAACGTGAAGGCCAGGATCCAAGATAAGGAAGGAATTCCTCCTATTCAGCAAAGACTGATCTTTGCTGGCAAACAACTGGAAGACGGACGTACCCTGTCTGACCACAACTTTCAAAAGGAGTCTACTCTTCACCTTGTATTGAGGCTTCGGGGTGGTGCTAAGAAAAGGAAGAAGTCTTACACCACGCCCAAGAAGAATAAGCATCAGAGAAAGGTTCAGCTGGCCGTCCTGAAATACTGTAAGGAGCGTGAGAACCCCTTCGTGGGGAGTGCCCTTCGGATGGATGTGGTGCCAGAGTTTTTATGGCTAGCCCCTTGGACAGATGTTATTGGCATATTGTCTGACCTGCTGTTTCAACAAACAAGAAGACGAGTAATTGGATATAGGTTAATAAACGACATAAACAAACAAACAAAAAAATAGTGTACTCAAACGTTACGGTGAGTTCGTAAAATTTGTCCATAAAGATCTTGGTCTAATTTTCATTTGTTTACTATTTTTTTTTCTTTCTCTCAAAAGTATACAGTATACTTTTTTTTCTTTGAGGAAGAGAGGTAAATTCAGTTTTTGTTCAATTTTAGAATTCCTCTCATCTCGAAATACTTTTCATTTTCCTTTATAATTATTTTATTTTCTATACTTTGCCATAGAAAGTTTTATTTATTTTTATTTCTCCAATGATTTAGAAAATACATATTTTTTAATATGTGTTTTTAAATAGCAATTTTGGGCTGGATATGCAATGGTACATGGTGTTTGTCATTCATCAAATCATAGAAAATTTTTGGCTTTAGCTTATTTTTTACATACGTAGTAGGCAAGTCTATCTTCATAGACCATGCTGTTTATCTCCAATTCTGGCTCAGAAATTTCATTAATTGTTTAGATAGTAGAATTCCAGGTTTTGAGCCTCTCATTTCTGTATTTTTTTCTTCTTCTTGACCTACTTTTTAAATTCAAGTAGAGTGCTCATTGTTTTCAGACCTTTTGGCCTCAGAATGATGCTATTATAAAACTAACACAAAAACTGACTTATTTATCTTATTTTTATGGAAACTTTTGCTTTAGTATAAGAATACTTTTTTTTGTCAATGACTGAAATAACACAAAACAATTTCTTCTGGCAACTGCATTATTTCCTATTGCTCCCATACTCAGTGCCTTAAAACAGTACACTTTATTATGTTACAGTTCTGAAAGTCGGAGCTCCAGTATCAGTCGCAGTGAATTAAAATCAAGGTGTTAGCCGGGTCACATCCCTGCTTGAGGCTTTCTGGTGTGCTTTCTTGTCCTTTCCAGTTTTTTCCAGACATTGCCCGTCTTCCATGGCTCATGGCCCCACATCACTCCAACCTTTGTTGTTCTTGGGACATCTCTTTCTGTCACTCTGATCTTCCTGACTCCCTCTTTACAAAGAGCCTTGGGAGCACGTAGGGTCCACCTGCGTAGTACAGAGTATTCCTCTATCTCACAATCCTCACCTTCATCACATCTGCAAAATTTCCTTTTTTCCATGTCTAGTAACACATTAAAGGACACAGGCATTTGGGCCATTGTTCAGCTACCACAACTCACACAGTATTTTCTTTCTGTCCCTCTTTTCCTTCCGCCTTCCTCCTTCTTTCTTTTCTATTCCCAAATTTCTTCCAATTAGTCAGCAACTTATTTTTCTCACTTCTCATTCTTCTGCCCAGAGATGTTCTACTTTCCAGACTATCTTTTGAATGAGCATGATGTTTTACTATGTAGTGTTCCTTATTTCTGGGTGGTCTCATCGTCTTAAATTTTATCATTACTCTGAAGATACACTTTATGTGCTTCTTCTCAAAGCCATGTTCTCAGTGAAAATCACACATGGTGCAGGTTCCAAAACACACAGGAGTCTCTTTGTGTTTCATTTCCTAAATGAATGAATTTGCAATAATCCCATTCCATTCAACCATGACTTGATCAGGCTAATAGGGCTAATTATCAATTTCTTGGAGGCAGGAAATCAGAGATTGCTTCTGGGTTCACAGTTTTTGCTCCATCACATCTGCGTTTTCAGGATTCTCTGCCTTGCTAATTTCTGATAGCTAAACTCCTCCATTGTAGGGTAGAAGTTTAATTTTAAACTACATCATTATTATGTATAGCAATTTTTACCTGCTCGTGTCAAAATTAGAACACAATAAAAAAGCAGCATAACCAGATCCCTAAACTCAATTTCCTGGAGGATACCTTGCTGAACTTCATCACAAATTCTCTCATATCCTTATGCAAGACATTTACATAAGAACTTTGGGGAATTCTAATAATCTTGTCTTTTTTTTTTTAAGATGAAGTTTTGAGGCACAAAATGAATTATTTTAAAACTTCCCAGCTGTTAGTAACAGCAAACATACTTTCAGGGAACCCTGAACAAACAATGAGGTTTGCTCTATAATTACTTTAACAAAACATCCTAATTAGAAAGGCAATCCATAAGGAATTAGAGTATTTCTTCAAGTTACTGGTGATCTCCACACTGCTTAAGCCAAGCCAAGAATGGAAGAGGGACTTGCTCTCAGCTCTCTGCCCAGACCTTGGCCTCTGTGTAGCCGACTTGCAGGGCTCAGAGTCATCACCTGAGGAGCAGATCGCTCCCTTGGCATTCACCAGGACACTGAAAGCAACATGGGAAAAGTCATGCCATGCAATGCACCTAGAGAGGGCCAACAGTGCAGCTCCCAATGCAGAATTCTTTGGCTACAGCAGACTGTCTCCCATTTCAGTTGGTTTTCAAAATAATGGTTTCCTCCGCATTCACAATTTAAGGAAAATCAAGCAATTCTACATCAAAAGTTCTGACTTTGGAATGTTTAGAATTCAAAGCTTTCCAACATGAGCCATGACAGTTTGGTAGAAGCCATTTATATCTTATTTTATAATTTAAACATTTACATGAATGAGATGAATATCTAAAGAAAATCTCCTTTGTGTGTGTGTGTGTGTGTACATACACACACACACACACACACACACACACACACACACACGGGGGTGGGGCGGGGGAGAGAGAGAGAGAGACAGAGGGAGAGACAGAGAAAACCCATAAGTCTAGAGGCTGAGTAGACTTCTGGAGTTGCTAGTGACCACTATCACCACTTCTGAGGTTGTCCCTTTGTGCAAATACTAATTCCTATCAAGAATTATATTTTCAAATATTTCAATCATGCAGTCAAAATAAGAAAAAACAAGAGGGAGAAAGAGGAACCGAAATCAGCTTAGGGGAATATCTCAGTGGAGAGATCATGAGTCAATAAACTGAGAAGGCCTTAGGACCAAATATGTGTGGTTTTATTGATTTCTTACAGCAAGGATGGCACTGCTTTACAAAGCTAGTGAAATACACCTCTCCCACACTCATGCAGTTAAATGACCTGAAAGGGTTATGAATTCTCATGATGTTTTAAAGATGAACAATCTCAAATGATGATCCATAACAGCATTATGTGCAAAAAATATCAAGACCTCTTGCATTCCTCTACTAATTTTTTGTTTATCTTTTTAGACTGCTAATGTGCACAATGCAGGCAAGGACAGAACGCTCTAAAAAGAACTGCAGTCCCAGTGAAGGAGGGCAAGAATGAGAAGGAGGCAACATTTAAAATGTTTTGAAATGTGTTAAGATAATTGACTGGTAATTGAGTAACATTTGGATGAGTGAGGACGCATTTTACAACCCTCAGGGGCAAAAATAATTCTCCTAAAGGCATTCTAGTCTACTATACCGTCTCACACACCTTCTCCGTAAAGCCCAACTCCCACTCCTGAAGTTTCTAGTTCCAGTACTATTTGTTTTCATGAAGTCTTCTCATGCACTGCCTCAATCCGTGCAGGCATTATCTGTTCACGCCTCAAGAGAGCTGGTTGTTTTCTCTCTGTCACGTCTGTACTCCCCACGACTCGGCACACTACAGACTCTTAATTATATTTCATAATAATTGCATCAATACTCAAATAAGGAAAAAGGAAGGAGGAGTGCTGCATGCAAAAGAGGGACTTTATTCAGCCAAGAGCATGGAAAAGTTCAAACAAATCCAATTAAGCAGCATTTATTAAGACTGTACTCAGGAGCACGGCATAGAGAGTCTTAATTAAAATGGATGTATGAATTGGATTATATTAAGATTGCATGGATATGAAAAGCATGCTGTTGAATAAAAGTTTTGATCCATCCCAGGAGCTGTGATATTACATTTTGTTTTCACGTAGACTGTGAGTCATTCGGAGTGAGGAGAAGGAGCACATAAGTCAAGTGGAGAGCCCCATTCATCTTGGATATTTTATAGGACCTTCAGCACCTCGGCTCCATTTATTTCCCTCCTTCCAGTAAGAGATACAGTCCCTTAGGTTTGGGTAAATGATATGACCTCATTTCTTAGAAACTTGTGCCTTGAATCACCATCTCTTATTGTCACTGGACCAGTTGTAGTGCCTTAGTGGAGACTGCTCTGATGACCTGTACTGGAGATGTTGACTCGCAAAGCCTGGTCTTGAGTTTCAGCTCCACAGTTACTAGTGCAGTGATTTGAGTGAGATAGTTAAACTTCCTTAGCTTAAATTGCTCTTCCTTAAAAAGTAAGGGTAGAGAAAAGGATAAAGTACATACGCTCTAAAAGTTATTTCTCAAGTGAAATAGAAAAATAAGCAATTTGTGTAGATTATCCTAACTATCCTTTTATTCTGAAGGTAAGACCGACGTTAGGCCCAGCCATCCTGGACTCCTTGCCATAAGTCAGCCACTAATTGGGCTCTACTCTCTGTTTTTTATTTTTCTTCTGCCTACAGGGCTCTTGTCTAGCTTTCTCACTACTTAAAGTCTGTGCTTCTATTTTATCAAATGAGAGAGACTTTCTCGACCCCCTATATAAAACAGTTCTGCCTAACCATTTACTACTTCCTCTAACATGCTTTATTTTTCTTTAGAGCACTTATCACTATCTATTTCTATCTCAACAAAATGTTTAGTTCTTGAGAGTAGGGACTTTATTTATTGTTTTACCACCAGTACCTAAAATAATGCCAGGTGTAAAAGAGACACATGTTGAATAAATAAATGCATTAATGAATGTTCTCTACCCTATTAGTGAAGGGTATGCAAGCTGTGAAGTGTGGCTGTGCAGCTCCACAACTTCTCACATTATGTTACTTCTGTTAAGTTAAATAACATCTAAGCTTTAAGATACTTTTTCATAAAACCTTCCATTACCTCTAGGGTTGTCCTAACTGGGTTGGCCCATGTTTGTCAACTTTTAATACATGTTTTTATGAGTCAGCCAGAATTAGCTCTTCAAAATGCAAAGATAATTAAGTCACTATTTAAAAAATGGTTTGATTATTTGCTTAGGATAAAGCACATTATTGCTGTAATGATATTCTTAGGACAAAGTTCAAACTCCTTAATTTGGTCCTGCCAGATTTAGAACCTGCTTATCTAACAATCTTCATCACATGCCTTCTCTGTGCTTCAGTCTTGATGATCTGTTTTTTGGGCTCCCGACAGTGCCATGGTCTCTCCTGCCTTCAAAACTGCATTTACCTTGCCCTCTATTCTTCTTCCCTCTATTTCTAATGTGTACTTTTGTATAGCAAATTCCTGTTCATACTTCAAGTCTCAGTTCAGATGCAAGTCTTCTTCATGTTGGTCTGTTTGCCCATCTATCTAGCTAACCACCCTTGTTGATAGATAGGATATTGCCAATATCCAACCAGGTTTGCACTATAAAATGGCAATTTCCTATGACTTCTCTAGAATGTTTGCCTTTCTTTGCTACACTGTAAGCTCCATGAGAAAAGGATCATGTCTTTCTTACTCATTATTATATTCTCAGAGCTAAGCACAGTGCCTAATGCTTAGTAAGGTTTCTATTAATAGTCTTCGTATTAATACACTGTCATATGACAGTGATGATCAGTCTTGTGAAAACAGTATTTGTTGATTGTTTTATTGCCATAGTAAGTATTTTATAAAAGTGAATCTGTGACTATATTAAAACTATGAACAACAGTAAATTTTTTAGAAAGAGAAGAAGAGAAAGATTGAGGTGGAGGAAAAGGAAAAGGAAGAGTTGGAGGAAGAGGAGAGAAGGGCAGACTTGAGAAAGACTGAATGAAGAACTAGGACAAGAATAAAAAATGAGGAGGGAAGGAGGAAGATATAAAAAGCAGAGGACAAGGAAGAAATACGGAAGTTTACATTCCAGTAACTCAAATACTTGCAGGTCTATCAATTAAGAAATAAGGCAATTTCACAGTCAGTTCTAACATTTAGGCTGTCGTCTTGTGTTAACACATTTTCAACACATATGAATTCATTCTTTTAGGTATTTTTCCCAGTTTTAATCACCTAGCTTTAAGTTTATAGATCATCACTTTCATTTTCAAGTATCTCTCATTTACATGAATTTCCACCTCTTTCATTTGTAAGTCTAATTCTATACAGTATATGTCTATTTTATTAGTTAGATATTTTTGCCTACTGTTTTCATTAGTGTTTTCTGTTGAGTTTTATTTTCTTGTTTAGTCATGATGTTTTTGTTTCAAGAAATATTTGAAACAAAACTGCTAATTTTGAAAATTTAGCTTACATTCAATTTATTGATATGTGAATTCTATATGAACCTCAATATCTCATCCACAAATGTCTGACAACCAACAGTGAAGCAAACACGGTAGAATGTCCTTTATATAAAAATGAAGTGTCAAATATTAGTGACCAAAACATAAACAAGTCAAAAATACAAATTGCTGTTTTGCAGAAGCATTATAAAGTGGTAAGAAAAGCTATGCAAAGTAATTATATTTCATGATAATTGTAGCAGTAAAAGAAATGTTTAAGGTCAATTAGTCTAAATAAAATCAAAATAAAGAAAGATCATTTCAAATTATCTTGAAAACAAGTAACTTATTATGAGGACTGTAATTAATCCATAATTTATATGGCATTGTTGAAGACTCTATATGCACTAAGGATTTTTTGGTTTTGTTTTGTTTTGCATCCAAGGATATAAGAGGAAGAAATATCCCCGATGTTGGAGTTCATTAATGTTTTTTAAGGAAACCTTTGGAGTTGAAGTAACAAAGAAGATAAAAATCAGAGTGACAGTGATGGGAGCAAGTCTTACCATCTAGATCATTCTCTGGGGTCTCTGCTGTGTACCAGTTGGAAGGTGGTCCAGTGCCATTGACTGTCATGGCTGACACTTGAAAGCTGTACTGACTTCCTTTCTCCAGTCCTATAAAAGAATTTTCCACAGAGAAAAAAAAATTACTAAGTAGTATTTCTAGCTTCTAACTGGGTTTCAAAAGTTTTTGTTAAATTTTAACAATAGTGGACATACTTTATGTTGTTTGGATTGTTGTGGTGATTATTGTTATTTTGGCCAAAAGGGAAGAAATACAACAGCAAGAAATAAAATTATTGTTCATATATTCTCATTTATTTTTTTTTCTAGTTTATAAAAATGTACCCCTGAAAATAGCCTCAGGGCAGATGCAGAATATAAAATATGAACGATGAAGAAATAATCAAATATAGCAAGCATCATTTTTCCTCACAGTCCAGAAGAGGCCTGCCTATAAATCAAGACGAGTCAATCTGAAAATTTATGTCTTCATCATCCATTCAAGGTCAGTGATGATGTTTTCTTTGGGCCAAGAATGAAGGCTCCAAAGCTATTGCAATTCAGAAGAAAATACTAGGGCTTTTGTCTCTCAAAACCATCACAAGGCACAACCTGTTTTACATTGCTTCCATAGTAGAACATAACCAAAGTCTATCTTTATGATAATTTGGATATATAGTATTGAATACTGTGATGACATTAGGGTGTTAATCATCTTCTCTAATAGTACTATTTATTGAAAGAAACATTATTTTAGAGTACACAGAGAGTACAGGTAGATGAGAAAGGCTCCATGGATCATTAGTGTGATATGTATGAACATTTTATGTAAATAATTTTCCTTTTAGCTAAATTGCAAAGTAGCTCATTAACATGACCCCTGTCAAAAGACCACGACTTTCAGAAGATATTGAGGACATGGTTTAAACTGACGAGCCCTTAAATCTCAAGGCACTGAATAATGCTAATGAACACAAAAATATAATCCCTCTTTGTTTTTTTTTTCATTAATTTGAAATGGCACAAACATTTGATGTCAAGGAAAATTCATAAAAAGCATAAACTACTGGAGAAATGATGCTTATATTGTGTACAACAATTACCTCTTTATAGATTTTTGCATAGGAGAACAAGCAAATCTTGGTATTAAGTAGAATTGTAATTTACTACTAACAGGAAATGGTGCTTTAAGTGATGGTTGGAATAGACTTCTGAATGTCAAGGTGCAATTTCCTTCAATAAACCATACTATTAGAGAAGACAATTAACTCACCTACACAAAGGTATCTATAACAAGAAAATGTTCCTCTTAATAGGCTTCTAATTTTATAAAATAGACCAAAGCTCCATGAAGACATGGTCTGAGAATGGTATTGGTGCTGTTGTTTTTGTTAGTATTGATTGTATTTTTTATTTTATGAAATTTACTGGGGTGACATTGGCTAATAGAATTATATAGGTTTCAAGTGTAAAATTCTACAACACATCATCTGTATATTGCATTGTGTGCTCATCACCCAAAGTCAATCTCCTTCTGTCCCCATATATTTGAACCCCTTTATCCTTTTCTCCCTTCTCCCTACCTGCCTTTCCCTCTGGTAACCACTAAACTATTGTCTGTGCCTTTAAGTTTTTGTTTGTCTTGCTTGTTTACTTCTTGCTTTCAGTTGTATATTCCCCATAAGAGTGATAGCATATGGTTCTCGACTTCTTCCATCTAACATTTTGCTAAGCATGCTATTGTCAAGATGCAGTCATGCTGTTGCGAATGGCAGTAGTTCCTTTTGTCTTATGGCTGAGTAGTATTCCATGGTATACATGTACCATATCTTCTTTATCCAATTATCCATTGAGAGACACTTCGGCTGTTACCATGTCTTGATCACCAAGAATAATACTGCAATGAACATAGAGGTATTTATATCTTTATGAACAAATGTTTTCAAATTTTTTGCATAGATACCCAGAAGGATTGTTGGGTCATATGGTAACTCTGTTTTCTAATTTTTTGAGGAACCACCGTACTGTTTTGAATAGTAGCTGTACCAATTTACATTTGCACCAGCAGTGTATGAGGGTTCTTTTTTCCCCCACAACCTCTCCAACACTTGCTATTACTTGTCTTGTTGATAACAGCCATTCTAAAACATGAGAGGAAACATCTCATTGTGGTTTTGATTTGTATTTCCCTAATAACTAGTTAAGTTGAGCATCTTTTCATATTATCTGATGGCCATTTTTATATTTTCTTCAAAGAAATATCTGTTCAGGTCTTCTGGTCATTTTTTAATTAAATTGTTTTTTTGTTGTTGTTGTTGAGTTCTATGAGTTCTTTATATATTTTGGCTATTACTCTCTTATCTGAGATATTGTAAGTAAATATCTTCTCCCATTCCATTGGTTACCTCTTTGTTTTGTCGATAGTCTCTTTTCCTGTGTAGAAGCTTTTCAGTTTGATGGAGTCCCATTAATTTATTTTTGCTTTTTCTTCCTTTGCCTTTGAGGTCAAATTTATAAAATCCTCTCTAAGACCAAGGTTATATTTAGGCCTTTGATCTATTTTTGAATTAATTTTTGTGTTTGGTGACAAATAGCAGTCTAGTTTCATTCTTCTGCATGTGGCTTTACAATTTTCCCAGCACCATTTATTGAAGAGGCTTTCTTTTCACCATTGTATGTTTTTGGTTCCTTTGTTGAAAATTATTTGCCTATATATATGTGTTTATTTTGGGGTTCCCAATTCTTTTGCATTGGTCTGTGTGTCTGTTTTTCTGCCAATACATGATGTTTAGATGATTGTCACTTCGTAGTATAATTTGATGTCAGGCAGTGTGACAGCTGTGGCCTTGTTCTTTTTTTTTTCCTTGGGATTGCTTTGGCTCTTTGAGGTCTTCTGTGGTTCTGTAGACATTTGATGATTTTTTGTTCTATTTCTTTTAAAAATGCCATTAAGAGAGAAAAGACTCAAATAAAGAAAATTAAAAATAAAAGAGAAGTTATGATGAACAGCACAGAAATACAAAGGACCAATCAAGAATATTAGGAAAGACTATATAATACCAGATTCAATAACCTAGAATAGATGGCCAAATTGTATAAATACATAACCTTCCTAGACTGAATCATGAAAAACTGTAAAATCTTACTAGACCAATCAATAGTAAATAAATTAAAACAATTATCAAAAATTTTTCAAAAACCAAAAGTCCAGAACCAGACAGCTTCACTAGTGTTTAACTAGATGTTAAAATACAATATCCACCCTCATCAGCAAGGTGGCAAACATAGTTTTGACATAAGGTCTTTGTCATGCCTCAAGTAGGCTTATGTTTACTTTGATTTGTCCTTTGGTTACATGGACACTTACCTGATATTTGTTAACATTTGCATTCGTTCCTAGGCACTGTTGTTGATAACTGAGAGAGAGGGATTATAGAGCTTGTCCAAGAAATTTGAAAATTAATAGGGAGAGAACTTTGAGAATAAGTATTTGCCTATTCATTGCAGCTATGGCTTTCATAGTGGTCTTACTGGAAATAGTTTTTGTCCAGTGAGAATAGATTCTTTCACATTAAGTAAAAATTTAACTTCATTTTTCTTTGAAATGGAAGGACATTTATGTCAATTCTATCTCCAACAACTGATTTGAAATATCATCTATGACGGTCAGTTTTATGTGTCAACTAGGCTAGTCTACAGTCCCCACTTATTCAAATACTGTGCTGTGAAGATATTTTGCAGATATGACCCAAGTCTATTCAGTTGATTTTAAGTAAGTGATGTTATTCTAGATAATCTTAGTGGACCAAATTCAACCAGGTGAAAGGTCTTAAAAGGCGAGCTGAGGCTTCTCTGAGGAAGAAATTTTACCTGCAGACAGCAGCTTCAGCTCAAGAATTCCAGACTGTCTTTCCTGCCCTGTGGATTTTGGAATTGCCTACCCAGCTGTCACAATCACTGAAGCCAATTCCTTGAAATATATCTCTTAGAATGTATGCCCTATGGTTCTGTGTCTCTGACTGACACACCACCTTGTAACATGCAATATTTTGACATATAAAGGAAAAACTTTTTTTTTCAGGGCTCTGTTTTCTATTCCATTGATTTGATTTTAAATCAATGCCTGGTATGCAGACTCTACAAATTTTAGTAGAAGTTAATGAAAACATCTCACTATAAAGTAGACATGCAAATTTACCCTTAAATTTTGCCAAATTTGGATATATATATTTTGAGTTCAGGATCTGTTAGTATCATTAATTCAGTTTTGAATAAAACAATAGCTTGCTTAACAACTTGAAGTTAACATTAGAAGGCAGTTTAGAGACAATGTATTACGTATTTCCTAGAAGGGGTCTCACTTGTCCATCCCAAGCCACTTATCAGAATATCCCTTCCAACCATGTGCAATAGAGGAGCTGTTTGTATTATCCTCTCCTTGACATCTGTAGTGAAGTAACTTAGGTCACTTGGAAGGCCTACCAAATTCATTTGGGGTGTTATATTTAAGTTCAGTGAACATTTTTGCATTTTATTCTAGAAAATGGCTGTGGACTCTCTCTCACTATGAATACCTAGCAATGATAGATTAAGTATGAAACCATTTAAAGATGTACATAGAACTTCAATATTAAAAGAGATCTTAAATGGCCCACCTAATGCTGTATCTCTAACAAAGGGGTCCTGTACATAAAGCAGGAATACCTTCGGAGAAATCACCAAGGGAGGGAACCCGCTTTCGACAGTTTTGTCTGCTAGAAAGTTCTCCCTTAGATGGCAGTGAATCAGCTTTAACACAGTATTACCTACAGATAAATCCTAGTTTTACACAGTGGGGTAAAAAGAAATTTAAATTCCTCTTTCAAAACACCTATACCCAAGTCTTCTGATTTTAAATTCGTTGCCTCTGTACCAAAACTTTAATAACAGATTTAAACCTGGGACTGTCTTCTATGTCTAGGTATGGGTAGGATGCAGTGATCAGCAGAAAACAGGCCTTTTCTGTCCAGAGAGGAAGTCTGGACATGACCTTCAGAATTCTAAGTTGTAGATACTCCTGCTTCTTTGCTGTGAGGGGTGCTTGTCGGGACATGTTCCAGGTGTCCTAAAAGATCTTCCAATGCCAATTTCCTATAAAGTAATTAGGTAATACTAGCTGCCCTTCCATCTCATACTGTTCTTTTGAGAATCCAGTGACAAACTGCTTGTAAAAACCGTTTATAAAATTAAGCATTTAATGGATAGGAAGATAACTAACATTTGCAGGCTATTTTCTCACTTGATTTTCAAATTTCCTCTGCTTTTGCCACAGAATACACTATGACTTCACTTTAGAAATAAAGGTTATTATAATAAGGCTCAGAGTAATTAAGCAAGGACACAGTGTGATATTTTAATCACAACCTGTACTGCTCTTGGTGAAGACTTGACGTTCTTAATGTCCTTCTCCTGCGGGGGCCCCAGAGAGCACGCTGTTATCATCAAAGAACTTGGCCTAGGGTGGGGCTATACAAGGGACATCAGTAGCAAATGTAAAGCACTGTGAAATATATAAGGAATTTTTGTTTATTATGATTATACCCAGAACTTAATGATGGACAGGCAGACAGGGCGGAATTGATGATTCTATTAATTTGACAGTGGATCAACCGAAGAGATAAATAAAACCCCAAATTCAGTTTAAGGTAGAGTTAGGTTGTTTCCTTACTTAGAAAAAGTGTTATCCTTTAGAAAGAGGAAGTATCTTTATAGCAATAATCATCAGGAATCAGCCTGAACTCTGATAGCTGATATTAAAAGATCTTTCCACACTGCATTGATTGGCTGATTGATTGAATGGTTGATCTATTCATTCATTTCTTAGAAGTGGGGTAGAGAAAAGCCATTTTTAATAAAAATGCATATGTATTTCTAAAAATTGTCATCTGGGATGTGTTTCTTGAGTTAGACTAGTAGAAATGTTAAATAGTATTTTTTAAATCAACAGATACAAAAGTTTTGATTTAATCTTTTCTAGAGTTATTCAGATTCTATAATTGCAAAGGTGCTCTTCATTTTTTTTATTATGTAACAGACATCTCTTTTCATTCTTACATTATCTCACTATTCCTTTGCATAATCACACAATCACACATTTATTGCCTACAATCAGCAACAAATTAACTACAGTTTAGAAGTTAAGACACAGGTTTTTAATTCTGGCAGAATTAGATTCGAAGTTCCAAAACTTATTAGCTATTTGACTTTGAAAAACTGGCTAGTCTTCTCTCTTTGCCTGTTTTCCCATTAATAAAATGGGAATATGCAAATAAAAAATTATTATAAAGATTACATTTGAAAATATATATAAAACTTTTTTTAATCATGGAGTTTTTTATCAGTTTTATTGAGGTATTTTAAATATACAAAATGGCACATATTTAATGTATACATTTTGATGACCTTAGATATATGTAAGCCACAAATAAAAGTAATCAACATATCTAGCACATCCAAAAACCTCTTGTGTCCTGCTGTTTTTTTTTTAATAGTAAGAACACTTAGCATTAAATAGTTTAACAAGTTTTTAAGGGCACAATACTGCCTTGTCAACTATAGACACCATGTTGCACAGTAGATCTAGACAGCTTAATTCATCTTGCATAACTGTCACTTTACACTCATTAAACAATTCCCCATTTCTCCTCTCCCTCTGCCCCGACAACCATCTTTTGCTACTCTGCTTCTATGAGTTTGACTAGTTTAGATGTCTCATGTAAATGGAATCATGCAGCATTTGTCTTTCTGTAGCTAACTTACTTCATTAAACATAATGTCTTCCTGGTCTACCCAGTTTATCGCAAATGGCAGGATTTCCTTCTTTTTAAGGCTGAGTAATATTCCATTGCATGTATATACCACCATTTTAAAAATCCATTTGTCTGTCAAAGGACATATTTCTGTATCTTGGCTATTGTGAATAATGCTGCAGTGAGCAGGGGGGTGCAGACATCCTTTTGAAAGCTTGATTTCAATTCTTTTGGCTATACAAGTTTGTAGGAGTGAGATTGCTGGATCACTGGCAGTTGTGTTTTTAATGTTTTGAGGAACCTCTATACTGTTTACAGTATAGTGGTTGTCAAAGTTGATGCTGGTATTACTGTTTTGTAAATGTTAATAATATTTTTATTATCAATGATCACAAATTCATACAATAGTCAAAGTCATTTACAATAAAGTGAGCTGAAGGCAATACCATTGCACAGTACAAGGGGTACCTAACTCGGAGTCAGAATGCCTGTGACATAGCTGGGATTGTCCCTTTAAATAGTGGTGCTGTTCTGTTTAGTTCAGTTTCAACCACATTTCAATCTCAGTGTGTGTGTGTGTGTGTGTGTGTGTGTGTGTTTCCTAGCTGCTTCTAAGTATAATTTAATTCTATAGAAAGTATGGTGTAGGCAACAATACTTTTCTTAGCTGTAAAACATTTCTATTGCTCAAAGCAGATTGTCTTCTGCCTGTTTCTCTCCCTAATCTAAGTGCCTTCAAGCTCTGTAATTCTTCTATTCTATTTCCAATTTCTTAGAATTTATAGCAAGAGACAGTGTATTATTCAAACAATATAATTTCCCTTTTATTCCCCTAATGTTAACCTTGTTGTAAAATTGCTATGGTATTGTTTGATATTTCAGTCCATAAAATAACAATGTGTGTGTATCATTATGTTTATTCTATATTGGCCATGAAACACAAGAAAACTCGTAAATTCAATTTCAAACAACTTTCTCTGAAAAGCACTTAAAAATTAAAAACAACACTTTAAAATTTAGTTGATATGGGTTCCCACAATACAATGAATGGATAAGAGTGATTTAAAATCCTTGTTATAACTGAATTACTTTGTTACTGCAGATGTCTCATTATCCTTGCAAAATACACACAACAAACAACACCTGCCTAACAGAGACAGGATTGTAAAAAAAAATGTTCTCTACACCTGAATATTTATATCATCCAAACAAAGCATTCTGGCATTTCCAATTTTCTAAAAGTCAAATCAATATATTCACATGTCTTAGAGGTATTGAAAACATGGGGTTAAATCTTGTACATTTTAAAGTGCTGCTGATGCATACAGAAAATAAATTACTTCTACCTACTAGAAAGTACATAAGTTGCTAAGTAGTTCCCGAGGACAAGTCAAAACTACAGCCAATCTACGTGTTTGGGGTACTTCCTAATTTTTACACACTTTGTAGTACTGAAGACATTTCAGTACATCTAGAAATGCAACAGAGATGACTGAAGCCAGGGCACAGAGTAGGGAAGAGGAAGGCAGAAGTTTTACAAAACTAGATTTTAATGTTTTAAGGGTATGAGGTTATCCTCTGGTTCTTTTTATTTCTTCAGTTCAAATTAAAAATGGAGTCTGTATGACATAAATATTAGGTAGAGTTGCAAATATAACTGCTCAAATTATGTTTGAATTTCCAAATGCATTTTATAAGTATTGCAATGAAGAAGGAACAGTAAGAATCAAGGCCTCAAATTTAGAGTCCAAATTCCTACAAATGTGTGACGATGGGAATAGGCACGTGTAAGCTCTTCCAATAACAAGCTAATTAATTCAACCCATCTCTTCATTTTTGGCTGGAATGCTATTAAACTAGAGTGCCCATGGGTTATCTTATGCTTTAGAAGCTCTAATTTTCACACATATTTTAGATAAAAATGTAGGATTGAACTATTCATTTTTAAATAAAGTTTATTAGAGGTTACCATTCAAAATTATCATCCTTGAGAAGAGAAACAATAAAAGATGTCTGTGGTGAGTTGAATAGTATACCCTCAAAACTCTTGTTAACTTGGAACATCAAAATGTGACCTTCCTTCAAAAATAGGGGTTTTGTAGATACAATAAGGTCAAGATCTCAAGATGAAGTCATCCTGGATTTATGGTCTGGTCTATATCCAATGGCTTGTGTCCTTATAAGAGGAGAGGACGCAGAGACACACAGAGGAAGGGGATGCAAAGATGGAGGCAAAGACCTATAAGCCAAAGAATGTCAACAATTGTCAGTCACCACCAGAGGTTAAGAGAGGGACACAGGATGGATTCTCTTTCAGAGTCTCCAGAATTGACTCTGCTGACACACCGATTTGGACTTCTGAATTTCTGAAATGAAATAATACATTTCTCTTGTTTTAAGCCCCTGCATTTGTGGTAGTTTGTTATAGGAACCCTAGGACTAAGATAGGTTCTTACATAGTGAAAATGTAACACGTGCTGCTCTACATAGGTTGGTTGGTTTGTTTGTTTTTAAATGATTATAGCTTCTGTAGAGGGAAAATCCTAAAGGTTTGTATATTTAGGGAGTCAGAGTCTTGATCTGATAAAACTGAGCCAAATGTGATAAAGTCCATTTGCCAAGAGAACTCACAAATACTAAGCAAGTTCTTTTGACCATGTGGCTACTATTCTTCACTTATTGTCTGGACCACTCTCTTAGCTGTCCAGGGGGCACACAGTTAGCTTCAGTGGGAGGGACTTCAATGTTTGCAATCCAAAGTCATATGACATGAGAAACTTCACTTCTTGTTTTTCACTTTGCATATGCAATTAAAAATACATATTTCATTGTTACAAAAGGAACAATCACTATTAATATTTCGTTACATATTATCCTAAGTATTTTCCAACGATTTCCTATTTTTTGGTGTATAAATATGTGGCTATGTACTATAATAATACTGATTTAAAACTGAGTTATTCACTTAATATGTTTTCAATATTTAACATATAAATTAATAATTTTAAATTACATTATTTTCAATGGATGTACAGAATTCCATAATATGTCTAAATTTTCTAGATACTTTCCTGTAATTGGGTACAGAGGGTATTTCTTATTTGCTATTAAAGTAGCAATGCAGTAAACATGTTCATAGCTAAAAACTTTACAAAAAGTATGGCTGCAGAATTGAAATAAATTCCTATAAGTTGGAAACCCGGATCTTGCATTTATTCTTCATAAATATGTACACACACACAGATACTTCTCTAACATATCAGCACATTTCTTCCAGAATGATCTAGAAATTTTCAGTTCCACAAGTAGTAAGTGAAAGTTCCTATTTCTCTCATATGCTTTCCAGAACAGGGTGTCATCATTCATTCGTATCATCTTTATTAGTCTAATCAAAGAAGAATGCCAACTTATTTTTAATTTTCATTTTTCTACTAATAAGGTTGCACATTTAATCTTGCTTATTGGCCATTTATAGTTGTATAAATTGAATATCCAATTCTCAGTTTTTCTATTGGAATGCTCATCCTTTAATTAACTATTTTTTTAAAAAATTTATTTTATATTTTAAATCTTTTTCATTTGAGAAAGAAAAGCAATGATTTTTAAAAATATTCAGGGCGGCCAATGCCCATATCTATTAAAATACAAGGCTTGGATTAAGTTATCCTTAGAGTCTTCTAGGCTCATATCAATCTTAGGAATTATACTAAAACTTTTTCTGAAAGATCTTTTTATTTTGGGTGATTTCTTTCCATGTAAAGTACAAGTTGGGTTAAGTAAATACCCAAATGCACACAGAAACCTCACTCCAGCTTCAATTATTTTTAGCTCCTTCCCGTTGGGGAGAAAGACACAAGACTTTGGTTTTTCTCAAGGGTTTTCAATGGTCTGGTGGAGTGCATGGCTCGGAGGTTCGGTCCAGCTATAAAAGAAGTAATGTGTTTTTTTGGCAGTCTACCTTGGAAATGCTCTCACCATTATGCTAAAATTTTATAGGTATAAAACAAGCAAACAACCTGAGGGGTAAAAAAGGAGGTGTCTATCCAGACTCAGACTGTAGGCTGAATAATTGGCTTAAAATGTGTGTGTGCTATGATTTCAAGTAGACATTTACGAAGAACTTAGTGTAGAGAAATAAATAAGGGGCTACTACTTTCTTTCCATTTGCCATAATAGTTTATCTTATCTATTAGCTGTAAGTGATGAGTTTTCATGTGTATATTGTCCCGGACCCAGTTTATGTGCCATCCCAGATCTGCTCACCTTCACCCCACGATCCTTGTCATGAGCCACACTCTATGCTTTGCTTCCCCAGGCCCTGGTAATAGCTCACACTCTTCTCAGGCTATGAAGTCCAAAGTCCTGCTGCTACCCTAGACCATGCCATCCTCACATGTGTGATGGACCAGGATAGAAATCCATGTCTGCACACTCTCTAGAAGCTCTGGATTCCTAGGGAGCTCTCTGCAGGTGCAAGATCCAACTTGTCAGCAGATTTTGACTAATGACATCAAGAGAGAAAGTGCTCACATTTCCTGTCCAGTCATCGACTGTGAGACATAGTAGTTCACACAGCCTCTCAGGAGACACCGCACGAGGCAGAGCAAACTCTGTGTTCGTTCTGAACTCACGGCCAGCTCAGTACTATGCCACCAGTATTTGATTTCTGGTCTTCCCTGGATCACATTCCTTGTTCTCTCACTCTTGTTTTCCTGGGCTTGTAGCCCCAAAGGCACTACTTTGAAAGCCTGCCTCAGGCTCTGTTTTCTAGCGACTGGATCAGCACATATTGTGCTCTGAAAGTTACAGCAAATACACATTGATTGCCTCTATAAAATAAAATAAAAATTCTCCAAATACTGCATAGACTCTGGGTCCAGTTTTCATAGAGAAGTTTGAACTACTGTGGGTTCCACCAATATTGCTATAAAAGTGAATTTACTTTTTCATTTATGAAAAGTAGAATAATCTCTCTGGTTATTCCCTAAGCTACCTTCCTCCCCATTTTTCAACCCTAGCATCACCTCCAAAGATTAGAGAAGGTAAGATTCAAGTGATTAGATGACTTTCAAAGTTATTAGTTAGAAAGTTAAAACTTACTTGATAACAGGAACTCTCATTGAATCCTCAATGCTGACAAACTAATACAAATTAAAAATAAATCTATGATGCATGTATTAAGATGATGATCCAGAAACAAAATATATGGTGAAAGCAGTACAAAGAATGTCAAGTTAAAATTATAAAGGCTGTTTTTGGTCAGACCAACAAATGTCACCTGCCAGGACAAAAAATTAAAATGGTCCATTGAAGTGAGAGTGTGTTTTATTTCTGAAGCATTTAATTCATCCAAACCTCACAGATTCACTGCGTGAACACTGACCTGTGAACAGGTACCAGAGGTTGTTCGGCTCCAGTGTTTCCATCTCACCCCGGCGGGTCATCTTTCTGTGTCGAATTTTATAGCCGGTAATAAATCCATTTTGAGTTCCTGATGGAGGAGGCAGCCAGCTTACTTTGATACTCTGTAAAGTAACAGATGCAAATTAAAACATTGGAGAAAGAATGAACAACAAGACAGGGACTAAGATATGACCCAAACCTAAGTGGGAATAAAACAGAGAGGCAAGACGTGTGAGGGAGGCATTTCCCTCAGAACGAAATTAAATTCATTCTTGTGTTCTGTCAGTATTCCTACTTGTGCAGTTTTGATTTAAGGAAAAATGCAATTCATTTGATTGGCTAAGTTCTTTAGTAGTTGAACTAATGATAAAATAATATATTACCCTTGAGTCCCAAAGAACTCATAGCCTTTAATGTACACAGACTCACCCACCCCTACTACACACACACACACACACACACACACACACACACACACACACGTTCTTTGCTCTTAAGTGTTTTAGAAAAGGAAACCAGACTTGATAAATAGTCATACCTTACATTTATATTCTACAAGTCATCTTATGTTTATTTTTTAATGCTTTAAGGTATTCATAACAGACAGGATCACCGTTTTATAATTTTACAAGGAGGAAACTGAGGCACAGAGTGAAATGAATGGCCAGGAGTCACGTTGTACCACCAGAAGACGATTCGACTATGGAGTCTAACGTTCTTCTTGTCATTTCCTACTAAATGAAGTGATCACAGAGTGTCTACTTAGTAATCCCACCCACCTAATTTGTCCTACAAAATATTCGTGAAAGTAAAAGAACCAAATTCATATAATTATTTTTTAACATATCCACTAGGCCTTCCCATAGCCCCCGGCAAATCAAAATGTGTCATTTTCTAAGCATTACAAGCTTGTTTTTTAAAAGTCAAAATTAATTTTAAATACAAAATGAAGATATAAAACCTTACCACCAAAATGTAAAACCTTATGATTTTGAGTTAATGCTTTTTGCTGTGGCTTTGCTGAGTGACCTCCCATAAATCTTATAAATGACCTAAATTTCAATGCACATATTGAAAAAAGGGAAAATGGCTGTGCTTCATAGGTCCACCAAATTATTGTAAATCACTTGGTAAGCCCGAAGAACTTAATTATACTAATGATTACATGAGAAATACTTTGTTTTGACAGATAATAATTTTTCTTTATTATATTTGGGAATTTCCAGTGATTGCAAAACTTATTCCACATAGCCAATACCTTAATATCAATGCTTATCAGCAATTAATCAATAGAATCAGTTATACACTCTATGTGCCAGGACGTGACCCCCCCGCCAGTGGTTATTATTCATCTTTGGAAGTAGTTCCAGCTCACACGCAGGGAGCAGCTAAGGCCATCAGCATGGTTGATGCTTTTGCAGCAATTTCAAGCAAGCACCCGCAGACTGAGGACGCAGGCGTGCAAGTTCTTTCTGCATAAATTCTTCTGCAGACCACACAGCTGGACGTGCCAAAGCGCGCTGTTCTGGGACGTGCAGTGAATGTGTTCAGTGACTCTTCCTTCTGTAATGGCATAATGAGCCCCGTTCTGCCCATGCTGGATATCTCAGACTTCACTGTCCCTTCTCTCCCCAAGCTACCTAAGGCTGTCACTGGTATGGACACATTATTGTGACATGACTTGTGGGCAAGCCTGGTGATGACTTTTATCAAAAATACTTAACACATGACCTTTGACATTTGAAAAATCAATTCTAGTAGTCCTTTCATGAGGTACGAGGGAGAAATTAATCCTTTTCACTGTTGCAGCACATCAAAGATTAATTTCATTATAATTTTTTTCAGGTTTGGAAAAAAGGAACTGCAAAAAGGAGCTTTTCCAAATCACTCCATCCCCTCTTTGGTTACCATAAAAAACAAAGTAGCTTACAAAGAGCATAGTAGATGGTAATTAGGTTTGTTGATTTTTAAAAAACAGGTCTTGTTGGCCATTATTTCCTAAGTCTCTGCTGTCACCCCAATTCATGATGTGGTATCACCCTTTTCGTAGGCCCCCTCAATCACTCCTTTATCTTCCCTTCACTCCAGGTGCACACAAGGAGTAAGTATAAAACAACACAAAACAGTAAAATGTAACTCATAAGCTCACCACCCCAAATGCTTCTCAGAAGCCACACGGCGTGAGCTTTGATTTTCAGTTCTACACAACCCCTTTTCACACTGATAGTCTGCCTCAGTCTCTCCAGAGTGAACTGCAGGGAAGACAAGGCCCTCTCCAAACACTTTCAGGCACTTTAGTAAAGAGCCTTTTCAGAGTTTTAAGTGCTTTTATCTGGACAGCCTTCCCACAGAAGGGAACTGGAAGGCATCATCCCAAAGAAGATCCTTGCGGCCAGTAAGCAGGATTTGCCTGAACCACGGCAGGAATCTCAGCACCTCGAAACTTCACTGTGCATCAGTGTTGCATCTGCCCCTTCTTTCTGTTCCGTGTTTCTGATGACTTGCTGAATCGCATGTAAAATTGCTTGAAGAATGAAATACACTTTCAATACTCATGAGGTCCTATGTCTTTTTTATGAAAGAGTACCCATGAGCACTTTCAAAGAAGGTGGGTTTAATGTACACGCCTTCCACCTACTTATTACCTTCCCTCTGCCACTGCCCTCATTTCTACCTTGTTATCAGTGCTCAAAACATCGCCATACCTAGCTCCTTGGTCCCCCCCACCCCCACCCAGTGTCACACTGCTCACACCCACATCAATCCTCTTGCTTATCAGTGAATGAGCCACTTAAGCTCTCTGAGCCCAAGTTTTCTCAGCTGCAATATGAGCTAATAACAATACCTACCTCAAAGGACTATGGGGTAGATTACAGGAGACAATGGGACCATGCTTGGAAAGTCCAGCAGAGTGCCAGTGCACAGTAATGATGTAATCAATTGTAAATACTTCAAGGGAGGAAAGGAGGAAAGAGAAAATAAAAAGGGTAAAAGAGCAAGAGATGAAGAGATGGGGAGGAGGAGAGTAAGGAAAGACAAAATTCAACACGGGCAGGCAGGAAAGAAGCAAGAAAGTCCAGGCACAGTTCAAGGCTCAGAATGTGGCCCTCCTGATTTGTGTATTGAGTCAACAGTTTATTTTTCTGTGCATTAAAAGGAGCACTGAGAGAGATAAGTTGCCTAGAAACACATTTAAACCCCCTTTTAGTACATAAATATTTATTGACCAATTACTCGAGAGTACTAGTCACATTTCTTGTAGCCAATAGAAACTGCAGGCGTGGGAAGATACCTTGCAGTAGGGAAGAGACTAGAAAAGTGAAGAGATGTAATACACGTTTTTGGAGGGAGAGTTGACAAGACTTGGTGATTTATTGAATGCCAAGTATAAAGGAGGAAAGGTCATCAAGAATGACTCTCAGAGTTCTTGCATAAGCAACTCAGTAGATGATAATGCATTTACTGGGGTAAGGTTGTCTGAAAATAATCTACTTTCAGAAAAAAAGTTCACTGGACCTGCTGGTAGCATCAATAAATGCCAGTTCACAGAGAATGTAGAAATAAAGGCTACCTATATTTTTAATATCCGAGTTAGTGTTGGGAAGGGCATTTTTTAATTTTATCATTTGGAATAGATGAAATCTTAATAATATGAAAATTATACAATAACAAGACTTAATATTTAACCTTTGATATTTATTTCAATACTTGGTAAATATTTCTATCAATCATCTGAACTCTAATTGAATTTTAAAATGAAATAGAAATTAATTTACTAATACAACAGTATTTAAAACTTTATTATTTGTGTGGTTGTGTGAACAATTTCCAAAAACTGTTTTACCTTTTTATAAACCTATACACAGTACAGTACTAACCAGGTATGGATTTGATAAAATGTCAAAAAGGTGTCATAAAGGTCTAGATATATTCTTCCTGCAGTTATATACTATTCTTGTGGACTTGAGATGTTTTTACTTCACTATCATAAATATGCAATCTCTTGTGATATGTGAAGTTAGAAATTTGAGTAGCATACTAAAATTGGCATTCTTGAGTTCATGTAGGCAACTGTGATTCAAAATGACCTAAAGCCATGTTATCAAATACTCTGCATGACACATTTCTAGAGTGAGGTCTCCTAGAAATACATAAAGTGTGAGTTAAATAGCTGTGTAATAATAAAAGTATGGTTACATATAAATTAATACTTGATTTTATTAATAAATAAAATTTTATGAACATGTCTTAAATTCAGACAAGAAACATTGCTTTATTTTTTTAAAAAAGGAAAGCTAACCAGTTGTGATCTTGTTTAATGATTTTGAAATAATGCAGACATTTCTTCATCAGTAGGTTTGGTTAGTTGTAGAACAGTCTTCACTTTGTGAAGACTGTCCTGGTGGTCTCCTGCTCCTCATAGCTAGTGCCAGTGAGACTCCTATCTAGAAACTCAGCCCTACTTGACCTACTCTGCAAAGTCCTGTCCCTGGTTATGTAAGTCACACTGGGACAATTTCTCAGGTTGCTCAACTTCAAATCAAATACTGCAAATACACTTTGATTTGGGTCCCAGTTTCAGTGACTGGGTTATTCTGGTACGGACGGTGGCATGCTTCTTTGTGAATGTTCTTTTGCCTTGTTAACTTGCCTTGTTCATTGAAGACAACTAAGATGCCCAAGACTGAGTCCTCCAGCAGCTAGAATCCCCTCAGTGAATCCATGTGAGCCTGGCTGACTTCCCTGACAATATGTACTTGCCCCTCTGAAACTATGCATGCTGTCTGCTTCACATTCTGAACTCCCCAAACCTACTGGCTTACTTTTTTTGTCATCTTTTAAACAGATTTACTGAAGTATAATTGGACATACAATTGACTGCCCATTTTAAAGTATACAATTTCTTAAGTTTTAATATATGCATACACCTGTGAAATCATCACCATAAAAAGATAATAAACATAGCTATCACCTCTAAAAGTTTCCATGTGTATACTTGAAAACTGTATAATTTTACTAACCAATGTCACCTCAACAAATTTACTAATAAAATAAAATAAATCATAAATCCACACAATGGAATACTACTCAGTAATAAAGAAGAATAAACTACTGACATAAGTAACAATATGGATGAATCTCAAATCTTGGCCTTGTGAATCACACCTGAAGCTCTTTTAGACACCACCAGGCACAACTGGATACTGTGTCTCTGGATACTGTGACCATCTCTAATCACCTTCTGAAGGAACATCCCTAATCACCTTCCTAGCCCTCCTGGTTCAAGGGCACCACCCTCCTGACCCTGGCACTGAACTTCATACTCATTCATCTCCCAATGCTGTCCTTTTCAGGTAGGTATATACCATGGGGACATATCAGATTTTAAAAAAAATTTACAGTGAGAAATGTTATCTGGGACATGCTCCATTTCTCACATATTCTATTTTTATATGTCTTGGCTAACTTAAACTGGGCTGAATTTAAACCCATCCTGGGAAACTGGCATGCCACCACTTTTCTCTGCTCCTTTAATCAAACGCTGAGAGCTTAACCATCACACATTCCTAGGAAGAAAAGAAGAAGCTAATAAGTGACCTAACCCACTTCATTTTAGCAGCACAGGGGCCTTGAATCAGTAAATTAAAGTCAAATATGTTTCTAAAACTTCACTGTGAGGTCCCCAATTCACCATTCTCCATGGAGTCAAAGGGCATCCCAGGTATGCTGACAATCTGGCATTCTGATAGGCTAATATTTTGTGTACTTCAAAAGTAACATGTTACAAATATTTCTTGAGTTAAAGATGAGGCTCAGAGTTCTATTAGGAGAATAGTAGACAAGAGAATAGTAGAAAATAGCTGGGTGTGGCCTGTTGACTCCTCTAGCAGTGTGGCTAATTCAACTGTGGTCCCCAACTTGCAGGCCCATGTTATACAATAAACACTAGCTGTCCATTTAAGAATTAACTCCAAGTGTAAACTAAAGCTCAAATCCTAGGCACAGGTACATAAAAATATGCTGAGATCTCAATCCTTATAACTAGTGCTTAGAAAATCTTACTAGATATTCTGTCTAGCATACAGTTCTGAATTTTGTTTAGAGAAAGAGAGAATAGTGTTCTGTAAATAAAAGATATTCATTAAGTATAATAAGATGGATTATAGGAAGCATGCTATTTCATCTCAGTTTTTTATGAATTTACTAAGTGACATTCAAAATTATTTACCTAACCATCAACTGTATGTCACGCAGCTATTCCTATGTCCCATCTAGCTATTGAGAGGTGATCAATGAGAAAGAGCTTAGAAATTTTAAGACTGCAAAAGACAAAGTTTTACTCTTCTCTTATTTAATACATGTTGTTATTATTAGTATATACAGCTGTTTCAAAGTACACAAAAGGGCATTGAAAATTGAAGCAATTTTTCAAAGAACTGAGTCATCAGGTCCCTTTCGCCTCATATCCATAAGTAAATGAATGATTCTCACTGAGACTAAATTATCTTCATAAACACTTCACCTGAGCCCAACAATGAGATTATACTTTCCTGGAAAACAACTTCCTTTTCCTTTCTAAAATTATTCAATGCAATGTGTGAAGAGGTGGTTTCTTTATGACAGATTTCACCATAGAAACAGTGCTTTCTTCATTGATTACTAAAATCGTGTTGGAGTTGATTCTCAGATATATAACTAGGTATGGTCTTTATTACTTTAAGAAAAATCACTTAATCTTTCCTGCTATCCAGGTTTCCTTCATCAAGTAAATAAAATTATCCAGCTACTCCTAAACTAACCAAGAAAATCACCCTCAAACACAGAGTATATAGTCCATCCTAAAGGTAGGGGGAAAGAAAGAGGTAGAATTTGTGTGTACCTAACATCTTCTTTTTGTAAACTCCTGGATTTAAAATAGCATTTTCTTCATGTGATAATTTGCTATGCACAGCCTAGTCGTCAGGCCTGTTTTCTACTAGGTCCTAGAAACTGGGAATGCAATTTCAAGAAGGTATTCACATTTTGACAAAATTCCATTACAATAAAGCAATTTGGCTGTTCCCTAGAGTTCATGATAAAGCAATCTTACGAGTAATACATTTCAGAATTTGTCAGTATCAATAGACTTTATTCTCCAGTGACTAAGCCCTTCCCTGGAAATAAACTAGATGTTTAGGGAGGATCATTAACTCTTTCAGATCACTAGGTTCCTTCTCAGACTATTCATTTCTACTAAATGAAATTGTAAAGCAATAGAACAGCCTTGGTGCAGGAACTACAGTTAAGAAAGCCAGAACATAAATAAATCAGGGGAGTTATACATAAAATCATACCCTTAAAAGGCACCACAAAATAGACCAATATATAATTTAAGGCAGAAAGTACAGTGTCCCCTTATTTCCCATTTGTTTTGTTTTGTTTTAAGAACATGGAATCCAAGACACAATTTAGCAGTAAGGTGAATGGCATAATCTCAGAATGATTGATTTCACCAGGTCTACACACATTCTGAGCCAAAGAGATAAGAGTTTAAATACTGACTTATTCTGTATAAAAAATTCTTTCATATATGGGCTAACATGCATTTATCAAGAATAAGGTACTGCAATAATGCACTCAAGCTCAAATGATCATGATATACCAACTCGGTCTCTAAAAAATGAAAACACTGGTTTAAAGGTTGTACAATGCTCAACCAGAGAATAAATACCATAATTTTTATAACAACTTATATTCAAAAAATCTTTTTAGAGTTATAAAACTGGTACCTTTAAAATTATTGTCACAAAACTAATTTCTATCTAATATGATTGTAAATAAGTCTCATTCTATACAGCACAATGCCTTTTTTTTTGCTTTTGTGGTTATTAAAATTTAGACATGTCTAATAATAAAAAATCAACACACATAGTGGAGTTTATACTAAATAAGGAAATCAAAATCCTACAATGAAACTTCTTTTGTAAAAGCAGAAGCAGCTATTTCACAGATGCGTGTCTTCAAACCAACTGTCAAATTAGGCCCTAAATAATTAATCTGAAACCAGCAGGCTTTCAATCTTAGAGCAGCCATCTCAAAGACAGGACTTACCATGTAATTACATGGGACATTACAATGTATTTATAAGGTCATTTGTTACAATGTATAGTAATTACAGAGTAATTACATAGCTATTTATGTCTCATAAAATGAAGTAAGACTAAATATTTTAATTGTGTTGGAGAAATAAGAGAAAATATTTGAGTTTCAAATGTCAGGTGAGATTATAGGTCAGATTCACATAACTAATATTAACAATAGGCTGTTCCAAGAATCACAGTGTTTTGTGGTGCTCTCTTGTTGGAAGTGAAGGTTTGAGAAATGTTCTTTCCAAAGATGAAGTAATTGGAATTGTTCTCAATTTCAATCTTCGGGTAATGCCAGAAGATAGACCAGTAATGTAATTTACTATTTATACTTTGCATCCAAACCATAAACATTCAGGTGTCAGTAGAGTTGCTGGATTAAAAATAATACCACGTACAATGTTTTTATAAATGACACCCCATTCAACTAGACAGAACAATAAAATATCAGTCTTTATATCTTTCACTTACATGAATTTGAATAAAACTAGTATTTGCTCAAATTTTCAGAGCCCCTCTTCTAGAATACACACCCTAAACCTATTCTCATTTTCTATAAAAGGGGACTCATCGAGTCAAATTTTCAAAGCTGTGCGTTTCTTCCAGGCTCCTTCCTCTTTTCTGTACTTAAAAATTCTTACATAGTCTAACAGGTGAATTATGGCTGTGACTGAAGAGGTTTTTGTGCTTGTTGCCTCCAAAACATCATTGACATATGAACTGCAGAGGCAGCTCAGTGGTCTCACAATTACATTGCTAACTTTTATGTGCGAACCCAGGCCGCAGTGTTAACAAAGCTGAAGCCCAGCCACTACACCACCAGGGAACTCCACATTGCTAATTTTAAAAAATTAAAATGAAGAAACTTTTTGTATTGTTAATGATACATTCTCTTTGAATTAATCTTGCTATTATTTACATGTGATACCTTATTAACTTATTCATAAACTTCCTGAAAGCCTGCTTCTCTGTTCTGGGCTGTTAACAGAGGCATATTCACCTAAAACACTATTAAGTTAGGTAGAGACCCCATACTATGGTCTCCTTTGGGGAGAATAAATTCTGGCTTTATACGCAGACTTGATGTCTCTCCATTAGGATGGTCTACACGTGATGAATCATGAAACGCACATAGCATTAAGCAGCCATTGCTTATTCTTGCTAAGCTGCCTCCCCTTCACATGATTCAGTGATTAGAAAGCACAAAATAATTTTTACTTATGATGGCACAGGCAAAATCATCCTTTCTAAGCTTTAGCCTGTCTTGTGAATTTCAACAATCATTTAAAAAAAAATAAAAGTCCAATCATTTTTTTGTCATGCAGATAGTCTAACTACCAAATTGCTATAAATATGCTAACGAATTACTTCCTGTAAAGGCTGATCAGGAAGTTGACAGTGACCCTGACTGCAGCCTCCTGGCAAAACAGGGATTCTCTCACTGTTTAATGACTGTAACATCCCTACATAATGGGCCCCGAATTTGCCAAATCCAGAGACTCAGGGCCCACAGAACCATCTGCAGAATGCTGCCTGTTAACATGCAAATAAGCCAATTAAAATTCACAGACTCATTTCAACAGTCCATCAGGTCAGTTCTGATCAACTGTCCCAACATTATTTATACATGTGAAAAGAGGGGGTCAATTTCCCACCAAAGTTCACAAAAGCTACTCAGAGAGTAAGTACGTGGGAGCAAGTCTCAATAGCTCATTCCTGGTTAAGCACAGTAAGGGTTGGTTTACTTTTGAAAAAAAATTCTGGGTAACTATCAATACTTCAATCAGTATTTCAATTAGATATGCACTCATTATGTGTCTAATTGATTAACAATTAGCACCTGTAGTTGGCTATAATTTTAATTACTGATTACATTATGGATGATTACTTAGAATGATATCTGAATGAGTACTATCAGATGATAAAGAAAAAAACATCCAGAATAATTAGTCTATTAAAATTGAGATTATAACCAAGTCAATAAAATAGTTTTAAAAGATTTTTATTTTAAGCAATGTTAATGGAGTTTCCTTAAATTATACAACATGGAGAGAAGTTGACCGATGATCATTTTAATGTAACTAATTTGCCATTTCCTGGAAGATGTGGTAGTAGTTCAGAGGTAGCTGTTGTTCATCAGAAAGAATATCCCAGGTAACAACAGATAGCAATAGAGTTCTACTTCTAATCTGCTGTATTAAATATTCTTGTTTTAGAAATGGAAAAGTTTGTTGATCTATCACAAATGTAATAGAACAATCAACAGTCATCTTCAAAAGAGATTTTGGATTGTTTTTTTCAGGCACAATGAGAACTTAAATAATTACTTCAAACAGTTTTTTAAAAGAGAGAAAGTCAATTTTTACTAAAATATCTTAATACTAGGCCATGGTAGTAAAACAATCTGGTGTACAAACTACTATGTGTTTTCATTTTGGTATTCCGAGAAAGAGTTTGGAGCAAATTAGTGGTATTAGAACCAATAGCTCTTCTATTAATTAAAATATTCTACGCAGTTTCATACTATTACAACGTACTTTCTGAGGATTTAGGACCTCACAAAATTTGATGGAGGAATGAGCTACAGTCTTACAATCTTTTTTGATATAAACAAAATATTTGTAAAAATGACTATGTTAAATATACTTGGAGAGTTCGATTATTTCTTTTTTGAACTTTATTGTCATAACAATTTTCAAAAAAATACAAAATTAGAACAGTATGAACTACTACTTCACAATCACTAGGATGGCTATGATAAAAAAGACAGATGATAACACTGGGGAAGATGTGGGTAAATTAGAGCCTTCATGCACTGAGAGTATCAACTGGTACGGCGGCTTTGAAAATGGTCTGTCAGTTCCTCAAAAGGCTAAACATAAAATTAAATATGACCTAGCAATTTCTTCCTAGATATTCTCCAAGAGCATGGAAAACATATGTCCACACAAAATCTCATACACCAATTCTCACAGCAGCGTCATTCATAATAGTGAAAAAATATGGAAACAAACCAAATGCCTACTCACTGATGAACAGATAAACAAAATTCAGCATGTTCATACAATGGAATATTATTTGACCATAAGAAGAAATGAAGTATTAGTATATGCTACAACATGGATGAACTTTAAAAACATTATGCTAATTGAAAGAAGCCACTCACAAAATATCACATGTTGTATAATTGCATTTATATAAATTGCATTTATATAAAATGTGCAGAATAGGCAAATTTAAGAGACAGCAATTAGATTAGAGATTGCCTATGGCTGGTGCTGGGAAGAGGTAGGGAAATGAAGGGGGACTGCTAAAGGGTACAGCATTCCTTTCAGGGCTGACAAAATGTTATCAAATCCACTGTGCTGATGGCTACACAGCTTGAAATGGGTTAATTGCATGGTACATGCATATTTCAATAAAGATGCTACAAAAATAATTGCACCACTCCAAAATTAGAATTGTATAATGAACCCCAACCTGCCCATCACTTGACTTCAAATTCTCAGTTCACTGTCACTTTTGATATATGTATCTACTAAACCCTCTCAACTGAGACTGTATTTTTAAAAATCCTATGCATGTTTGTAAATTGGAAAAACACAAATATGTGTGGGTCTTATATAAGGTAGTACATTCCCGAGGGACTTGAACACAGTCTTTCTTATGACCCATCACTGGCATGATGCCTTATACACATAGTATTCACAAGTGTTTGCAGATGGCAGTGGTGACAGACTGGCCTAAATGTGGCGTCCAAAAGGCGGCTGTGTACAGAGCAGCTGACTTCCACTGCATTGCTTCAGGTGGTCCCTTTAACGACATTTAGAAAGTAACCTACGATTAGGGGCTAAAGCAATGGCAAAATGCAGTCATTTCAGAGCTCTAACAAAGTCCATGTCAAACTTCGTGGAGGCTCCACTCGAACTCCTTTTCAAAATGATTCTTACGTAACAGGTCTAGATGGTGAAACATGGTGCCAGTCTATACAAGTTGTTTTTTGTTTGTTTTGTTTTGTTTGTTTTTGCAGGGGGAGGGCAGGGGAATAAACAATAGAGGTTGATGAACTATTACATACAAATGAATGGCTAAACTAGGTATGAAATTCATAAAAGTTTTCAGAAAAATATTTTACATGCCTATCTATTTGCTTAAGCCTGAGAAAATGAAATGGAAATATATGTAACGCTTTCATGGGCTATGGGCTTTTCCTGATAGGGCTTATCACAGTTCTAAGTTTCCATTTATTTGTTTATTTGATTCATGTCTTTTTAGCTCCCTAGAACGTAAGCTCATAAACTTTCCTGCTCTTTCTTACCACAGGATCCCGAGTGTCAACCACAACGTCTAAAATTTAGAATGCACTCAATAAATAGTTGCTGAACGAATTAAGCAATCAGGATTTTAATGGGAATGGCTCTTGATTTAATCAAATTTCACTTTAAATCATAGTGCTCTCCTTTTCCTGTTACCAACCTGCCAATAGCATTATCATCGCACGTAGGAGACATCACATGGGCCTTATTTTGGCTCAACCACGCACTGAAGAAAGAAAGGACAGATGGAAGGGGTGACAGATCTTAGGGAGTCTGAGAAAAGTCTGAAGGAAAAATATTAGCATACTAAAACATGTGAGTATACTCATGAGAAAGAGAATGATTATCTAAACTGAAATGAAATGAATTATAGGAAAAAACAAAACAAAATCCTATTATTGGAATTATGGTTCTCCATTAACTCCCACCAGACACGTTCTCATCGCCTGGAGTGAGCATGAACACGTGCTGGGGAGGGAGAGTGCTAAACAGAGGAAGAGGAGGTCACAGTATCTGTGGGGGAGGGCAGGACACAGCGGGCAGGTCACTGGGCTCTAAGGTTGTCAAGCTGGATGTGTATAAAGGAAGGCAGGCCTATAATGAAGTGTGACAAACTTATATTAACACTAACGAAAAATTAAGTACGTGTCAAGCAAGTAGCGATCATGGCACAATTTTCTTCTGGGAGGTGGTAGTAAAATCACAGATTAGAAATAATATACAGAGTCTGGCAGAAGTAACTCCCCTATTTAGGAAGTAGAAATCAGTAACATAGAATTATTTCTTCTGCTAGACATTTTAAGATTGTTTGTGAAGTCTTGATGCCATATGTTACCCAGTAGGTATAAATATTTGAGTTAGATAAATGACATTACGGAGGGACAGAACCGTCTCTGTGCTCTGGGGCATTATTTGTGCCAGACCCTGTATTTCTTATAGACACGGATTATACACAATTGTAATACTGGGCCATGGTTTAATTTTTCTTCTCAGTTTCTTGTAGTGTGTAGTAAACAGTCTAGGAGAGCAATGGAAGAAGCATAACCAAAAGGCTACCTTGATATTCTACATTCAATTTTTTATCAGCACTTAGTATTATCTATTGTCCCCCAAATTAGATTGAAATATCATAAAAGCATCTTTAAAATAATATGGACCTAATCAATCAATAGTTCCTTCCTAAATCACTGTCTTAATCGAAGACACTGAGTCTGAAGTTTGCAGAAAAGAAAGAAGCTTAGTTCTTCCCTGGGAAAAATTAGAATACACTTGTCAGGTGCAAGGCAGATGGCAACCTTGGCCTTGTCTATCCCTGCCTATCATATTACCAACAACCTACAGGCAAACACTGCTACTCTTTAAACTCAAGGTTTATCTTATTCATGAATTCTGGCTGAACCGTACTTTTTCTTTCTGTCTTTCTGCTTTCCTTTTTCTCCCTAAGCTTTATGATTCATATAAAATATTGAAATGATTGAACAAAAATATTTCCCCACTCTTTAGCTGCCTGTAGGTCAGCTGTAAAACATTCACTTGACAATAATTAGGTCAGTGCTGACTTACTGATTCCTCCCTTTAGGTTTCCTTTGATTCTTTTGTTCATCAGCAAGTTGATTAAAGAGCATGTGATGTAGTCACTGAATGTTCCTGGGAAAGGCAAATGCCCAGAAATCAGCAGAAAACATTTTATGCCCATTGATTTTCTTCTTTGAGGATTAATGACCAGGTCATTCAGTGCAGGACTTTAAATTTTCTATACAGTAGCATTTGTATAATTAGAAGATTTTGTTGTTTTTGTTTTGTTTTGCTCCCTGCACATATTCAATAATATGAGGCTAAATACAATTGTGTATCTCATATCTTAACTTAGAGATAAAAATAGAGTCCCTATTTTACTTTGGTGTTTCTCACTTCAAAACACATGAACCCTATTTTAAAAATTGGTCTGAAGTGGAGGGTAGTAGAAAGGGTGTGGGAAGATGTTAACTTACAGAAATGATTAAATTTTAATGTTCCTCATTTATGTAACATATTAATATAATAAACTTCAAAGATATTGAATAATTTTTTCTATTCGACTTTCTTTACAGTAGGTGTTTTTCAAATGCGGACACAGAGGCAAAGTCAATCTTGGTTCTTTGGGTGTGAATTATACAAATTATTTATTTTCTAAATCTCTACTTTAGTTCTTTCTATAAGAACTCTTCTTACCTCTTCAATATGTGTTAGCTTATCTGGGGGAAGATGTGTTAAAGAACGCAAGGATATGACATTCAAGTTATTAGTCCTACTTACCCAGTGATCTTGTCTAGGCAACAGTGAGGTAGAGAGAGGACAGCCTCAAAGTTAGTGGGGCCTGAATTTAAATCCCATTTATTGTCACTTACTAGCCATGTGACACACCTGAGCTTTCAATTGTGTTCTGTAAGCAAGAATTTGAACACACACACACACACACACACACACACGTAATAATAATAACCTCATAAGATTCTTGAGAGAATTAACATGCAATACTATTTATCAAAGGGGGGCACGTGGTATGTGGTAAATAAAGGCTTTTCATCTTTCTGAAAAGTTATTGCTGTTCTGAAAAGGCTGGTCAGCAGAGATTGAACCAACTCTAAACTGAGCATGCTTGTTTTCATTTTGAAAGTGTTTTATCCAAGTTGTAGGTCTCCAACTTCTCTTTATGCTTTCCCAACTAGATGTGGACCAGGCTTCAGAGTTCTCCTTTGGGCTTTTACCTGTCTCTGTGTAACCATCAGAAGGAGAGCTTTCTGAGGATGCTCCAGTAACGGCCAGTCTTGTGAATTCCAGTGGTGTACTGGGAAATGAGTCCTCCAACGACAACAAAAAACCCCCCAGGTATCATTTGCCAGTTTCTGTGGATTGACATTAATACTTCCCCCATAGCCAATCCCAAACTCGCTATGGTCTAACAACTACCTTACAAGTCTCCTGAATAGTTATTTAACAACTGGCCCTCCTGAGCCAGCCCCAACCAGCTCCAACACATATCCAAAAGGAATCTGAAGCCAGTTTGCCAACAAAAAGCTGCAATTAGATTGGGAGAATACCTGGGGTGCCACATGAAAATCGATCGCACAGTCCTCGGGGGCAAGGCCTTCATTTGAATCCAAGTTTTTAACCTCTGTACTACTTAGCAATCAACAAATATTTACAAATGGAAACACTGAAACTCAAATGGTCATAGGACATTTTCTGTTTATCTAATATTGTTACTCTGAATGTCAATTAAAAATCAGAAAAGAAGACATGACATTAAATTTAGAATGAACCCATTAAATAATACATTAAGCCTAGCCCTAGGTGCTTACAAAACTAAGACCTATGAAAATATCCAAAAAATTGGAAGTCAATGGCAAACAGTATATGCTTTGTAGCTATATTTAAGAATTGCATGTGTTATTTTTAAGAACACAGTGATGGCCACGTGCTGCCTCCAGGTGCAAACATTTTAAAAGTTGGTCTCATGAAATTGTAGAAATTGATTCTGAACATCCCCTAAACACCCCAACTCCTTCCAAGGGAACTTAGAACATCGGCAGGTGTCCCAGGCTCTTCCAAGGAGAGGTTTTAGAAAATGAGGAGATTGTGTATCACTAATTTTTTCTCTATATAAATACATATAAGTATTTAACACCAAATTACAAAATAGTTGGTATTTTAGGGTAAGGCTTATGAAGTGGCTAATAATCAATATTGAGACCAACAAAAAGGGTGACTTCATATGGGTCAGAGGAATACAATGGTTTTCATTCTTCACCTTTTCGGGTTTTAAGGAAATCGAAGGTTCAAGGACATTTTACATGTTTTAGCTGAGCTGTTTCAGAAATTTTCCATAATGGTTATATTATGACCTGAATTGATTAGGTTTGCTCAGTTTTACCAACATGGCAACTGATAACTGACTTAGAGAGAGAGAGAGAGAAAAATTGGATCGCAGACGACACCTGTCAAAGTGGAACGCACCTATGCTAGAAGCTGGGCAATATTATAAATAAAGCAGGAGGCTCCCAGGAAAAGCAGAATTCCACATGAGTTCCCAGCATGCTCCGTATCCCAGATCTTCACAGAGAAATTTCAATCAGATGAACATTCAAATGCTTGAGATGAGAAATAAGATTTGCTATTACAACGTGGAATGACACTCCTCAGCAATTTCATCAGCATTTTGTTTTCTTAATATACTGGTCCAAAACCAACTCCACCCGTAAAGCTCTCCGAAATGTGAACAGTAATGAGATTCTATGCTATTAAATAAACCCAATATTGAGAAAGAAAATATTGAATCTAAATTCCCATAGAAAATAAAAATAGCAGTTTGCATCTGAAGAGATTTTATCTCCTGGCAGGGAGCTTCTCTGCTTTATATTTACTCATTCAACAAGAAAGAGGCAGTGTCCTAACGATCATGAAGCGACAGGTTTCTAAAACTGGCTAGACTGGAATCTCAGTTTTAACACTTAACAGCTGTGAGTTCTTGGGTGCAGGTCACGTACCCTCTCTGTCCTTCACTGTCCCCACCCGCACCCTGGGGATAGCAACACCAACTTCACCGTGTTGCTGTGAGGACCAAAAGGAGTGCCAGGTCCGAAGCAGTTATGAGCTCACCTTTCCACAGGCCACGTGAGGCTAAATGCCACGTCACAAAGTGAGTGTTCCACCGACAGAGACTGACATTAATTACATTGAGGAGAAATGAAAGCATTATGTGACCTGAGAATTATTTTTCTTTTAATCTAGGACTTTTGAAAATAAACGACAGAAGAGAGGGAGCAGAAGGAGATGAGGACGACAAGAAAGAGCTCTTACTTTAGTTCTACCACGTTAATTCAGAAACAGCAAATATTAATCCTGGGTCAATTAAAGGAGTCAATGCTGTCCTGTATAATAGAGGCTGCTCTTGCACAGAAGAGAGATAGATATTAGGGTGCATTTAATTCACATTTCACTTGTCTAAGAAACACGGAAAACACTTTTCTACAGCAGTGTTACTCCACAGAGTGAGTATTAATTCCAATCTGAAAGAAAACGTCTCTCTCCATGTAAAGGAAAATTCTAGTTTTTGTCTTGGAAATGAGAACATACATGATTCCACATCCTAGGCCCATGAAAGTCCCACATATGTGATTGACAGAGGGATGAGGTTAATTATTGAGATGTTTTATTGTACATAATGTCAAATGTCTGTATTTTTAACTCAAATATTAAGTGTCATATACATGCTACTTACCCAGTCATCTGCCTGTGAATATTTTTAGACTTTTGTTACTTATTAAAATCAATTCACTTAGAAGAAAACCATATTATTCTCCATTCTTCTTTTAAGGGAAAAGAATCACAAAATACCCACTGCAGTCCCTATTATTGATGTAAATACAGAATATCTAATTATGAAACAAAACCCACAGTCACTATTATTTCTGAAAAAAAAGAAAAAAAAGAAAAATGTTACAGCCAATATCCTGGAATAGGCTATTCTCTTTCTCTCTGGATGCTTGCACGGGAACTTCTCAGCAGAAAATTGCTGTCACGTGGATGATCAGCATAGCTGGTGTCCTTACAAATATCTGGAGCAACCTGGAGTCCCACTGGCTGTAAATATGCCAGAAGGGATGCTGGTCTGCTCTGCTCCGTGAGGCCCCGTGGAGCTGAGGTTTTCTGTAGAGCCAGGGCTTTGTTTCTCCAGATGATTTGAAGGATCTCTTGGGTGCAGTCCATTGAAAGAGTGAAGATTTCCCTGGGAGACTAGCTCACAGATTTTTGCTGCCCAACTGTACCATCAAGATTGCAAAGGGGAGGACAGTCGAGAGCAGGAAACTAATTCTTCAGCATCTCTGCCAGAAACTGAATGGGGACAAACACATTCCACCATATTTTCTAATTTGGTGAAAATTGTATCTGCTGTCAACTCAACGATTAGAATGTTGAAGCAGTAGTAAAATACACAGTACTGGATGAAGCCTCAGGTCATGTTCTCATTTGGCAAAGCAAATGTGGTGAATGAGCAAACAACAAGCAACTCAGCATCAGCATCATTCAACAAGAAAGAGGCAGTGCCCTAAAGATGACGAATAGACAATTTCCTAAAATCGGCTCGATTGGAATCTCAGACAAAGTAAATGGGAGGAACAGGACGAGAAGGCTGAGTGAGGTGACAGGCTGGCAGTCCTGCTCTGCAGGAGACGTAGGCCAGCGTGTATCCAGGGGACCAATGGCAAACCTGACTTACAATTCTACTCCTGGTTATGTTCATGCTTCTTGGTGGCTTAGGCTGTTGCCTGTACGTGGTAAAGTAATGGTCCATCTAGAGCCGCGGTGTTGAAACTTTCGGCTTCCCTGGGCCACATTGGAAGAAGAATTATCTTGGGCCACCCATAAAATACCTTAACACTAACAATAGCTGATGAGCTAAAAAAAATAAAAAAGGTCACAAAAATATCTCTTAATGTTATAAGAAGTTGTGTTGGGCCATATTCAAAGCCATCCTGGGCCGCAGGTCGGACAGGCCTGACCTAGAGTTTCCGGGGCCCCAGCAGTCTATTCGAATGGCCACACAGCCTACCCGAATCCACTTGAGGTGCATTAGGAACAGAGGCAGCCAAATCCCCAAAAAACTGACTGATGGTTGAACCGACGCCTATTTCCCTCAAATTTCACGTCTGCCTTTGTTTCCTAAATCTCCCCAACAGGTAAGTTGTGGTTGGATTTCCCTTTAAATGTAAAGGAAAAGCACAGATCTGCCAACCTCATTTCTTCGCTAACAATCTCATGGATCTACTACAGGTGATGAAATACCTAAAGAAAAATTGTTTGCCTTAGTTCAGAATGGAGCATGAACCATAAATATCTGGAAAATCAAAATTCATCTGAGACTTGAAAGGACTGTATATCTTTGTTTATTCTTTTAAAGAAGTTTGTAGGCATGTAGATCAGCACACATCCTAATTGTCGTATTGTCTGAGTGCCCAGACTTCATTGCCTCTTCTTTTTCTGGTACCTAGAAGTGGGGTTTGGTCCTACTACTCTACACATCCTTTCTAGGTGACTGTTTTTAAATTAGTTTCCCAGCCTTCAACTGTCATGCTCAACAGGTGCCTAGGAAAGCTACTGTCCTGATTCCAAACTGATCCAAGTCCCAGAACTAAATTTCTAACCACCTTATCAACATCTTGACCTCAATGTCTTACTAGTACCTTAAACACAAAATGTCAAAGCTCATCTTTCCTTCTAGTGTAATTTCACCATCAATTCTGGCTCTTTCCTGTCTCAGACTTCTCTGCACTCAAGCAAGCATGAGGTCCTATTGATTTTCCTTTCCGGGTGTATCTCAGAGCCATGCCTTCCTTTCCATTTGCACAATCCTGGTTCAGCACCAATCCTCTCTCACTTGAGTCATGTCAATAAGCTGCAGTTGTTTCTTAATTTTATAGATCTCCTGGCATTACGCATGTCCTAATGTGGAAGAATCACTGGGGAAAAGAGATTTAGAATAATACAGTATTGCTCTTATTTTCCAAGGAATTCAGAAGAACCAAGTTATGGTTTATTTATTAATTCCAATCAAAATAAACCAAAGAAGATGGAGGGTGAATGAGAATTCATGTGTGATCTCTCTAAATACAAAGATATCCAATAAATATTTCAAACTGAGACATGAACAAATGTAGGTGTCACTTTTACATGGGGCTTTAATAGGTCTATATGTGGATCATTTAATTATCTAGAGGAATATACTTTATTAACCTTGATTTTTACTATTGATTGAGGGACCCTAGTTTACTGAAGTTATAGACTAACATGTAGATTTTCTGTACAGTAGAAATTCAAAAAATTTCTATCAGGGGAAAAAAATGACAGTTTATAGTTCATTACCCCAATGAACAGTAACAAATTTTATAACTCTCCTATCAGTTTTACTCTAATATTTCTTTCTTAAAGTGCCCATGAATACAGCCCTGCCATCTTCCTAGTTCTGTCATTAATTAATAAGATGAATGTTTGGTATGTTCATTTTATATTTATATGGTAGTCATACCTTTAATTTTTTTGAAAGTTATCTTTACCAATGACTTAAAAATAACTGACTCTTCAGAAAACCTGCTTTAACTCATGAAGACTGTCTTCATTTGTACTGATGGTGTAATATAAAGGGAGAAAAACTATTACAGCATGATTTTTAGAAAATGATATTATAGTCAATAAAATTTGATCATATGCAATACCAGTGAGTACCTACTTGGATCTAGTGTCCCATTAGCTCTGGAAATACCAGGCCTTCCTGAAAAGCAAAGCCAGCAGGAAATTCAACAGAGGAGACGTTCGGCAGAGCTGCATGATGTTTTTAAGTGGGTTGTTCCTCATGCTTTGTTATGACCAATTTCTCAATGTAGCAATTTCTTTTTTAATTGATGACAGTGATATAGTCTTTGGCCAAAGCTTTTTCCTCCAATGTTTCTGTGTTATACAGTGAACTAAAGGAAGCCAACAGAAGGGCTGGATGCAAGAACTACCCAATTTAGAACCAATTAAGGACGACTTTTTCTCTGTGAAATGTTTAGTCAGAGTGCAGAATTTAGGGCCAGTGGAGATCATACAGTTGACTAAATTTTCCAAGGGTCAGTTTAATTTTGTAGTAATTGTAGTGATGACAGAGAGAGAACATAAACAAAAGTCAAACTTTCCTAGGTCCACTGGACAATAATCTTGATCTTCTCAGGACTTGCATAGAAGTGATGGCCTTAAGCTCAGAATCCAGCACTTGACTAAATATGAGCTTATATTGTTCTATTGCCTATAATGGGAAAGCATAGGTTCAACTAAGTCCACTGTTCCACAAAGCTGAGATCTTTCTTTTACTTTCTGTGTGTTCTCACTACCCTGAGCATGCACTAGACTAAGCTTGTCTGACCTACAGCCCTCAAATTCGTAAACTTTCTTTAAAAATTAGGAATATTATGCACAGATCTTTTTTTTTTTTACCTCATCAGGTATCGTTAGTGTATTTTACGTGGCCCAAGATGATTCTTCTTTTCCCAGCGTGGCCCAGGGAAGCCACAACGTTGTCCACCCCTGCACTAGAGGCATCAAATACTGTTAATAATTGCCTTTATTGGCATTGGTTTGCAATTTGAAATTTTCAGTGCAGTTGGGTCTGACTGGTAGAGGACAAGAGTTAGAATTGCAGCCTTGCAGCCCAAACAGTTTTCTTCTGCCTTTTGGAATATATCTTACCCAGGATGCAACTCTCTGGGGTTCAGTGCTCTATACACTGTAAAGGGCAAAAGAATCACCCGGGAATCGCGCTAAATGCAGACTTGGGTCCAGTTAAAGGAATGAGAAGCCTGTAACTGCATTTCTAACCAGATCCTAGGTCATGCTGATACTCGTAGCCAAGAGACCACACTTCAACCAGCAAAAGCTCTGGTAGTCGGTTGTGAATTCAAATGGCAATCCATTTTACTCTTAGAGTTTCTGAATAAACTGAGTAAGAATAGGCATCTGTAACATGGATAAGAGTTCAACTGGGCTTTTCAAACTAATCTCTCTCTCTTTTACTGAGAATATGTGCTTCTGAAAATCTAAACTAATTTTAAGAATCAACCTGTCTAGTCTTCTCATACACAACTTGCAGTGACATCTTTGCCCATAGAATCATAGTTCATCTTCTTAGCGTGGAATTCAAGGCTCTTTTGTAAACTTTACGTAAATTACTCTCCAATCATACGTCCTCCTTCTGCACTCCCCAGGCACCTTTACTCTCTGACCACATGTAGTTACTTGGTTTTAGCTAACCATCCCCTTTACCTGGAAAGCATTTCTTTGACCTCCCCGCCACTACTTTTCCTTCTTTAATATCAGTTGAAATGTCTCACCCTTCTTGAAGCTTCCTTTAATTTCCCTCTTCCCCCAAATTCCTACTCAGAGGTAACTAACTGCTCCACCTTTGTGCTCCTGCAGAGCAATATAGAAAATTACATTGAAACAAATGGCATTGTAGCTAAAACCACATTCTATGGAGACATAATATGCATTCGTTTATTCCATTGGCCAAATTCTGACCTCTGTGGATGATAAAGGTTACCAAGTCAGAGTTCTCATCTCAGGGCATTTACATTCTGGTGCTAAAGGATACAAAGGGCACCCCCAACTCCTGACAAGTTCTGTGAAGAGAGATTAGGGTCATGTGACGGAGAGCAATGGTGGGGAAAGGAGGGTGCTGTCTTTCTAGGGGGTTGGGTGAGGTCTTTCTGAGGAAGTGACCCTCATGTTATCTGAGACCCCAATGCTAAGATGGAGGTGGACATCCGAAGTCTTGCAGGAAGGTTGTCCCAAGCTGGACAGCAAGCGTGAAGACCCTTAGTAACAAACAAAGCATATTTGACTGCTGACATGTCAGATGCTGAAGAACATGCAGGAGGCAGAGGAAGAGCCGAAGGAGAAATAGAGGCAAAAACCAGAAAGAAGTGACACTATTACTGCTAGCAGGAGTCAAGGGCAAACAGAAAGTATGACAAAAAAGATCCATGATTTCTCCGTGAGGGTCTTCCCATCTGTCCCGCTGCCCCACTGAAAGGAATGTGTCATGAAGAAGGGCAACTGCTTCAGTGCACTTTGGGTGCCCCCAGAAGTTCTTCAATGGGCCTGGTCTAGAATGCAAAGATATTCTTGTCTAAAGTAACAACTCACTGATAAGCGGTTGCTTTGGAGGTTGCATACTCGGTGTGGAAGACAGCCTGAGACCAGACGGCAGCCCTCCCTTACCCGCAAGGGGCACGTTCCACGGGCCCCTGTAGATGTCTGATAGTACTGGACCCTATATACACTGCTTTTTCCTATATGTAGATACCTATGATAATTAATTTATAAATTAGGCACAGGAAGAGGTTAAGAGCAGTAACTAATAATAAAATAGAACACTTTTCATATACTGTAATGAAAGCTATGTGAATGTGCAACTTAGTTTAAAAACGAAATACACAATAGTGCCTTTGAAAAGTAAATGCACAGTTTCCTCTTATTTTGCTCCATCCTGTACCCCCTTTAATGTTTTAAATACACTTAACAACAGTTTTCTTAAACTTATCTTGCAGCTTGTCAATGATGATTCTCTTTTCCCTATCTGTTAAATAACGTTCCTCCTCAGGCTCGCCTGGGGCCCTGTGGGTCTCTCTCTCCTGCACAGTATTATCAGTGAGGAGCTGCTCCTGTTTGACCGTGGAGTGTATCTGCTGGTGCCTCAAGGATGTGCCCGGCCACGTGCGTGACCTGTGGACTCAAATGAGGTAACTCACTGGGCAAGAGATGTGAGCCTCAAAACTGCTGCTGAGTTGCAAAGAAGATTCATATTGAAGTAACTGGGGTGAAGAAAAAGGGTAAGCAGCAGAAATAGGTATGACCTAAAGAGATAAATTATAAGGAAGAAACAAGCAATGTGTAGAAAAACAACATTTTCAATGGTATGGAAACCCAGTAAAACAAACCCAGACTTTATTTGCAAGGAGTCAGCTCTTGGGCAACACTTAGGAAATTTATATTTAATTTTTAGAGTGGCATTCAGTACCAAATGGTTTTCTTGACAGAAAGAACTATTAATTGAATATTTTGAGGTTTTTTTTTTTAATTTAATGACATGGGCTCTTTAAATCCTAACCAGTTCATAATTTGCTCATCCTACCCATCAAGTTTCATTTGACTGAAATCATTCAACATAGCAATTTAACTATTATTACTATATGCAATCACAGTGAAGTGGGTCAGACACTACGTGCATGTGTACAGGGGACCATATCGACCACCAATGTTAATAGCACGAATGGGACAAAACTCTCACCAACCTAAAACACAATTCAAAGGCTCACAGACAATGTGTTAGTGCGAAAAAAAACATAAGGTGATTATTATTCATAAGAGCTCATACCTTTGGCTCTGTGGGACTCAATGCGATTACAGTATCTTAAATATAATCACAGCATCACTACATCTAATTTCCAATCTATACCACTTGTGTGCATGTGCCTGGTCTTGCTGCTCTCAGAAATTCAGGAATAATCAAGCTAAATGACTTCCATTTAGTAATGGATCATTATTCCTCCTTTTACTATTTGCTACTGACTCATAATCAAGGTTCAGATCCAATCAATAATTGTGTTCTTTTTTTCTCCAGGTTAATTTATATTTCTATATCTATGTTGAGCCTTTTATCTCCACATGAAGTTTCATTCTTAGAGCATTATATTTTGGTGACATTCAAATGCTCAGTGAGAACAGCTTTTCTGAAAAAAAAAATCCAAGGTAACAGGTGTATTTGAAGCTTTTTTTCTAATGAAAATATTAATGAGTAAATTTCACAACCCCCATCCAGTGGAAGGTACCAAATACTCTCATATTTACAAAGAGATTTTGAAAATTACACAAAAGTTAGAGTTACGTTGCAGTGATTAGGATTGTGTTTGGCCCAGAGTAGGCACTAGATAAATAATTGCTGAACAAATAAATGACTGAACAAGTGAATAAATGAATGAATTCTGTGAGAAAATAAAAATGATCTGAGATATAAACAAATGTGACATAAATAGATCCATTACCAATTTATCCTATAAGGCAGGATCATTTGTAATGATAACAAGGAGAAAAATGCATATATTAATATCTTTGAAAGGACATTTTAGCAAAGAATGACAACTGATAATTCCTAGAGAAAGGATGTTTTTTCAAAACTTAAACCTAATATTGGTCTCTGATGGAAATAATCATTCATCAAACGTAACTTTACACATTCCTGAAATATTTCATTAATTAATCTTACATTTCCCCTTAGTGTTGCATCTGAAAAATAGGCTAGGGAACATCCGCTCTACTTCTCAGACATTTTTGAGCTGAAGTTAAATGAATACACTATCTGATTAACTCAGCTAAATAGGCATGTACTAAACGGGCTAAGGTCAGACCAATCAGTTGCTTGCCTGGATTAACGACTTGTTTAAACAAATTAACCAGTCAATTCTGCCAAAATACTAAGTCTCCTATCCCTGTAATGAAGGGCTGCTCACTCTGAAGCAGAGAAGATATAATTAAAATATCTTATCACAACACGGCACATTGGGCAGAACCGGTGTGAAGCTAACAGAGGGTACACAAATCGTCTTTTCCTAAAGAGAAGCTTTAAATAAGTTGCTGTGTCCATTAACTATAAAAACAGGGAAGGAAACAATGGATTCACTGGTCTTCTATTCCTCCACAGCAATTCTAATTTAACTGAAGCTGACAAGGAAAGACACATTATTTGGCAGGCAACCTCAAAAATGGAGCCCACGGCCCCCCGTTTCTTGGTATGTATGTCCTGTGTAATCTGCTCCCCTGGGGTCTGGGCTGGGCCTACTGACTTCCTTCCAATGAATGGAATATAGAAAAAAGGATGGTCACAAAAAGATGGTGGCTTCTATCCTGAGTTTTTCTCTTGCAGGCTTGCTCTGAGGAAAGGCAGCTGCCATCCATCAACTGCCCTAAGAGAGGCCCTCGACAAGGAACTGAGTCTCTGGCCAACGGCCGGCAGCACCTGGGCCCTGCCGAGGGCCACGTGTGCAAGCTTCCGCACAGCTCCTCCCCAGTCAGGCTAGGAAATGAGAGCACAGCTCCGGTGCATACCTGATGATGATGATGATCTAGTAGAGACCCTCAGCCACAGGCACTCACTGGGAGACGATACACGTGTGTTGCTTTAAGCCACTAAATTTTGGGATAATCTGTTACACAGCAACAGATACCTGTCGCATATTTCTTCCTTCACTCCGTAGGTGTATACCATGTATACACACAACTGTATCCATCATGGTAGACCGCTTCGGAAATCTGCATTCAGGAGTATCTTTCTAGGCTGTAGACAAGCAATTGCTAAGCAAAATCCTGTATTATATACGGACACAGACTCTTACACTCTTACACACACACACACACACACGTTTAATATTATCCTTGGAGCAGCGGTCCCCAACCTTTTTGACACCAGGGACCGGCTTCATGGAAGACAATTTTTCCACGGACAGGGCGGGGCGTAGGGGAGGAGGGATGGGAATGTGCATGCGCAGTTCACAATGGGTCGGTGTTCTCACGGGAAGCTAAAGCGGCTGCGGATCTGACAGGGGCGGAGCTCAGGCCGTAACGCGAGCCAGCGGGGGTGCAAGTACAGGTGAAGCTTCCATGGCTCACCTGCCGCTCACCTCCTATTATGCAGCACGCTTCCTAAAAGGCCTGGGGGCTGGGGACCCCTGCCTTAGAGGACAGCAGCGCGGTGAGCAGGACGATCCCTCGGGCCCAAATCCCGGGAGCCAACACTGAGTTCTGATATAAATACCACATGATCTCACCTACATGTGGAATCTAAAGAACAAAATAAGTGAACAGACAAAACAGAAACAGACTCCTAGATGCAGAGAACAAACTGATGGTTGCCAGAGGGAAGGGGAGTTGGGGAGCAGGGTGACAAAGGTGAAGGAATTAAGAAATACAAATCGGGAGTTACAAAAGAGTCATGGGGATCTCTGATCAGAGAACAGAGTCCATGATACTGTAATAACTGTATACGGTGCCAGACGGGTACTAGACTAACTGGGGGCATCGCTGCATAAATTATATAAATGTCTAACTATTAGCCTGTACCCCTGAAACTAATATAAAATAACATAAAATGTCAACTGTAATTGAAAAAAACCATTTAAAAATAGCTATGCTCCATTGTGCTAGTTATGAAAATTGTTTTGCCTCATGAGTAAAATAGGTACTGGTATCTCCCTTACAGGGTACCAGTATGAGAATTAAGCAAACATCCACACAAAAGTTTATTGTACTTACAATAGAGCCTGGCACATTGCATAGTAATTGCTACATAGGTCTTCTGTGCTTACATTGGAAGAGGAATTATGGAGAGTTTGTCTGAATGATCAGTGGAAATTATAAGAGTAAAACCTTGGGAGCACATTATAAAAGAAAAAAACTTCTCTGAGGAGATCTGCAGAGTTCAGATTCCCATGGGTTAGAGTAAGAAGACAATTCAGAAAGGCTAACGGTTAGCACCAATATGGTATTTTGGAGCTAATTACTATTATTTTTTTGCATCCTGAGGTACAAGGTTTCATTTTAATAAGTAGTCGTTTGTTTGTTTTTTTTTTAATTTCCTCCTTCTAATCATTTTAGGGTAAAGTTCTCTAGGATGTGAACCCCAGGAAGCAGGATGACATTCATCTCTTCAGACAAGCCTTCAAAACAGCCATTTTAATTATAAGATCTGTCTGAATTCCGGGATTGAGAATACGTAACTAATCACATGTAATTAGGTTTGGAATGTGATTTTTAATATCCTGCTCTTCTGATATTAAGAATCTTTAGCACTTGGCCCCTTCCCCAAATAAAAAGGCAAGAATCACAAAACTCTCCAACTGGGTGGTCTCTATTATAAGTAAAAACATTCCGACCCACATTCTCAAAGCAAGTTTCAATGGCTTAAAATAATTTCTCACATCCCTACCGTGTCTGAACAAAACCATCCTTGGAGCCAAGCGCTTATGGGTATAACTCTTCTGAGGCACGCAGGAGAACTCTAGATGTCCACCAAGTCATCAGAAATGGAACCAGTGACAGCTCGGGGACCTTTGTTCCCGTCTCCCTTTCCCTTCACCCCAGCAGGAATGAGGTGCTCTGCTAGAAACTGTGGTGCTAGCTGTCCCCACCCAGTATGGGCAGCTTGCTTTTCCAGCCTGGATTTTTCACTAGCTTATGAATGCACCACATTCATTCCCTACACCCTGCTTTAAAGATGTCACTCTTCTTACATGTCAATTATCGGGAAAGAAAAGCATGTTATTCTTCTTTTCTAGAAGCTCCTCTCCCCTTCAACAGTCCAAGCCTGCATCTATGTATACTCTGTGCCATCCGTCCTCCTGGCCCAAATCAAGGATCTCTAGAAAACATCGATCACGTATTAGCGATAAGGCTCTGGCTACCCTTGCATGATTTCTGGATTTCTCAGCCAACCATGCCCTTTGGGGCTGTTTCTTAACATTTCTTTGCCTCAGTTTCTTTGTTATACAATCGAATTAATAACAGTACCAACCATGAGAAGCTATTATGAGAATCAAGAATGAAGCATGCACAGTCCAGCTAACACTGAGCCTGGCACAAAGCAGGTGCATGAAAGACATTAATTGCAATGTATTGTCATTATTATTACCAGCTCTCCTATCGTGAACATTCTATGCCTTTTGGTTCTCCTATTTCTTGCACACAGGAGAATAATTTTCTCCTGTGCTTTTTCTCCTAGAACCTGGGTCGATGCAGTGGAGAGGGGAGAGCATAGTTAAAACCATTCCCGTAGATGGAACTTTGTGCCCAAGGATGGGACTAGGTTGTGGTGCAAAGGTGAACACTGTTACAAAATTTAGGACATTAGAATAAAACCTTTCTCATGTGGCAAATACGAGCATAATTAACATACACGTGTTGTTAAAGTATAACAGAGAAGACAACTTACATTTTTGCTAAAATCCTATTTTCTCATTTTGTAACAAATAAATGGAAACCACACAAATAATTTCATCAAACTAGTCAAGCAAATTAAAATGCTAATCCCACATGCACATTTACAAGTGCACATAAATACACACACACGTATGCCACACACACACACACACGCACAATTCTATCAGAATAGTAAGACAGCAGATATTTTTGGTGTGAGTGGCAACTCATATAAAACTAGCCCTGGAGATACCTTTGCTATTGACACCATCGGTTCACTAGTGGACAACATTCCTTCTTGTAAAATCACGTCTTTGGTGTAAACGACAGTCTATACAGAGCAGTTGCCCTGTGCTCTTTGTAGTTCTGCGTCCCCCTCCACTCGCCCATCCTCATTCCAACAGCTGTCCCTGTGCTCTTCCGCTGAAACACAGTGGTGACATCTGTGCCCCTTCATCCTGTCTGGCTTGTCATTTTACAGACAGGGAAAACAGAGGCTTCCTGAACTCAGCATGACAGCCCTGGAAGTGCCTCCGGAAGCACTAGCGTTTTAAACTCCTGAGGGTGAGGCAGTGAGACAGAGGGACGAGTCTTGTCCTGTTTTTTCCTTTTTCTTTTCTTTTTCTTTTTTAAGGCCAAGGAACAAAGGAGAGAAGAAAGGAAGACAGAACCACAGTGCAAACGAGGCCATGGAAGGCCGGGGAACCCTGCTTAGACGCACGCCGGAGGAGAGCTGCCTGAGTACGTAAGAAGGCGTCTTGCATCTCAGCATTTCCTGAGTGGGTGAGAGGAAAAGCGAGGTCTTCATTTTCATCCAGCGTGCTTACTAAGGTGATAATTCCTTTGATTTTACACTTTATTAACTTGGAAACATGTGTTTTCCTGCCTCCCCATATCAGTGTGCGGCTACTTTAAAGTCAATGTATTCCCCACGTGTTCAGTTTACGTAAGTCTGTGTAAATCATATCCATTCCAATTGGAATTGCTGAGAGCTTTTTTTGACAAATCTGTAAAAATCATGGTGCTTTGGGGTACAGGCAAAAGAGACCCTCAGGAGAAAAAAAAAAAGAAAGCCAGAGACAACACTTAATATTAATCTGGTTTCTGACTAAATTTACCTTAGAGACCTTCTACAAATTCCTTTCTGTTGCCTGTGTTTGAGTGGAAATCAAATATTATAGATACAACAGAAGCTCTCGGCTACCCCCAAAGTAATAAGTTTGCAATGCAGTACTCTCACAGGGAAATCTTCGAATGGTTTGAAGTGCTTATTTTCTTATGCCTGCAAAATAATTATATCTGTGGTTATAATATGAATGAATCTCCTTCAGATGTAACTAATCTCTGCCAGGTTTGGATTTTAATAAGTATTACACTTTGGAAATCTGCTATTCACAGAGCTAAATGTGTTTGAGTTACATCCACTCAACTTGACAAATCGGAATCATAAAGCATCACCCCTTCCTTATTGACAACACTGCAGATGTGCTTGGAAGTAAGCATTTGAAAATACAAGATCCCAACACTTACAGCTCTGCATAAAGTGAAAAATTTAGGTAGTGTCAAATGCAGAATAGAAAACAAACTGACCAGAGAATTTATCCAGTCCAAGCCAAGTATATGAAGAAGCTATGTAGTTATGTTTCGCAATAACTATGGCAGGGTTTAGGTACTTTGCAGTTTGGGCACTGAGTTCTGACAGAATTGTTTTATAATTCTGGTTAAGGTTTTTACTGTAGCCAAGGTCCTCTAATTGAGAAATATGAGCCATAATGGTCAATAAAGAAAGGTACTTTATACTATTCATTTGCAAAAGGGTCCAAGATACACATGTGGCTCTCTTGGGGGATATACAACTCCTTCTAGGGTATGAGAAGGAACAAACACAGTCAGTAAAGAGAGGGAAAAACTAGGATTAATTAAAGGTCATGAAAGGTTCTCAGCATCATCAGACACCAAGGAAATGCGTATCAAAGCCACAGTGAGATGGATGCTACTTTACATCCACTGGGATGGGTACAATAAAAAAGACAGATTGGCAAAGATATGGAGAAGATGGAACCCTCATACACTACTGGTGGCAATTTAAATGGAACAGCAGCTATGGACAAAACTGGAACAGTCCCTAGAGGTTAAATATGGAGTTACCGTATGACCCAGCAATTCCATTATTAGGTATTTACCCAGGAGAAACAAAACACACATTCACACAAAAACTGGTGTACAAATAGCCACAGTAGCATTATTTTTAAGAGCTAAAAATGTGAAAACAACTCCAATGTCCATCATGGGAAGAATGGATATACAAAATGTGGTTTGTAGCCACGTAATAGACTATTACTTAGCAATCCAAAGAAATGAAGTACTGATACATGTTACAAATTGATGAATTTTGAAAATATTTTAGTAAGTGAAAGAAGCCAATCGCGACAGACAATGCATTGTATGGTTCCGTTGATATAAAATGTCCAGAACAGGCAAATGCACAGAGACAGAAAACAGACTAGTTGTTGCCCAGGACTAGAGGGTAGAGAAGATAGTGACTGACTGCTTATGGATGTATGATAAAAATGTTCTAAAATCAGATTGTGCTGAGAGTTGTATACTCTGAACATATACTAAAAACCAATGAATCATTGAATTGTCCATTTTGAAAGGGTGAATGTTTTTGTTAGGTGAATTATATCTCAACAAACCTGTTTTAAAAAGAAGAAAGAGCACAGGAAAGAGATCAGAAACTTCGGTTTGCTTCTCAGCTTTGCTTGTTCTGGACTAAGTCTCTTAGCCTCTAAGTCTCATCTTACCCTTGGCACTGAAAAAACTAAAACCAAAACAAACAAAAACCAAAAAGAGAGATACCAGGTGAGATAATAGCCTCTATTTGCCCCAAGCAATGTCTTCCTAAATATTCACAGTGCACGTATTTTGTGCCCTGAGCAATACATGAGAAATGCAATAAAAATGTCTCAAAGCTAGGAGAGCAAGATTATAAAAATGAGTTGTAGAGGCGCACTGAGAAGAAACAAGGTAATATAAAATCAGATACTAAAATGAATGCCTATGATTAGAAAAGTAGAAACTTATAGAAATTCTAGATGGATATAGATGTGAAGTCATTGACTTAGTGCTTGGTTAAGACATTGATGGATGAAAAGTGGGGAAGACGCCCCAGAACAGGAAAGAGCCTAATGAAGGCCCAGAGGCAGAAACTGGCACGACATACAGGACTCACATGAACATAGAGAAACATGCCTGTCCATGATGCAGGAGGACCTAAAGTAGAGTTTAAGTGAATGAATGGTGGGAAATAAAGTGAAAAGGTGGGCAAACCATGAGGGGTCTTGAAAGGTAAGTCCAGTATATTGAACAGAGAAATCTGCAAGAACACAGGAGTCACCATTAGGAGATGGATTCTTGGAAACAGGAGTCAATTTTATGGGAAGATCATTGGTTCTGGGCTTAGTGTGCTAATGAGACCTCCAACCCTCTGAAAATCCAAGTAAGAGATCAGAGATAAGGATGTCTATTAAAAGTCATCAGCATACATAGTCGGGACATATTTTTAATGATAAACTTGTTTTTGGAACTATATGAAACATGTGAGCTTCTTTACTTTTCTTACCTCCCACTCATATTAGAAGGTCAAAGAAGTAGAAAGGCTACACTTGGGTAGGCCAAGATTCAGAGAAATAAGAGGCTGTGGTCAGGCCTCAAAGGAAAAACAAAATTGTCTAAATTCTCGAAATGTTATTCTCTAACAGAGAAACAAAAACTGAAGAAACTTTTTTTGTTGTCAATCTTCATAACTTCTTAGAATTTGATAACTACCCATCTGCATTTTGTAGGTTCCCTTTATACCTATTTTTTTCCCTGCACGGTCTACTCTTAGGACTGAAATTCATCACCCAGAAATTATTTATTTATGACATGCAAAAATTCACCTCCCCCTCTAATATCTGATGGGCTGCCAATTCTATTAGTACTATTGAGCCAAGTTTTAGCTCAGAAACCGTAATGCTAATGAAGCCAAACACCTAGGTTCGCATAAGTGACCATTTGGGAAGAAAAGAACACACTACTTTCCCTAGATTGAAACCTTAATGCCATCCAGTGCTTCTGACATGAAATGTACTTAGCTTAAGAGGGATTCACTTTCCTACTATCAAAAGTGTAAGCTTGCTTTCATGGTTCACTTCTGGGCACCTACTGGGTAGTGTGTGAATAGAAAACACTCAACAAACTTTTCCTGAATAAAGATACAATCCTGTTTCAGTTAAGAACTCCTAAAACAAAAGCTGTATGATCTTTTTTCCCCTCTATATATTGCACAATAGTTTTCAAGAACCTTCTCTGAAAGTAGCTATCACCTCTTTCACAGACTATGAACGATGTTCCTATTCCATTATTGACTTTATGGCATATTGCTGTGTCCATGCTGATTTTTTTGTCCTCATTCTATTCAGTGAAAAATGATGGGGACCACTGAGCTAAAGAGAGAGCCACCTGACAACTATGTTATAATGAGTTAAGTGCTAAACAGCAGGGCTTACTTCTGCTGAACCTGAAAGACTGAGATCAGTTTTCCAAATTTAGTAGAGAATCAGAGGTACCTGGGCTCCATCTGTGAGATAACGGCTGCGAGCCATTAACTACTAGATTGTTAGCCACTGGTGCCTGATGGGGATTGCCTAGTAGGTATCCCACTGGGAAGCGTGGTATTTTTTGTTTTTTGTTGTATGTTTTTTTTTTAACATCACTTACCAACATTCTATGTAAAAGGATTTCATGGTAAAAGGAATTTATGAACTACTAAGACAACGTTAAAAAGGATTTGCTACCATAACACTCCCCAGAATGTTTCCTATGCTGATGGGACTTGTGAATTTGAAGAGCAAAATGTAGGGGACAGGGTTTCCCAACACATATGGCCCTTCTTCAAATATGTATTTGTGAACCATTATATTCTACTTAAAATTGGAGAATGTGCCTTATAGAAAGTTTAAATCATTGTCAACTCTGGGTACCTCTCTTAAATACATAAATACAGTAGGTTCTTGGTTAACCAGTACCCATGGGGACGGGTAGATGCCAGCTAAATGTAAGTAGACTTTCAGTTAACCAGCACCCATGCTAGAAAAAATGTAGTATTATTTCTTCTATTTTTTGCCACATGCTTGAGAGTGCCAGCTGTTTGAGTTTTGGTTCATGGAGAGCCTACTGTATCTACTTCTGTTACTACAGCCAAATTATTTAAGCCATTTTTAATAAACATGTCCTAAACTTTCAATTTTCCAAAAATAATGTAAAAAGATTAAATTTTGAAGATATAGAAATCCATTTTAAGATGATGCATTCTGTATAAAATTGAACTCATTCAGATAACAGAGATGAATGTTCTATAATGTATGGAAATATATTCATGTTAATTTTGTTAGAATGTCCATAGTTGATCCCCTCAAACACCTACCCAGTTCTCAATGGAAATTTTTATTCCCAATGCTTATTAATGAAAGACCAAGATCCGTACATTGTATTCTTAAAGGCTATTTAAAAACTTACCATGTACTATTTGCAATCTTTTGTTCAAATAAACAATAATTCTCAGTTTTGAAAATATCATGAAATTTATTCTAGGCCGAAATGGAATGGACTATTTCAGAGAAATGGAATTATTGATCCAGAGACACCTGTGATATTCGCCATTTTAAACTCCCTCAAATTTTAACTTCAGTACTGGTATAAACCTCTGATTAAGGACTAAGGAAGAAGTCTCCAAAGGGCAGTGTTTTTCTTTATCTTGTAGAATTTATCAGATTGGCAACTTCTCTGTCCTCACAGGGCAGTGCAGAGAAGGGAAGCAAGCAGCTCTCTCCAGATTCTGATGGGTGCTAATCCCATTCATGAAGGCTCCTCCCCCCCTTCAATACTGATTACTTCTCCCTGAAACCCCTGCCTCTGCATACCATTACCTAGAGAGGACGGGTTTCAGCTCCCGAATGGGGCGTGGGGCACAAACGTTCAGTCTGCAATGCTCACCCATTACCACTTCGCGGAGAGACCAGTGGATGTGAGTCTTCCGCATCCTCTCAAGTTTCTGCCTTGAGAGGAAGTGGTATTAATATAATTTCAGAGCACAGGGAGACAGCAGCTTCAAGTAAAGCTTTTTGCTTGTCTCTCAGATGATAATTTTTTATGCTCAGCATGAGGATGTTCCCTTGATAAAAGAAATAAATCCAGTTGTACTCCCCTCCTAAGTAATCGTTCATTCTTCCAATGAGGGAACTCTAGAAAAATCCCTTCCCTCATTAGTGTTCCTAACTGCCCGGTTTTGACTTCTGATGCTCTATGACTCTTCATGCTAATGTGTTTGAAGGATTTCCTCTCATCGGGCATTGTTTAGACACCTGCCATCTAACCCTGATTCCTATGTACCCTTCACCTTCCTGTCTCAGAAGCAGCATTGGTTCTCACGTTAGCTCATTGTTCACGTAGAACAGCGTTGGATGGATGAGTGGGGGCGGGAGGAATGATTTCTTATACTGAGGTAAATCAAAATATCATGACTATATAATTAGCTTCAACGGAACCCCTTAAATCTGAGAGGATTCTTAGTCTGAGAAATTTGATGTATGTTTTGTTGTTGTTGTTTGTTTTTCCTGACAACTCCAACTGAACTGGCTTCCAGAAAGCTTATGATCCTTTCGCATTAAAAGAACAACAATACAATAGAATTGACATGATGGTTAATTAGCTAATTTCTTCAAAGAACTTGTCAACTCCTCAGGGAGGCTAACAATACACAGTATTGTGATAATGAGATCAAGCTGGTCTATAGCTCATTTGAGGCGATATGGCATGGGGTCTCGGATTGGACACTTGCAACTGAAGGTGACATTAAATTTAAACCCCGACTCTGCTGTCTAATATCTGAGTAGCCCTGGACACAGTCTTTAATCTTGCTGTTTCTTCACCTGCAAAATGGAGATATTAACAACTGCTACCTGATACAGTTTTATTTTGTTGTTGTTGTGGTTAGAATAAAGTGAAATAGTACATATAAAATGCTTATACAATCATGCTTGAAATAAAGTAGGCTCTCACACACACACAAAATCAAGGTTTTAAAATATTAGATTTCTTTCCAAAATGCTTATGTAACCAAATTTACAGCTTAATTCACCTTTACGTATTACTCCCCCGGCCCAAATGGATGGATAAGTCAACCTCCTGAATTCAGTGACCATGCCTTCTAGTTTTCCTTCATTTTTGCAAAGCTTTTCTCCAAGTTCTGGAGACAGGATTACCTGGCAACACACCTGATGAGAAGTCATGTTTCATTGGTACTACTGCTGGTTTCAGCAGTGCTATATTTTTTTCTCATAGAACTTTTGAATTCTTTAAGATGACACTAATTTCTTGACCTAGAGGTCTTTAAATTGCCTCTTTGGGGTACAAAAGAAATGTATTGTCTTGGAAGTGTTTCCCATTTAAGATATTTTTGTGAAAACTGATTTTCTAATTATTTTTTCTTTCTGTGAACAAACTAGCACACCTACCACCTGAAACCTCTCAGTCTTTCCTTGGTGTGGTTCTTTCTCTTGTCTTAACCCTGTATGTTTATCATATTCTAATACTTTTACTTTTACTTCTATGTTACTTTGTCTCTTTGTTGTAGACCATCTCAAATCCTACACAGCATATAAACAGACCCTGCAAAAATACATAAATACACAAATGATACAGCATCTGAAGAGATTTCACATACAAAGCATAGGCCAAATATCATGAAGGGTCAAAAGCAGCATGTTTAGTGAATTTTACTAGGTAAAAATCCTTTGATTTAAATCTGGCAACTTTTTCTTGGCTCCTATTTTGATCCTTTTGTGGGAAAATACGAGGGCTGTCTGGAAAGTCTTCAGCCATGTAATATGAAAAAGAGAAGCATTTATGGCTGGATTTCTTCCACACAGTCCTCGTATATTCACCAAAAGAATATCAGAATGCTATATAGGTAATTGCATACATTTATATACACATTCTGCAATTATAACCATCAAGTCTTAGTATAGCACCCCTTTTTCCTATAGGAGTCTGCTTTCTTTGTGTGCTTAATTTTTTAACAAAATGAAAGATTTTATCAAAGGCATTTTATCATTTGCTTTGTTTTATCTGTGGTATCAGAATACAGGGCTGTACTACCTCTTTGGCGGGATGCAAGTACATGTTTCTTGTGGAAGATGTGGACCGTGCCACAAAACGTCTCCCTGAGATTGTTCTAGGCCCAGCCCAGTGGGCTGAGACGAAGAAATCTCAGCAGGGAGAGGTGTGTGGTGACTGCTTGGAGACAGTGGTGTGGAAGGTCCCAGGGTAGGAGGAGGATATTGAAGAAATAGCTGGGGAGAATGCATTTATCACCCACTTCCATGCACTGGAGGTGACAACTTATAGATGATATTGAGATGTGGTACTTCATCACTGAACCCATTTCCCTAATGAATAATGTTACTGAGCATCTGTTTTTGTCATTGGCCATTCCTATATCTATTTGATAAAATGTCTGTCAGTATATAGACACACAGTGTAGATAGTACTGTACGTAACTTAAAAAAATCTTTTTAAAGGAAACAATGGATGTGATTTTAAACAAAATCTATGTCTTTTCTAGATGTAGATAACATCTAGGAAGATTCCATTTGATTTGGGATTTGTGTTACAGGTATAATTTCGACAAGTTCTTGATGACTTAGTGTGGGAATTCAGGAATCATATTCATGTTATTTTTACTTATCTCTTTAGAACATAGCACAATGCTTATTTCCATTCAAATGAATTAATCCCAGCTAAAAGATGTAGAAACTCAAAAATAAGGGGAGTTCATTATGAGATAGAAAAGAAGGCACACTAAAAATAAGAGATAGAGGTTTGGGGTGGTGGGATAAAAGTTGTGCATGGTAAACCTCAGTGCTGGGCTGTTCGTTGGCAATAGGGAACATTCATGGAGAATTTTCAAGCTGGAAACTGATATAATCATAGTGGTACTTCAGCCACATCAGTGAGGAAGCCAGATAAAATCTAGTAAAAAGATCAATGATGGGGCAGAAGACAACGGTTAATATGTAAGAGACCAAGAAGTCCCCATCTAGTGATAAAGGGAAGAGAGGACACAAAGGTGATGCAAGAGGATGGACAGAAAGATGAGAGGCCAAAGGAAGAGATGTATTCCAGGAAAAGGGAATAATAAACCATGCAAGATGAGGCTCAACAATTAAGATATGATGACATTGGAGTCATGGGTGACCTTGAGAACAGGTTCAGGAAAATAATATAGCAGAGCCAGATGGCAGAAGCCTATATCAAAGCCCAATTGAACTGTGAGGAGTCAGGAAAGATATAGGAGTTAGAGACATTGAGTATAGATAACACTTTGAAAAGCATTATCTATATAGGTAGGGTCAGAGAGAGCGCAAGAGGTTAACACATCTTTCTGTTAAGGTAGAATGTTGATTGTACTCAGATGCAAACAAGGAGGCCATTGAGCGAGAGGTTGAAGAGTATACAAGAGAGATGATTGTCAGAGTGAGGCCACTGAGGAATTGGGAGACCATGGAATACAGGGAGAGGGCTGGACACTAAAAAAAAAGTGTCTTCTGAAGGAGAGCAGCATGGGGACAATGCTGCCTAACCTGCAGGTCTTACAGTGGGGCAGAAGCCAGGCCAGGTGAGAGGGAAACAATACGGAGGGGTCTGAGGTATGGAAGGGAGAGTCTCATCAGTGAGAAATAGCTGGTCGCCATGTTACCTGCCCAGAGACATAACTGCTATTTAACAGCAGAGCAGCACTCAGGCCACCAACTCCTCAGGAAGAAGTCGTTTATTACAAAGCATTCTGCATTCATTATTTACTCTTAACTCGTTTTTCATTCATTTGCTTCTAATGCAAAATGGGAGTGTGTTTCTTTGTGTTGTTGTTGTTGTTCTCCCCCCTCCACCACCACCACAAAACTGATAATATCTTTTGTGGAGTATTAGAATGCAAATATTCTATATGGTGACTCATTACCATGAAGGAAATGGAATAATAAAAGCCACTTAGTGTGATATACGAAACATTTCATGAAGAAAGTTCAATTCCACCCCAATTTTGTTTAAATATATAAAACAATTCTCTCTTAAAGACAAAAATTTCATCATGAGTCTGAGTTTTAAGATCTATTAATAGCTTTTCAACACTATAGAAGACTTATACTTCAAATCCCTGTGAGAGGATTTATTTTCATATTATCTGTCTCTAGCTCCTATCTAAAACCCAATTAAACTTTGAGTAGAATATTCCATAATGGAAAATATAATTTAATTTAATGCCCATAAAAATCTGATCATAAAAGAGTAACACACCTGAAATGTATTATTTTAGCTCTTATCAAAGCCATCCAAGATTTACAATCAATTACGATGTCATTACCTTTGTTTCTGATTGATATAGTGCTAACCATAAAACCACATGGTGGCACTTTTAATAAAATCTACTCAAAAGAATCTATCTATATAATAAATTCCTTTTAAAATTTGGTATTTTAGAAAAATATTTCTTTTAACTATCATTTTCCCTATCACAGCATATAATAAGAGCAAGTATGTAATTCAGTTTGTTTACTTTTTGCCTTGGATAGCAAGAAGTTTAGAGTCAAATCTAGTGCCATAAGCAAGTAATTAACTCTTCCCTGCATCTCCAGGACAATGATCTCCATTCAATGATCTTATTTCCTTCATGAAATAGATTCCAAGTATCCCAAAGTTATATACACGGCCCTCGGTTTGTCCTAAGAAGCCAATTATGAAAAAAAGTCAAAAACAAGAGACTTGATGGAACCTTCTACCAACATTTAGTTTGATACTTTTCTCAGAATGGTACCCAGCCAGGTTACTTTAGGATACAACACACCCATCAACAAGAAATTTTTATTTGTTCAAAGCTTATTATAATAATAATTGTTCAAATAAAAGAAAACAGAGTTGCTTTTACTAAATGATATAACAGGATATAAAATGTAATAAAGCAATTCCACATTCCTAACGCTCATTAAGACTCGTGGCAAGCCACACCGCACACTCACACTGGGCCTGGTCCAGCTGTCCTAAAACAAGAGAAACTCCACAGGAGACCAGTGAAATTTCGGCACCATTTTCTTTTATGTGAAAAGAATACAAATCATCTCCTGAAAGTGCCACACAGAAGCCAGAGCAGTCATCCAGATTTTCTACCCACACAGGTTAAAACAGAAACTTTCCGGCAATGTTATTATTTGTTCTGACTGCCAAGAAATACCTTCCCTTAAAATTCATACTTAACTGCCTATTTTTATTAAAGTATTCAGATATCTGTCTGTATTTTTTACTCTGTGATCATACATTAAAAAAAAAAAAAGGTATTCTCAATCCCTGCTGGGCGGTAAAGTAGGGAGTTTCATTTTCTTCTTTTAAAGTCAGCATCTAATTTTTCCAATTGGCTAAAAATTCGTATCAGGCGGGTGCTTTCGATACTGAGTGTCAGCAACCTCACTCAAACTGGCATAAACAATAAGGGGTTGAACGGGCTCACAGAACAGCAAGAGCAGCGGTCGGAGGGTGGGGCTTCAAACAGGATGGGACCCCAGCTCTGGCTGTGCTCCTTGGCTATTTTCCAACCTTGATTTTCCTCCACGGGGAGACTTTGCCTTCCATGTCCCTTTCTTCATTAGCTGTCACCAGTCAGCAACTAGGACAACAGGTCTGCTTAATCACTGTCAGTGGAAGACAGTGAAAGTTGATGTCTCATTACTCCCGTCTAAGAACGAGGAAAACCTTTCTTAAGACCTCCTAGTAATCTCTTCCTTAAGTCTCACTGAGCAGAACTTACTCAATCACTGACAAGGGTGTAGGACAACCAACATTGTCATAGGCTACTCTGGACCCATCTGAAACTTGCACTGGGGTTAGCCATCTCCTAAACTGCAAGGGCAGTGCTGGAAACAGATACGCAATAAAAATCAAGGTGCTACTAGGAACGACAGATAGTGGAATGGATATTGGTCAACACACAACAATTCCTACGTATTTATTCGGTACTAACGAAGCATCTAACATCAATCCCTTTATCTAACCAGTAAATGTTTACTGTGCATCTGTTGTGTTCCTGGCACCTTCCCAAGCCGATGGACACCAAGAGATCAGCAGCAGCAAAGTTAATGAGTTGATGTATGTGGCTGAAAGGCCACTGGGTTTGAGAAAGTTAAGAAATTATTAGACGAGAGTTTTAAGCAGGATGTCCACATGGATTAAAAAAAAAGCACTCAGGTTTAGAACTAGAAGGTAGGAAAAATAATTCTGTAACTGTGTTAAGAATAAAAGAATTTTTTTGAAGTTCAAGAAACTGTAAAGGAAGCCCTATTAAGCTTCACCAAACCAAGAATGACTGAATCCCCAAGCCAGAACAGTCTTAAGAGCTACTCTCTGCTAAATAATTGGGCAGTGTGCTTCCAACAGTAAGATTTAAAAACAACAGCTTGTGAGAGGAGGGGGGGAAGCTAAATATAAGGGGATGGAAAGAGGGGTCACATTAGGTGGTGAACTTATTATGCATCAAGTTGACAATGCACTGTGGAATTGTATGCCTGAAACCTATGTAATCCTTGCTAACAGATGTCACCCCAATAAGTCTAACAATAAAAATGAATTTAAAAAAAACAAAAAAAACAAAAAAAAAAAACAACAGCTTGTAAAATGATTTAATTTAGCCCAATGACTACACCAAACCAACATTAATCTTCATATCTTTTATATGACCCCCCCCACCAAAGTGCCAGTGTCCAAGTTATTACTTTTCCTGTCAATATTACGCCAGACGGTTTCATATGTGTTCTCATATTCGTCAGACCAAAGTATGTAAGTAGCTGAATTTATTGTCAGCTTGTAAAAATAATCATTGCTATATATAAGCACATAAAATTTTCCGGAAAGTAGACACATTTTCACCAAAAAAATACAACTTCTCTTCAAAATTTCTCTTCTCATCCTCTTCTCACAGGACATCATTTTAGACATATGGGAAGTCCAAATGATACTATTTGCCACACGGTGTTTTCATCTTTGACACCCAGAAAGATCACATTTCCCAGCTTACTTAGATTGAGGGCCATTTGATGTATTTTAGTCCATGGAATGTGGGCATAAGAGAGAACTCCTTCCATGACTGATTCCTACAAATAACCTGTGCCACTGTCCAATTTTCATGGAACTGAACATGTGCTTGATCCAGGCTCAATATATCTTTAGAGCTTCATGATCCATAATACTCTAGCCTGTAGTCCTTACTTTGGTAAAAGTGAAGTGCTCCCTTTCCTCTGAGTCCAGACTCCATCATTTCTGTGACTATATCCCTAGTGTTTCCTTTACTTAAAACATTTACGTTCCCTGACTCGATCACCTTATGAAAGTCAACCTATAGTATATACTGAATTTCATCTTCTTTTTTAACTACCTTAGAATCCCGGCTTTGACTGCACTCCATTAATTTGCAATTCCAGTCAACTTTCAATATGTTATAGTGAAAACACACTTTATAATATCCGGTCTTTATATGACTACTCTTGCTATTCCTCCACTAGAAATGTACTGTTAGTGAGGCTCCAATCTCATTCAACTTCTATTCATCACTCATGACCTGGATACAAATTCCACTTTCCCCATGAAGGGGGACTTGGTCTCCTTTGACCAAGTCAGCGCTCAAGTAAATTCTGATTTATTGTAGCATTTGTGCAAACAACTCTTTCAGCAAACCATACATGGCTTTGAGGTGTCTTCTATATTGTTCACTTGACCCATTTAACTATTTCCTTATTTTTAATTTACCTATTTATTTTCTTCTGCACTATAAGTAACCACATTAATTAGTCCAGATAAAATTAGGAAATATTTTCTGAAATATTTATCATTCCAACTCCTTGTTGCCTGACCCTTGCCCATACCCAAGTAAACGTGTTCTGATCTGCACACCCCATACACACACACAGACAGCTGATGTGCAAAAAACAAAGTCCTAAAGAAAATCACTTCATAGAGCTGTAAATATTAGATTGGAATGCAATTAAGTGAATAGGCAGTCAATCTCTGCTCCACAATAAAGACTGCCTGGTATGGAGGAGAAAGTTTAGATTTGGATGATGCCAGATTCTGGATTCTGGAGCCCAGCCCCCGGCTGAATCTGGGGACAGTGGTGACAAAGGACAGAAACTCTACAGGTTAAGGGGAAATCTGAGAGGTGAAGGGACTTATGCTTTGATCACCAGATGAAGTTCATGATGTCAACACACCTCATGGAGAACGACTCAACATCACCATTATGCTATATTTGTACAACAGAAATAGTGGTAGTAAGGACCTGAGGGAGACTGACAGAATCCGCAGTCAGACCTTTGAGGGCATCTAGAAAGTTCACACAACTTCAAGAGTTGCTGTAAGCACGTTACAGACCTGAAGTAGCCAGGAAGTTGGAACGAAGTGTATAAAGTTTCTTACGGAAGCGGGCCGATGGGAAGTCAAGGCATGGCTGTGATTTGGGGGTTGCACTGAGATAGCAGATATGATAATCCTTATCCTTTGAGGCTATTAAATAGAGTTTTCTATTACCCTCAGTCTATGGCATCCTGACTGATACCCAAGGCTTACTGTGAAATGTTTTACGGTAAGCCCTGAGGGCAGGTCATAATTTCTAAGATGGTCTTGCTTAAAGAGATTGCTTCATGCCTAAAAACACAACGATCGCAAGAAACAGGTCTATGGCTAGGGCCTGAATTTGAACAGTAAGCTGCATGTGTGATGTTTCTCTTCATTTTCCTTTATCTCTAGTGCATACATTTATTTCACTTACGTTTACATAATGCTATTCATGTGCCAGGAATAGTTCCAAGCACTTCATGTAACCCTCATAAAAACTCTGCCAAGCAGGTACTGCTAAGTTCCCTCACATTACAAATGAGGAAACTGAGGCCCAGAGTTTAAGTCACAGCCCAAGTCAATCTGGTACCAGAACCTGTGCTCTTAACCACTAGCTATGTTGCTTCTCTCTCAAACTAATTACCTTTTTGGTTTTGTTCTGTTTTGTTTTTTTGAATTCCAAATAAAATCATATTGAGCCATAAGATATAAAACTGATGCCAGAGAAACAGATCTGACTGAAGCAGGGAAGAGGGATTTGAACAAGTTATAACCTCACACGTCTCAGGTATTTTTCTGCAAAAACACAGGAGGTGAATTAGATGAATTCTAAGATTTCTTGTAGCATGGGCAATAGTAAGACAATATTTCTGACATCCCAAGACATATCACTAATTATATTTTCTTAAGATACTGAAATTTAGGCACAAGTGAGAAAACTATTAAATATCATAAGTAAACTACCACTGATATTAATTTACATTTTAGAATGAGATGTTTAAAATGTTCAACTAACGATTTAAAGTAATAGGATATCTTTCTCTTAGCCCCCCCCCCCACCCCCAAAGGCAGGGTAAATTACTAAATATAGTGTGGACAGTCTCAATTTTGGTATCTTATAGAAAATATCACATACAGTGAATTTGAGATAAATATGTATTGAGTATGTATGAGCCAGATCCAACTTGTGATTGCTAGTCTCTGAAAATGGACCCCAACAAATCCTCCCCTTGTGTAGTCTCACCTCACTTGGCGACTTCCTCTTGGAATCCAGCTACCACACTGGGAGAACCCAAGCTTCATCGCTAGGGCACATGGCAGAAGAGAGGATGGTGCTCAACAATTCCAGGTGAGTTCCTAGTAAAGCCAACACCAACAGCCAACCATGCAGTTCAGCCACCCTAATGGTGTTATTAAGTCACACCCCACATCACATGAAGCAGAACTGTGGCAGCTGAACTCGGTGAACCCACAGAATCACAAGAGATAATCAAATAGTTATTGTTTTAAGCTCCTGGGTTTTGGGGTGGCTTCTCACCCCAAAAAACATACCTGTTCTAGATCACTTGTTTCAAGTCCTTTTAACTTTATTCTGAGGGTCACATGGAGCTAATGTGTCATGGGTGCCTCACCGCTGGTTTTAAGTTTAAGTCCCGATACAGTAAACTCTCCATGAACTGGAACTCAAGCAAACGGCACTCTTAAGCAACCAGGAAAATTTGGGGGCCAGTTGCTTGAGATTTTGACAGTTGCTTGAGAGTGCTGGTTGCTTGAGTTCTGGTTAATGAAGAGACTACTTACATGTATCTGGCATCTGCCAACCCCCACGAGTGCCACTTAACTGAGAGTCCACTGTATGAGAATTAGAACATCAGCTTTTCTGCAGGTGGTTCATATTTTAAAGAAAATATTTTTCAAATGTATTTTCACAGAACGAAATGGAAGTAATAAAGTATCAAACTTCCCATAAAGAACCTTCAGTTTCCTAAAGAATAAGGGTTGGTGTGAGAAGGAAGTGGATTGCAAAAAGCTGTTACTTCCAGTTCCACCTGCAGCAGCAAAACCACCTGACTGCTCACTGACATGCGGCTGTGTTAGCATGCAGAAGCCAACTCCCAGTTTTTTGTGTGCGCATAGGGGGGACTCTCCTGTGCCTTGTGATGCTTTGCTGATAATATTAGGGCACTGGGCCTGACAAACCAACCCCTGAGAACAGCTCGTATCTTGCTCTCTTTTTCCTAACAAGCTTGCTTGAGTGTTGCATCTACCGCAGATTTAATTTTTAAAAAAAATGAAGAGAAGATCTTTAGGATTAGAGTTCTTCAGCGAAACCAGCTGCATGCGTGGAGTTAGAATAGTTATTCTCATCTATTCACTTTCGTTGAGTGGCCACGTTGTATATGTGAACGCTACACAGCTAACACTCCCTGAAAATCTCATTTAAAGGTACAGGCTGAATCCTGCTTTCTAGTCATTCCCAAACTTTCAGAAGCCTCAAATTTCCTTGCAGCTTCTTACACCACATGACCTGCAGGGAAAGTATTCTAACTCTTTGCTGAGAGCCCTGCAAGGTATCATTTGATGAGTAATCCTTTGATGACGCTGATATGGAAGCGGCTGAGAATAGTTCAGAAACAAAGGGACAACCCCGATTGCTCAGAGAAGCAGACATGTGTCCTTGGTAGGCCTTTGAAATGATTTCAGTGTCCGGCACAAGGAGATCCTTAAACGTGATTGCTAAAGATAGCCGCTGAGTAGCCAGGCCTTCTCCCACTCTCTGGTCTTGAATTGATTTGTTTCCCTATGGCCACTGCTCAAGAGTCCTCCCCAAGCTGTGCTGTGTGATTCTTGTGTAAGAGAGAATTTTTCCCTCCCAGAAAATCTACAATAGAATTAGCAGTTGTCTTCACACTGCTAACAAGGACCCAACTCCCTGACAGCTCGTGACATTTCCTTCAGTGCCAGCCTCTGTGCCACATACACACAGTAGGACTGCTCTCCCCTTCACTGGGCTTCTCTTTGAGTCCAGAAATACCCACAGCTTAAAGTCACATATTGAAAATGTTCCTTCTTAAGTCACAGTCAGATGGCTTTTAGAGCTTTGGGGTCCTCTCCCCTACCAGTTGCAATACTGTCCTATCTCAAAATGAGGGCTACAAAGTGAATGCTTGAACCTTGCCAAGTTCACTGGCCAGATGTCAGAATGTCAGGGATACACACACGCACACACCACTCATCAGTCTCTTCTACACCAGAAAGCAGGTCTCAGCATCGCTAGGGAACAGAGAGTTTTATCCAGTGACTATCAATAGTATGTGTTTTACTGAAGGACTGGATAATGAGATACTGGCCCATTTTTTTCCTAAAAAACTGACCAGTGGTCAGAATTAGGGCCTGTTCAGTGTATTCTGTAAAGTCATTTAAACATGTAAGCCCAATAATAAGTTATCATTACAGTGATATCACACTATTTTCCTGGATTCATTTGGTCTCTAAATACTACTGTGATGGAGTTCAATTTAATTTTCTATTTCCTCAGTAAAATGAAAGATTTTCTACAAGCAAGAGACTTGTTTTATAGCATTTGTTTCTTTGCGTGTTCTGATAGGAATAAAGCTAGCAGTACTAGGCATCTAATATGTATTTGTTGATTAAGTCATTTTTACATCTACCCCTCTCCCAGTTTCCTGGGAAAATGGAACAGATATTGATTGAGCTAATCGTACGTTTCAGCTAATGTACAAGTGCATTATACATGTCAATTCATTTAATCTTAAATGCCATTTACAACAGCCGGACAATCGCTTCCTGCCTTCCCCAGGGGAATGTATATTATTAAGCCTGGAGGTCTTTTTGAAGGCTCCAAGTCTGCAGATTCTTTTACTTTTTAAATCAAACGCTTAACACACTTTCTCTTGCTCTGACCTTTGCAGCCACCCTAGTTTCCTCCTCATTCCTGGCCATGGCCTGGGCTTCAGTCTTCCTGGTGGTCCGTCCTTTCCCTATGTTCTTCAGTACAAACCCACAACCCCCCTGTGTTGTAGGAACTATACTGCACAGAAAGAGAGGAGAGAGCACGAAAGGGCTGGCCCAGCTCTCAGAAGTCCCTATGACTGTTATTGGAAGTCGCCACCTCCATCTCCTCCTGCTCCCCACGGAGGAGTCGGCTTCTGGCTCAAACCCAGCGAGTGACCAGAGGTGACCACAGTGGCTTCACCTGGGGGAAAGCTGCCCTCCCCACACCTGCCCGGTGCCCAGCCAAAGCCCTGTGGTCTCTGAAGGAAGGTGCAATGGAGGCCTCGGGTCTCCCTGGGGGCAACGGCAAAGGTGTTCTCCATGTCTGCTTTCGCAGAACTTCAGTCACAGGCTTCTTTGGGGGAGGCTTTCAGCAAAGACCTTTCTGTCAAGCACCTTTGCCTAGACCTCCCTCTGAGCAAATGAGGGAGAAACCACAAAGACACTTTGCTCCACTCTGATTCTGCTCAGCACTTTGTCTCTCTGAGCCCTTGCCCCCACCTCCAGCCCTGGGGTCCATGAATCCGCAGAACCTTCTGTGCAGGGCTCCCTTGGCAGCCAGACAAGCTGATTCCCCTGACCCCCCAGAGCAGGGGAATGGGAGTTTCCTCTGGTTTGCCTCTTGCTCGTATTATTGCAGCTAAGTGAAGGAGTGGACATTACTTCCATGTTAGCCTCTTTTCTTGATTGGCTACTCTGACATGTAGCAGCTCAGGTTCCTTCTGCTCAATCAAGCCCTTGTCACTCATTTCAGGTACCAGGTGACCTTTTTAGGCCCCAGCCCTACCCTTCTCCACACCTCACCCTCTCTCTGCCCAGGATAGCCCTGACCCATCCTACTGGCATGCACCCACTTCACAGTCCCTGGGCTAAGCAACGTGTCCCTAAGGTCCTTCCAGAAGCTCACAAATCTCTTTTGCCAAAGAGGTGACATTTCTGAGGTCTTCCAGACTCCCCCAAGCTTTTCAATGGTTCTTCTGTACCAAGAGCACAGGCCAAAGCCCTAAAGATATTTCTTCTACTCAGCGAAGCAATATGCACACCATACAACACGACTACAGTAGTGAGTCATTATGGCAAATACCTTAAGATGCATTGACTAAATGCAAACTTCAGAAAATGACTTTGATAAACTCGTGAGTACAGACATAGCTGCAGGAATAAATGGACATGTTAATGATGAAAATAATAACAACAAAATATGCTAGATATAGTAGCTCCCCTTACGCACAGTGCCACTTTGGAACCTTTCAGTGACCTGCAATCAGCCACGCTCCAAAAATATTAAAGGGAAAACTTCAGAAAATAATCAGCTCCTAAGTTTTAAATGGCACAACATTCTGAGAAGCGTGACGACATCGCGTGCCATGCAGCTGCGTGCCACCTGGGACGTCCTAACTCGTCCCCTTGTCCAGCTGCAGACGCTCACACCTGTCAGTTGCGTAGCAGCCGGCTTGGTTATCAGATCAACTGTTGCAGTCTGGCAGTGACTGTGTTTAAGTGGCCCCTATTTTAGTTTATGATGGCCCTCACACACAAGAATGGTGATGGTGGCAGTTAGGATATGCTAAAGAGAAGCTGTAAATTGTCCCTTTAACGGAAAGGTGAGTGGTATGATCCACGGTTTCAAGAGCCCACTGGGGTGTTGGAGCACGTGCCCCGCAAACACGCAGGGACAACTGGACAGTGCACGTAGAGACATTATTTTCATGCTAACAACGATCTTATGAGGGTGTGGACCTAGTGTCGGTCTCACTTTACAGACAGATGGCCGATTAACGACAAAAAGGTGATGCGATGGAGTCTGTTTGACACCAAAGCCTTTTATCCCTTAAAGATCACTGTCTAACCTATTTTCTATACAAATATTCCTACGTGGATACAAAGGAATAGCACTATTTCTCATCCTTTCAGTGACAGTGCCAGGATTGGTAACTTTTATTTTTCTGCTTTTCAATATAAAATGGACTATAACTACAGCAATCAAAGATGACCGCTGATCCCACAGCAGTTAGGGCAGACTGTTGATACTCCTGAAGGTGAACTTAGTCCATCTCCTAAGTAGGAAAATATTCAGTGTCAGGAACAATCCAAGATGAAAGTTTCCTCTTTAGTTGTTCCTATTGTTTTTTCTTAAGATTTTAAATATTATCATTTGTCTATAATTTTATTTGGGATATCTTCCCTTCTAAGAAATCCCCAGAAATTTAATTGTCTAATATAAAAATAATTAAAACTTTCTGCTATTTATTCTTCTGGAAGACAGAAGAAGCACAACTGTTTCTGACTGGATATTACACATGGGTGGAAAAGGATTTTCTGATTCTAGAAACTAAAACTGTGGCTGTTTAAATATTTTTACTTCTTTTCTTACCATTCTTCTCTAACAACACTAAAATTACAAGCCTAGTCTCTTCTGCTCTATCCTAGCTCTTACTAAAATGTGTATTATGTTACTATTTTGCTTGCGTAGCACTTTCACATGCTAAGATAAAAGGAAGTTAAGGTATTATTTCATCCCTTGGGTGTTCCAAATAAAAGAAATTCTGTAAATCATATTATTTCCACCCCCTTTGAATGAAACCAAGAACCCTCGGGGGTCTGTCGGCATAACTCTGATTCCTGAGATGGAATATTAGTGTTCAAAAGATTGGAATTCTTCTACTCAAGGCAGGAAATCTATGAGGTTCGGTTTGGCATTCTGAAGCATTTTTCTCATTACTCATGTCAGAAACTCCAATCAAAGGGACCAACAATGCAGTAAGCCACCGTGGGCCTTCCTAGAGGTACATTTCCCTCGCGCGTTATCTCTGCTTGTGAATTCACTCATTTCTCAGAACAACAGTCAACTCTAGTCCACGGCCTCTTTCAACATGAGCCACCACTAAAGAGCTTACATGGCAGAGACCATTAATAACTGGAAACAAGAAAGAAGACTGTGGTGATTCATGGCTCCTCGGGGTTTGAAGAATCATACAACAACACACCTGGGAAGAACTCCAAAGGGTCATTTCATCTTTTCTGTTTATTGGGCTTTTCTTTCCATCAGTTTTTGCAATTGTGAAATGGAGAACAGCGAGGAGCTCTGCTGGGCGTTGATGACAGTGTACTGAATGGTAGATGATAGACACTGATGGTCCTTTCTACCAATATTAGCCATCGAACTGCTCAGAGTTTACTTCCTGTAGGTAAGTGTCCCCCCAACATTGTGGGTCTTCTTCTCTCTTCTTAACAAACCTGTACCACAGCATTTTCCAAATTTAATTTCACATGACTGGCTAAATGTCTCACGCTTCCCCTCAACAGCAAGTTCTTCAGGTGCAGTGATACTTCTTATATATAATGTTTAGTGTCTGCTACAGTTACAAGGCTCATAAGGTCACAATGTGTGTGACCTTGAACAAATCATCACTAAATCTGATTTTCTAACACTCCTTCTTCAATGGAAACAGCAATATTTCAATGTTTTCTGTGTCTAAAATTTTTGTAAGGATTCAGAAGCATAATTATAAGATTGCTATTTCATTAGTTGCAATAGTTACAAGCTTATGTAATGCAAGCACCATACATAATTCTAGATTTATCCTCAAAAGGCATTCATGTTTCATAATGCTAGGAGCCATGATTTACCTAGATTCACCTAAAACATCTAGGACCCAGTATAATACATCCTCTAACTATAAATTAAAAGATTCATCAGAAGAGTAAAAATAAAATAAAATTTCCCTATATATGCATTTCTTATCATAAGTAAAAATAGCCGTCACGAAGAAAATTATCAGCAAACAGACCAGACGAATTCAAAGAATCTAATAAAAGAATATTACTTTTAATCATTGACATCTATAATGTTTCCCACATGAAGGTCAAGCACAGTCCTGCAAGAGGCTGTTTTAGAAGGTAATTGATTTAAGGTTTTAGACAACTTGCCTCCTTAGGTCTCCTTAGTAAGTGATAGATTTAAAGGTGAAACCCAATTGCTATCTTCATTCTCAGTGGTGGCAAGATAGGGATCATATAGTTGTTTTCTTAAATTTTGATTTTGTGATTGATGTATGATTTTGCTACTATTAATGTTTAATGCCATCAGCTCAGTTTGTCATACTTTTTTTTTCTGGCAGAAAAGAATCCTATTTCTATTTAAATTTATATAGTCAATAATGATTTTGAAAAACAATGGCAACCAGTATTTGAGCTCTCTGGCAATGACAAACTTTTAAATAAAGTACTTTTGGAAGATCCACTAAGTTGTTATAGAATTATTAAAAGTACTCTCAATATTCTGCGTGTATTTAGCATGAGCACCAGCTAGGAAGTACAGGCAGACATGTCTCTGGCTGAAAACCCAGTCATCAGCTGTAATGTGGGCATCTCACATGGTCACTCAGGATGACTACTGAGTGGCCACGACCATCAAAAATGAAAGAAAACCCAGTTGAATCTTTTGAACGAATTACTTCTCTGACTCTCACTTCATTCCTCTACTAATGGAGATACAAAGAACTGCCTCTTAAGAGCTTGTTGTGAGAATTAAATTATATATGACAAGATCTGGAAAGAACTTTCGCAGAATGCTTGGTCACAAAAGGCAGTCCAGAAAACATCTGCCTTCTTCTTGTTCAATTTCAGGCATCCACATATGCATATATGGGGCAAAAAGTTCTTTTATGGCCTTTACTTTCTTAATTATGAAGGATAATGTAATCTAAATTCTACTGTGAATATGAACCATTTTCCTGCTAAGTTTACATGTTGTTCATGGAGAATAATGGTCTAGAGAGAAAACAGTAATGTTCTATCCTGAAGAAGAACATTAGGTGATTTATACTATTTAATTTCAAGACTAAGTATAAATGCTCAGTAATTAAGACAACATGGTATTAGTATAGGGATAAATAAGTAAATCGATAAAACAGAATCGGGTCCAGAAATATATATTCAATTGTTTTTCAATAATTGCACTAAATAAGTCAGTGAGGAAAACAAAAGTCTTTTACCAAATGGTACTGACAACCTGGACAGCTACATGAAAAAGAAAATCAAGAAATTTAACATATTCATTAATCTACACACAAAAATTAATCTCAGATGGATCATAAACCTAAATGTGAAATATAGTAAAACACAGAAGCTTATCTTCATAACGTGGGCAAGCAAAATTTTCCTAGACATGTCATAAAAGGTATTAATAGTAACAGAAAAAAATTATAATGTGGACTTTATCATAATTAAAAACTTCTGTTCAGCTTTGAAAAGGCAAGCCTCATATTTGGAGAAAATATTCAGAAGACAAAAATCTGATAAACACTTGTTTCCAGAATGTTAAAAAATTTTGACAAATCAGTAATTAAAAAGATTAACAACCTGACTTCAAAAAATGTTAACATGCCAATAAACATATAAAAATATGTTCAACATCTTTAGTTATCAGAGAAATACAAATTAAATCCACAAGATATCACTACACATTAGCCATCAAATTTGCTAAAACTAACAAATCTAACAATACACGTGTTGGTTAGGATTAAACAGCTGGAACTTTCATACACTGCTGGTGAGAAATCAAAATTGGAAAACTGTTTCTAATCAAGTAAGACATATATCGAAATTCTGACCCAGTCATTCCACTTATAGATACTTACCCAAGAGAAAGTTTATTCCAATGAAGGACTTAAGAATATTGTAGTACTTTTCTTTATAAAAACTTCAAACTAAATGTAATCTGATATCCATCAAGAGGAGAATGGATAAACATATTTAGTCTATCTATACAATGAAATTATGTCATACTTAAAAATAAATATGAACAAATTACTAGAACACACAACAATATGGATGACTCTCAAAAACAGTTTGCTACGTGAAATAAGTGAAACAGAAAAGGACAAATATTGTGTGATCCCACGTATATGTGATACCTAGAATAGGCAAGATTATAGAGACAGAAAGTAGGATAGAGGCTACCAGGTCCCGAGGGGGAGAAGGGAATGGCGAGTTATTGTGTAAGGGTATAGAGTTTTGTTTGGGATGGTGAAAAATTTCTGGAGAGGGTGGTGATTGCCCAACCACCTAAGTGTACTTAATGCCAATGAGTTGTACACTTAAAAAATGGTTAAAACGCTAACTTTTATGTTATGTATATTTCACTACAATAACAAGGACAAAATAATTCTGAGCTGAAAAGTGAGGAGGGGAGAAAGTCCTGTTGTTTTGTTTCTGTTCTACTAACTTGCATTCTTATGATTCTGTCTAGATACTTTCATACTTTTGTCATGAATCCTTTCAAAAAACGGATGCTTGAAAAACAAGAATCTATAGAAAGGAACAGAGACGTATTGTTCTACGAATTATTTCTGCTTGTAACTTTATTCAGACAAGAGAAAAGTAAGTCTAGGCATCAAATGCCATTCTAAAAGGTTTAAATTTTCATTAAAGGGAGAAAGCAGACAGACTTTCATGGAAATAATATCAAGTCTGTACCCACGTCCAACAGGGATAATGATTCTTTTAATTACAAGTTACTGGGCCAAATTCAAAAGATGGGATGTGCAGGCATTACGGGACTAAATAATAAATTGTCACTGCATTCCATCCTTTGCATTTCAAAGGGAAAACACCTGAGAAATTCTACTTGATATTCCTTACACAGTGTACCCTCTGTGTCATGAAGTCACTTGAAATAGTGTCATTTGATGCTGTGTATCCAATGACTTTAAATAACATCATTAATATTAAAATGAAAAGAATGGAAATTGGCTATCTAGAGGGCATCCTTCCTCATACTTATGAGGTTTGTCAAACAAAAATTATGTGACTCTCCCTCTGTTACACATATTTGTCTGGTGTAAGTAATAAAATGAATATATTTATAAGGAAGAAGAGAGGATGAGAGGAACAAACTGCATGATTATCAAGAGCTGTAGCTTGAAACCAATCATTACAAAGCAAATTGCTATTTTTTCGAGAGATTTAGGTATTAAAAGGCACTACCACCTCACTGAGAGTTTGTGAGTGTGCACCTGGGCGGTGTTTTTCTCAGTAGAGAACAGAGTAAGCACTAGTTTAGGCTGACAGCTGAGTTTGGGTGTCAGGTCTGTTACTAAATTGCTGAGGATTTAGACATGCCTATATTTTACATCAGCGGTCCCCAACCTTTTTGGCACCAGGGACTGGTTTCATAGAAGACAGTTTTTCCATGGATGGGGCAGGGATTGGGTGGGGGGAGTGGATATGCATGTGCAGTGCACAATAGGGTTCCTGCTTCTGTGAGAATGCAATGCTGCCCTTGCTGATCTGACAGGAGGCAAAGCTCAGGCGGTAACCAGAGGGACAGGGAGCGGCTGTACACACAGATGAAGCTTCGTTCCTTGCCTGCCACTCACCTCCTGGTGTGCGGCCTGATTCCTAACAGGTCACAGACCCACACCAATCCCTGGCCCCGGGGGTTCAGGACCCTTGTTTTACATAGTTTTGAAATGAGAGGCTCAGATGATTTTATCTCTAAAGTTCTTCCAAATAGCTCATTAAGTCACTGTTTAAGAGAGTGATGGCTTTCTGCAGGGTATATTTATGATTTGTGTGACACATCTGACCAGGCTTTGTGCTACTGTTTGGGTCATGAAGCAAAAAACAGAACAACAACAACAAATTATCTGGTCAATACATTTTGAGCCTAGAAAGAATGGGGAAAATATTAATATTTCCTTCATTTCTGCATCTAGCTTTTGTGTTGAGCCTTGACACCATTCCATATAAAAGAGTATTTACAGCAGCCATGGTGTTCTAAGTACTGAGCCAAAAATAATTCAGGAGAGTTTGAAGCAAAATCAGATACAGCTTGGTTAGAAAAACCAGAAAGTCAAGCAAGAGAACCAATTTCCTTTTCAATCAACTCATTCTGTTGTGGTTTTGAATGTGAATACAGTAAATATATTAACACTGAAACTGTAAGAAATGAGACAAAATTGGAACCTATAATGATTACCTAAATAAATTACTTAAATTTCTTTTTAGCACATAGAAAAACTGTTCCTTGATATAACTTTAGTTTGGATGAAGAAGGGCTAGGTCAAAGGAGCTTGACCCCTGCATACTGACTGACCTTTCAAATATGGGCAAAATGTGGATTTTGGTGTAAAGCAGAATAAATATCTGGATTGTTTTTGTGCACGACATAGAGAAACATAAGGAAACTTCCAAGGGTATTAGATTAATAGCTGATAATAATGACCATATGGAAAGACCTGGGAAACATCAACTTGAGGAAAATGAGTGGCTTGTTTCAGGTCTTTCAGATCCAGGCATTTCGAACATTGTCGGATTTTCTCCCATGGCACTTGTTAGCTTGACTTCAGGAACTGGCAAGGGAGTTCATAGGGGTGAGAAGAGATGAATGAGAACGGTATTAAAGTAAAACAAAACAGAGTAAAAATAATCTTAAGGGCGCTGATGATGGGTAGTCACATGGTCAACCCTAAGGCCCAGTTTGGAAACGAGAGGGCAATAAAGAGGAAGATGATAAATGGGGGTGGGGGTGGGGATACAGGCCTTGAGCTGAGAGTGTTTATGAGGTTAATCAGGTAACTGACAGTGAAGGCAGTACAGATCTGAAAGGAAAGAAGAGTCACCGCTTAAATGGTTTTGGAGTTCAAGGTTTTTAATGAAAGTCCTTTCAAGGGAAAGAAAACAAAGTTAAGGTATAGTTTAGGGGTGAGGGATGAATTAAAGAGGGAGAAAAGTTTGCTGGGAATGAGGAAGCCAATCAAAGTTGGGTGATGTATCAAATAATTGTACCAGAGAATTAGCATCGTACACATTGCCTGACACATGCAACCGATCTTCATTTATTGATGTTGAGTAAGTGTGTGAGGATTGCAGGGGAGTTCAAGAGATTGTCAGAATGGATTTAATCTGAGACAAAATGTAATAGAGATAACGAGGTCTTGCATGTCAGTAAGACAAAGGTTGGCATGAATAAAGTGACGGAGATGCACTTTGTGGGCACCATTCACGAAATACTTGAAGGTTTTACTAGAGAATTAGCTCCATAGTGAGTTCACAAGATAACATGACCACTCACAATATCAATGTGATTGTAGATTATATGAATGATAGTGGCATATTTAAGATGAGGAAGGGACCTTAAAGGGATGTTTGATGATCCCATGGCATCTGTAAACTATGCAGAGGAGGATGACATATCAAATCAGGAGCTGACAAGCAAATGGGACATAGTTGTAGAAATTAAGGATATTTAACTTGGAGAAGAATCAGTGGAAGGGAGTCCTTGGCAGGCATCTTCAAATCCTTAGAGTGGTACAATAAAAAAAAGTCACTAGACTCATTAGATCTGTTCTTCATAGTCCCAGGGGAAATAGTTATGACAAATGAGTGCAAGTTATAGGAAGACAGAGAACTTGACTTGGCATATAAATTTCTGGGAGACATACAAATGACAAAAATGGCTGCTCAGAGAGAAAAAGTATTCCCTGTCAGCAAAACAGTTCAGGCATGAGCTAGAAGCAGCTGTTATTAAGGGGACTCAGATATATCAGAGGGATGATTGGACAACCAGGCTTTCAAGAGCCTTTCAGCACTTACTTTTTGAATCAACAAAATTAAAAATACAATTGTTGGTGATTCTGTTTTGTTGTTGTTGTTGTTATATATGGGATAGAGGAAACTACAGACTACTGAAAGTGGAATGAACTAAAATTATTAATACTGAAAAATCCATGTAACATCTTGAGGACTAAACAGAATTTGTGTATGACTTAAACATTTACTAGTTTGAATCTCATGAATACATAAATGTTATTTGCTGGGCTCTGAAAACAGTCCAGCAAATATAAAATTCAGAATTGAAATAAGGCTCAAGTTCATTATAAAAAAGAGCGTCCTCAAACCAGTTACATCATTAGTCACAATATTCGGCAGGGTCAGGCAAAGACTGTCTGATTGTTGGCATTAGGTGAAGGCAGGACGAGCTGCACTGTTCATTTATAGTCCATTTCACAGGTACATATATCAACAGTTAAATTAAGCATAAATTTCTTTTACCATGTGCTTATTGTGACAAGTGGTATTTTATGCAATTTATAGGCCTTTATGACTTCTTATCCAAAGAGCTAAAAGCATATTCAGAAGTATATGACAGTGTCATAAAAGTGTTTACAGACTTAGTTTGTACCAAATACGATATGATAGCATGACAGACATTTCTCCCTTTGGCTAAAGTGCATCACTTCCCATCTATGCCAGTCCTCACAAGACCCACGTCACAGAATAAGTATATTTTCTTGATGACATCTGACTGCTGTGTGTGCAACTCCGTCAAGTTGTATCCCACAGTAATGTTCTTGACATCCATGTCCTTCTTGGTATGGAGAAAAAAAAAATCAATTCTAAAATCAGAGCTAGGATTGTAGAAAATACACCCAGAAAAAGGCACACTCATTTTATTCAGGAATATCATAGGCAAGTTTACATGTCTACATAAACCTTAGGAAACTAGACCTCAAACTACATGATGTTACATGTGCACAAAGTATTTCTACAAATCAAGGTATTTAGTATCACTTACAGAAGGAAATCATGCAGATGATTGCCTGAAAGAAATTTTTCATCTGGTGTTCAACCTGCATCTCCAATACAGAATTTAAAATACTTTGTGATCTTTAAGTGAAGATATTTAAAGCAAGCATTTGCTCCCTTTACATCTAATTTGAAATAAGCGGGGGTGGGGTGGGGTGGGGTGGGGTACATATTGGTCTATTTAGCTTATGGTAAACTGCAATCAAATGGCTTACTTCAATGATCTAAATTCAAGGTTATTTAACAATAAGGCCTCTTAAGGGATGCCAGTATCTAACTGTTAAATAAAGGGTGCATAATAATTCTTTATTGAATAAACAAATCAATAAAATGAACCAAAGAGTTAATGTGCAAACGACAGATACAAGACTATACATTATTATGTAAAATAGATACTAAATTCTCTTAAGGAAAAAGAAAACAACTGTTTTTTTAAGTAATTTAAAAAATTCTGATCATTTTTAGTTTTAAAAGACGGAAATAATCCATTACCAATAAAGTGATTATATTCATCACAAAGATATTATTAAAGGCACTACATAATTTTACTTTGGGGGCACATCAAATTATATGTTTGTGTTAAAGACACAGTGTATGTTAGTTACTAGGAAAAATTCTCTAAGTAAATTTGCTAAAGCAAATACTAAATGTGGTTTTACTATGCAAGATGGTCACCTGCATTTCAAAGAAGGTACAGAGGTGTTTATCATTCATCATAATCACTAAAGATCGATGGACCACTTTCTGAGTTAAACAATGAAGGTGTTTTAATATATAAGAGGGCTGTATGGAAAAAATCCAACCATTGTCAATACAGCGAGAACAGTTACATGGCTGGACACTTTCTGGACAGCCCCCGTATATAAATATGGGATGCAAAATCTTGGGCTGTCCGGAAAGTATCCAGTCCTGTAATATGAAAAACAGAGGGGGCATGTATGGCTGGGTTTTTTCCCAAACAGCCCTGGTAAAAGATCTCTTCTCTCCACGTTACTCACCATTATCATGCAAAGGAGATCGAGAACGAAGACAGCCAGGTAGCAGAACGAGGATCTGACCTAACCCAATGCTGCTTTCCCCTAGGATTAGCAATAAACGATCAAGACTCCTAGTCTCGTGACCCGGTTTGTAAGATGCATGTGTTTAGGGTAAAGGACTTGATCTTTCTCTTGATTTTTTCTTTCTGACTTCTTCATATTCGTAGCCATAACATAGTTAGTTCAGCATTTTCTCTCTAACTATGTTTGTACTGCTTTCCTGAAGTGCTTCAGAACCCCCTGAGGGAGAGGATGAGAAGTTGGTACTCTCAGTAAACGCCCTTGTCTAGTGGTATGCATGCTAGTAAGTGTTTACAAACTAGCTATCTGGAGAAAAAACCTTGATTGGCTGAATTTTGGGGTGTAAATACACCCAACATGGGCAATTTTAAGTGACCAACCGGACATCTGAAAGCAGATTTGGAAAGAGATACACATTAGCACATTGTTGTACTGACTTTCACCATATAGATAGGACGTACAGAACCTCAAGCATAGCTAATAGGAAAACGTAGTAAAATAATGAGGAAACAATGGGTTTGAAATAATACCCTTTAAAAACATAATCTAATTGCAAACTTACATAATTTAATTCTTAATAATGATTGCATTTAACAGTGGGCTCACAGAATTCCACAAGAAAAATTGAGAACCACTCCTGCTGGCCAGCACAAGTGGCCACTGCCTTCCTCCAGGAGACCAATGCCAGCATTCTGCCTTTTGCATATCTTTGCCTTTGCATGGGATAGCACAGTGCCATGTTAAAATAATTACATAGGGATTTTATTTTATTAAAAATGTTTGAAAACCATTGATCCCATTAGACTTGACTGCAGTGGGATGTGCAGGCCACCCTTACCTACACGATTTGGGAACGCTATTTGAAAACCCGTTTCCTGGACAGGAGACCTACAGAATCAGAAGTGGGTGTGAGGGAGGCTGAGGCAGGGGAGGGATGCTCTACTTTCAACTAGCACTTGGCTTGTGGGATTTTCATGGTCCTTAACGTTTAAGAGCTCCAGCTCTGGACCTTCCACTTCCCTTCTGCCCATGCTGGAGCTGGTGGCCTGGGTGCGGACACAGTGACACTCAGTTTTAGTTCCAGGGCAACAGGACAATGAGCAGATCCAGTCCCTCCTGCAGCTGAGCTTCAGCTTCACAAACCTGGTGTCTCATCAACCCAGAACACCTCTGACTCTATCAAGCCATGTACAGTCAGAAAGTGTCCCAACCACCTCTAAACAATAGGCAAGGGGCATGCATCTGCCCCCGTTATCAAAGTCAGAAAAAAGCTCATTTCTTCCGTAATAGCAGGGACTCTATTCAGTCTCAGGTATCCTCAGACTCTCTTATTCATCACTGCTGCTCAGGAAGGTGTGGAGGTCCCCTAATCACACTGACGGCATTGCAGCATGTAGCTAGTATCTGGCACGTGGTAGATACTCAATGCATATTTATAATAAACAAGTGAATGAACACATGAAAGGATTAACCCACGAGTTTAACAGAAATCACCTTTAAATTCTTCATTGCTTTTTCTCTAATGAAACTTCCAAATTAAGAGAGTATTTGGGTATTTTTTTAAACTGACGTTTCCCTTACATGCCATTCTATTTGTTTTCATTGAGAGAATCAGGTATATTTGTATCAAAATGAAACAGAAATAAGGTTTTTATTTTTCTTTTCATGACGTGTAAGAAAGTAACTCAGCCTGGGAACACTGAAATATAGCTATGTCTGGAGAACTCCATGTTGATATTACAGCCATGGACAAAGATATATATTAATATATTCTTTGCAACATTTAGATTCATTCATGCATAAAAGATGCAGAGCTACCTTTATTTTTATATTTTTAAAAGATGAATTTTATTTAAACTCAGTATGAGGCATTTCTGCACATATGAATCCCTTTTGTGTGTTTCTTCAACTTTATGTGTAGAAAACTGAAATAGACAACTATCTATTTAATAGCTACTGCCTCTCAGCTAAAATACAAAATGCTGTCAAATAGATTTCTCTGAAAGATGAAAAAATTTTAGGTAGAAAAAATTTGAACTATAAACTAACAAAAAAAGGAAATGAAATTTCTCATCATTTAGCTTGTAACAAAGTTATTTGCAGAAGACAGAAGTAATCTCTCCCACTTTCATTAAAATTAGATATGTAATATAATCTTAATTTTCTGAAAACACTAAATTACTCTTCTATACTTTTAACCTATTATTACATGCTTTTTGGTGTATTTGAAAATTCATTTGTAATAAAAGTGTAGAACACGGTCTATAAAATGTTCAGGAAACTTAAAGATGATGCTCTTAGAGTCTGTCAAGTTCACGTCGTGCCCTTTTCTAGTGGACTGAATGATGTTTTGAACAGCTTTGGAAAACTAACGGGGACTTCCGTTTTCTTGTGAAAGAGCAGCATAATAAATGAAATAAGTAGACTCCAGTGTTGTGTGTGGCTGAGGTTCATATTCAGATTGCATAATGTAGTGTGCTTTTGAATGAGATTAAAATTAATTCAGGGGATGCTAAGTCCAATGACTTAGTTTGGTTGCTAACACAGCTATAGCTTAAAATAACACTCTTACTTTAAATAGTTGCACTATTACCTGCCAACATTTGCTCTATATTTCTTACCTAATTTATGCCCATTAGGTTTAGTTTTATTACTTAAACTAACAATATTCGCTAATAAAATGTATGCCCAATGCTGTGATTTGCATTTTCTCTGCATCTAACATACATTTCCTAATGGTTCCACACTACAGCTGCTAAAACAATTAAAGGCTTTATTTTATTGCCAACAGACTTTGGCGGCTGAGGTAAAGCTCTTCTCTGTGATCTCAATTTTTCCCTTTCCAACTTTTAGTAACAAATACATTCTAGAACTTGGAATTGAGGACACCAACAGAATTACCATATTTTGCCATGTAGACTGCATTCCTGTGTATAATGTGCACCCATGTTTTTGGCCCAAACTTTCAGGGGAAAAAGATCTTTTCTTCAAAATTCTAAGTATTAATCTTTATTTGCTTATATTTAGGAACTTGTTTTTTGTTTTATAAAGAAAGTTTAGCATTTTTTAACATATTATGGTACAAAAAATTATGTAACAAATAGCTACAAAACACAAGAACAGATACAAGGTACAATACATTTTATGTATAAATTTTTTTAATATAAAACAACAAAAAAACTACGATGATCATATTCCAGGGTATTATTTTGCATGTGGATATTGTTATTGATTTCTAGAGTTACATGTTTAACTCATAAGCATAAATAAAAGAGTTAAAAACATCTATATAGATATGGAATTAATACTACACATGTATAATGTGCATCCCTACTTTTCCCTCTCAAATTTGGGTGATAAAGTGCACATTACACAAGGCAAAATACGGTACATCTGGAAATGCCATAACTCCTTTAAGATTGCTTAATATAGTTTGTTGAGGTGTCAGCTTTACTCCCTTAACAAACTATATCTCTTCTGGGTGGGTGGGTGGGTGTCTAGCCTCTTTGGGGAGAAATACTAATTGTGAGGGACAGAGTATCACACGTGGATTCACCTGAGAAAATCTGAGAGGTCAGGGCGATGCGTTGTTCCAGCCCCCTTGGCGCTCCATTCCCAGCATTCGCAGCCATCTCTTCCTAACGCTTCCCGCACGTCGTTCTGACGTCCATCTGCTGGAGGAGCCACCTCCTAGCTTCCGGTCGAGGCCTAATTGTCTGCCTGGGAACTAATCCCATGGAGAACTTACACCACTTGAAGGAAAGCTTACTCTGAACTTTTACTTGTATCCCCTCTCTCACAAGGCCCTAGAGATACAGGAAGCACTGTGGCCAGAGGACAGCAAGCCCCGCCTCGGGGCCAATCCTCCCGGTGTGGCACTGGGGTAGGACATCACCTGTGCCTTTAAGCCTCAGTGCTCTTTCTGGTAAAACCGGGGTAATTTACATAATCCACTGACCTTATCACTTTTCCTTATCTGTCACCCCCCAGCCCCCACCCAGGTGCCCTCCTTTTCCTGCTGAGACAGTTTAGATTCCATGGGTGTTCTCTGTAATCACTCCCTGCACAACCTCTTAGCTCCCTCCGCCCCTCCCCCCGGCAAACTGCAACCGAGTAAGCCCCACTATCTGCCCGCCTTCGCCTTCGGCTGGCGGCAGCAACCAGGTGGAGATAAAGCAGCGCAGCTGTGTCGGCTAGTTTCCCTCTGAATCCATGACAACCCACGTCCCGGGGTCAGGCCACGCTGCTCAGCAATCACAGTTTCACATACCTTAGGCGCTGCTCACCGTCTCTCCGTCTGCGAATTCTCAGGCCTGGCTCCTCCAGAACTTCACACTGGGGCGATGGCCCTTTCTCTCGCTACTCACCTTCCCAGCTCCAACTGACCGACACGAGGGCATCCACACCTGCTCTGTCTGCCTTTGCTCATCTCCCCACGGCGGAAGCTCGTGCTCCTCTCCGCCTGGGCTGGGTGCCCTGCCTTCCGGCCCACTCAGAGCATTGCCTCCGGCCACCTGCCACTCCCCCTGCTCAGCCCCGCTGCCCTGCAGGCAGCACATTTCCGAAAGCTACAGTAGCTCTCACGTCACCACCAAAACAAATAAATGAGGAATCAACCTCCCTCAAGCCGACCACCTCCTCACGTTCCCATCGATTTCGGGCTCTGTTTCAAGGGCAAAACTTCATCTGAAGTCACCGAGGCAGTCCCTCAGTTCTCCACTTTCACGCCCCTTCCACGCTTTGCTGTCATTACTTCACTGTCTTTCATCAGCCCCCACGGTTAACAACACCCAACATTTGGAAACGCTCTTCCCCCTTGGCTTCCGTGACACCAAGTCTCTTTGGTTTGGTTTGGTTTTGTTCTGTTTTGTTTTGTCGTTGTTATTGTTGTCGTCCTCATCATTCTTGCATCTTCTAAATGTAAAGTGTCCCAGTATTAAGCCATTTTTAAAATTATATTCATTCTATTCTCTCCCTGGGAGTCACCCACATGACACTGGCTCCTAAATGTGTATCTCCTGACATGACCTGTCCTCAGACCTCTAGTCTCATTTACTAAACTGTCCACATGATTGGCATTGCTAACAGTACGTCTGGTCATTATCTTAAATTCAAAATGTCCAAAAGAAATTGATTGCTCCCTTTAAACCAAATTTTTCCTACTCATTCCCATCTCATTAAACAGATGCTCTATCCACGCAATTTTTTTTGTAGCCAAAAATCTAATATCTAACCTTGATTCTTCTCTTCTCCCAGCCCTTTATGTCTAGTCTATTATCTAATTTTACCAGCTCTCGATCCAACACATAGGAATTTTTCCACTTTTCTCTCCATCTCTCATATAGATCCCTCAATTATCTCCTAATTGGTCTCCTTGCTGCCACCCTGCCCCAGCCCCAATCATTTTCCTCAGAGCAGTCAATTTGATCTTTTAAAAGACGAAATGAGATCACTCCCCTTTTATAACCCTTTACATCATCCACAGAATGAAATCCCAAGTTTTACTGTGTCCCATTAAAGCCCCCCATGATCTGACCCTGACCCAGCGATCAGTGATCCACTCACACTGCTGTTATTTCAGGTTAAAAATTCCACACAGATAGTTCCCCTCTCAAGGCTTTTGTGCTAGTTGTTAGCTTTTCTTGGAATGACTTGCTCTGAGCGTGCACGAAGTTGGCCCTTACCGTACTCTCGTCTCAGCCCAAGTGGCCTCTCCTTAAAAGGCCTTTGCCTGACGATCTCGTTTAAATGGCTTTGCACAATGCCAGACATAACGTATGAAAAATTTAGTTACTGCTGCTATCATTATTTATTTATTTATATTTTTTTGTATGTGGGTAGTTCCCTGGCTGGGAATCGCACCACCAGGGACCTCCCTGCTATCATTATTGTGATTAGGTGATCCTTAAAGAGTTCATTACAATAACCCATGCTAGTGTCTTAAATCTTTCAGATGAAGTATGTGTATTTGAACGGTTGTTTTCTACTGTAAACAATATTTTGAGCAACATTAGTAAATTAGTTTTTTGTTTTTTGTTGTTTTTTTTTTTTGCATAGAAGTGAATGTTTCAACATCTCTGAAATCAAATCACACAACTGCTTTTACCTACTGGTAGAACTGAATCTCTTCCTGTCTTCCAATTAATCAATCATTCCAACCATAAGAGAAACTTCCATGAACTAAATTAAAATCAGAGACCTTATCACTAACTTTAGGTTCATTTAGCATAAGCCAGTTATGAAGCCTCCCACTTTTCAAAAATGTATGACTTGAGGAAAATCTCATTAAACTTCATGGAGAGGCTAAAGTGAGCTTTGCCATGGGAGCCAACCAGAAATGGAGCCATTAGAAATGTGTGCAACGAAGTACAAATTACAACGTGATATTAAAGTGGAACTAGAAGCCAAAAGAGAAGGCGTTCTAATCACATATCTTAGTCTCTTTGTCAGAAGCCTGTGTGAAGATATGCTACATGGCAGTGAACATAATAAGTTTGGAAAGAGCAAAATACCATAACCACAAAAGACGAAAAAACAAAAAGTCATATATTTAAATATTTGAAATTGAGAATTAGAACATTCTTGAAAGTGTTTTTTCTAATCTTGCTGATATAAAAAAGTTCATATTGACATGGAGATTTAATCATGTCTCTAACTTATTCAGATCCTGTGGTAGATGACGTAGGTAGTTCTCAAGTCCCTATGTCATAGCTATGCACGTAGGCACTTTATAGACTGCTCCTATATTCACTTGTAGCTTTTCATAAATTTAATTTTTCTTCTCTTTCTTGTTAACTCAATTTACATATTTTTGAAAATTAATTCAGATCAAATACTTTTGGGGGAGGTAAGGTATTTATTTTTTAAAAATCTAAGTATGGTAGCATATATCTGAGAATGGATGCTATCCTAATTATAGATCAAACATATTTTTATTTTTGAGAGTTTCATGAATTATTCTATATAGTCTAATTTTAATATAATATGAAAATTTATATGCTGTCTGTTCTACAAGTAGCAGACCCAAACAGAGAGATGACAATGTTAGAACTATCAGGAAGCATTGCCTTCTTTGAAATTATGCTTCCACCTTCACGCCCTTCCCCAGACTGTTTCAGTCATAATTCCCTGGACATTAGCTATGCTCAAAGGATAGGCATGTAACAAATCAAGGAAGGCATCAATAAAATAAATACAAGGTACCTACATCTACCTGAACTGAATTGATGGATAACTGGATGTGACACTATATTGGAGCAGAAATGCTCTATGTGTTATAATTACATACAAACACCAGTGTAAGTATAAATATTTTTGTATTTAAAATGTTCATCAGGAAGCAAATGACAGTTTCGAATTTATTTTTAAAAGGAAACAATCATCTAAGGTCTCCTATGTGTCATACCTCTCTGCCATAAATCCATTTCAGAAGTCCACTATACTTGTGAGGGGAGGACTCAGGGGCTGGCCCAAAAAACTCAGTAGACAAAGCGTATTTTATGCAAGGTTTAGGATGATTCAGAGGGAAACAAAAATATGATTTTTTTTTCAAGAGCTGAGGCCTATGCGTATGTACAACATCCAATGGGAGATCACTTGTGTAAGTATTGTGAGACCATAGAAGCGGGTCTAGAGCTCCTGTGTGAAAAGTGTGTCTTCAGGGAGGTTGGGATTCAGCAGGGAGCAGTGTGAATTCAAGTGCCCTCGGCACAGCCAAGAGAAGACAGCCCTGACTTCAGGAAAACCCAAACAAAGCCACATAGGACCTGCAAATTAATATCGAACTCACATGGGCTCTTTGCTTTTATCCATTCCTCCAGTTTTTTGTTTTCTTTCCACTGTTGTTCACAGTACCTGACAAGTGGGCATCCCAGATCGGAGTCAAGTGCAAATGACTCACTCAGTTATTCACTTGGCTATCACTTCTGTTGATAAGAGAATTATCACTAGCCCAATGACAGGCAACAGAGACCTCAGTCAGAACCCACCCTGTCACACCACATCTTCAGGAGCATGCCCTTCTGAGGTTACTGAATGATACAACATTTAGACTCCCTCTGTATGTTTTTTTTTTTTTTAAATGCATGCCAAAACATCTGGGGCCAAATTGATCAGTTGGTTTTCTGGAGCTGGAAGTTGCTATTTTAACTCTCCCTTTGGGAAATTTCTGGGTAAAGGGAATTGTAAGATCACTAAACTAATTTTCAGGTTATTTAAGCATGCCACATTATGCTGAAACATGGGGGAATGAGACTCTTTAAGATGCAGGAAGATAAGAGTCACATTTTCTACTGTTGCAACGAAGGCATCACATACACTATCAGGCTGTGAATGACTGACTCGGTACCAGCTTTTAGGAATGCAACAAAATCGCATCCACACAGATGCATCTGGTGAACAAGGATAAGGACAATTACAATAGAGAGGTGAGCAGTGACATACTGAGAGGGATCCAATAGTCTGCATTTAAAAAGGTCTAAACTTGCACAATGAGCCATGCCTACTGATGTACTGGGTGTTGTATTCTTATTTGGGTTTAATATTTCATTCCTTATGATTACTCTATAGTGCTCAGTGGATAAATATCTTGTGAGTTAAGTCAGTGTATTTTAACCAATACATTTGTACCATTTTAATACTATAACATTAAAATGATTGAGAGAAGGTAGAACAAGTAGAAGTGCAGTCAGAGATGCCTGGAGCCATAAGAGACTTTAGAGATTACCTCTCCAACTCCCTCCTTTTAGCAGTGAGGATATAATATCAACTTTAAAGATGGTATTTAAATTTAAAGTAAATTTGCTCTCACATGTTTCCTACTAAACTACGAGTTCAATGCAGGCAAAGACTGGGTCATATCTCTAGCAATATACATAGATATAGATATAAATATAGATACAGACAGATACAGATACAGTAGCTAGAGAGATACAGTAGATATATTTCCTAGCATTATGTATAACAATGTGTATATATGTACAGTATATATATGTATATATAATAGACACACACACACACACACACACACACACGTATGAGGCATATAGCAAACACATAGTAAATGTGGAACAAATAAATGCAACTGAGGCACAGTGACTTCCAAAATCTCGAAGAGTTAGTAGAAGAGATCTCAGTATACTTTAAATGATAGTACTCTCAGAGCTTTTGTATTAGAACTTAGGAAAATAGTCAAGTGCCAACACAGTAAGCTATTTGCATTCCACAAACCTGTGCTTTATATGCTAGCCAACTAATTAAGCTATAATATTTATGTCTTCAAATAATAATTGAATTTCAAAGTAAAATCTTAAGCAAATTATTCTTATAAAAAGTTTTCCTAATACAAGTCACATTTTAAAGTTCATTCTTCAAAGCATTTTTTTTCTTCTTTTGTAGAGATATTATTTATTGTAAACAAAATTTCAGTATAGAAAACAACCATCTCATCATGACCTATTATTACCTAAAAGGAGTACCTATAGTTCAAGCTGTTCCTCAAAAAAAAAAAAAAAATTGTGTTCACAATTACCCTGCAGAAAGGGTATCTACCTTTTTCTGTGATTACAATTTTATGAAAGCAATCTACTATTTTGTGGATTCAAGAACAAGGGTAAGAGAACTTCCTTTGGTTCATTTATCTAAATGTATAAGGACCTCTCTGTTTGCAGACCCTGGGCCATGGTTTCTCAGTCCAATCAGCCTGTAGGTGGCCATAACCCTAATAAATACCTATAAACGATATGTCAGTTCTACATACAGAAACCATAGTCATCTGTGTGCAAAATATTAGCACCACCAAATTTCCTCATTGATTGTCAATAAAATAATCAATTGTGTTTTATAATTGTAAATATGATATAGAATGACATTTTAAAATATGACTGCTTCTTCCATATTAAATGCAATTTCCAAGTTAATAAAAATAACAAAAAAGTCATAATTCTGTTGGTCTAAAAGAATACACTTGTTCGAGTACAGTTTCTTTTTAAATAAATTTTGTTCCTTGAAATGACATTAGGGGTAAATATTACTCTATTTGAGAACTTTTTTTTTTTGTTTCAAACAAAAGGAGACTATCAGAATAGAATATGGATCTTGTCTTTGCATCAACATATTGAGAATGATAAAACAGTGTTTTGATCATCTACTTTCTTTCCTTTTATTAATATTTAAAAAATTGATAATTCCTTAAATGCTAGGAAATAAGATAACAGAGCAGGGGCAGAGGAGAGGAAGAGGCTTCCCAGCACCTGGGCCTACTGTATTCCTAAAAGCTAATGAGCAAGTGGAATTTTCTAGCAGTTCAATGTCCCAGAGCTAATTACGGGAGGATAGAAGTGGGAGCATTTGTGTTCGGTTGTTATGAGTGTCGCAGATCATAGAAGAGCATGGGTTGTGATATTTGTATACATATAAAGAGTCAGTTGAAAAAGTCAAATTTGCAATTCAGGAATTCCCTCTTCGGAAAAGTAATAAATCCATATTTAAATACAGTCAGCATCCAGGGTCATTCAAGAATATCTTATTCACATTTCAGAAGAAGACATTCATCCTGTGTTGGAATAGACTTTCAAGGGATACAAGTACACACACAATAGAGCTTTTATCAATTTCTAAGTTCTGTTCTGGAAGAAGGAATTGAAGTGGATGAACACACTAATAGAAAGTGTTAAAATTAAAGCAAAAGAAACTGCAATATTCTTCCCAAGTTTAATTCATTAACGATCTACAATAATTATAAAAACCAATTTGACCTTAATCTGGCAATCTCTTAAATTGAGTGGTTCATCTGTAAAACATTTAATGTTGCTGCAAATAATGCCTTTTTTAGAGTGATGTTTATTTTTGCTTGTTTTCCTTTAGCTTATTTTTTTCTCCCTAAATTTACTTATTTTTATCCTTGCTACTTTTAAATTTGTTTTACTACTTCTTAACCAATATAGTACCTAAAAATATAAGAGGCTAGCAATTATAGAGACGTTTCACTAGCTCCAAAAGATAAATTCACATGACAGAGGCAAATCTGATCAAAGTCACTCAAATATGGCTACATCAGAGATTTTTGTAAAATATGTCACAGATTTGTGCACTGACTGAAGTAATAGCTATTGACACTAAGTTAGGTCCATTACATATGTTCTATTAACTATTTCCTCATGATAAATCAATAAGGAAGGCATTAATGCTCGCACTACTTGGATACAGAAACTGAGGTTTGACGTGGGTGGAAACTTTTCTAAAATCACATGCAGTTATTAAAAGGAAAAGCTAAGATTAAAAACCAGAGAATGAGTGACTTTCCCTGAGTCCCATACAATTGCTCTGCTGTGTCCCAGAACCAGGAACAGTGAAATCTGAGAGCACACAACCAGATGACGACCGACCAATCCTTGTTCACGTCCTTCTACTGTATGATTTGGGCTTATTTTCAACACTGAGATACACCTGAAACATGGAGATGTTTCTAGAAAACTGATTTCTGGGTTCGTTTCCTTATCTTTAGCTATACTTAGCCTAATTTAAGACCTTTTGAAAACTGTATCAACTTCCCAGGACAACATCAATCACTGGGTAACATTGCTTCATAAATATAACCTTATTTGACCTCAAGAAAGGCCTGCAATGTCTATTATTTATAAGGGAAGAGTAGGATGATGATGAAACATTGAATTTTAAACAATCTATCAGGAAACAAAGCCTCTTTGTATCCAATCTCTTTCTATTGCTTTACTCTTACCTACATTCAATCGTCCCCCCAGCATATTATGTCCTCTACTGTTAAGTATGAGTAAATCGACATCTTTTTTTTCCCTGATGGAAAGCATTTCATCATTATAACATTTATAAAATCAAGTGTAGTAAAAGTAAACAAATCCTTCCTTCAATTAATTCAAGTGTGATGGAAGAAGATGTGGGATCCATGCCACTCACTGTATGCTCTGGAATATTTCTTCACGTGGGACCCACCATTCACCCCCAGTGTGGACGGGCGAGCAAAAGTGATGTGTGTACAGGAAATGAAATAGTGAACATTTCGACAGCTTACCCTCGAATTCACTACTTCCAGGGAGACGTTCTGAGGCGGGGCACTTGGCACTAAAAGGAAAAGAAACGAGACGGTTACTGCCGGAATCGTGGGAGAGACACTACAACACTCTGAAAAGAGAAAGTGCATTTTTCACAGTTCACAATGGTAATTAGGTAGGTTGATCTAGGTGGTCCTTTCAAATTCTCCTGGAGAGATGAAAAATAACTGCATTTGTTTATTTTTTTCCCACTTGGTGGGCTAGTTACTCATCTAGGGAGCCACCCCCCTGAAACTGTTAGGCAAGACAGCACCTGCTGTGACACCAAATGATGACATTTAATTACAGCTTTCTAGTGATAGGTTTCCCAGAGAAACCAATAAAAACACACAGGAGATTTCCTAGAGTGGTTTTAAAGGCTTAAGATATTGTGCATTTCAGGATCTGCATGGTTTTATGAGGAAATACGTCATTCTAAGGGTTGTTTGTGTTGCTTAATCCCTTTAATGTAATCTTCATTATCTCTTAAAAAGTGCAAAGAATAAATACATCCTTTTCCTCCTTTAGCTGTACGTAATTAAACCTATGTGTCATACACGCAGGTTTCCAAACGGCATTCAGAGAGTCAATTCTATTAACAAAGAAGTTTATTTTTCTTTGTGGATTTTCTAGGAATTTAGTTTCTCTTGACTGCATTTTGATTGCCCCATTCCTTCATGAAAGAAGAAAGAACTTACAGTTTTCTTTATAATACTTGTATCGAAAAGTAAATATTCTGTCATGTAAGTGATTCAGAGACAACCATTCATTGTAATGACGACACGTTGTATGTGTCAGGCACTATCCTAGATGTCTTGGAAAAATCATTTAAAAATTAAAGCTTTCTGCCCCATGATAAGAATGGATGTAGCAGTCAATAAATGCTTAATACACCTTAATCTGTAAAATGAGTAGTACCTATCCTTGTTCATGATAAAATGATGAATTTAATAGAGAACAAATGCTCTTAGCATTTTCAAGCATTTTTTGTCATGATCCCGCCTCTTTTCCTTGAACTTGAAAGGCAATATCTATGATTTTCTAGGGTACTTCTATTTCACCCAGAATCTATTTATGCCCTCCTCTGATTTTACCTCATGAGAAGTAATCAATGTAAGGGCATGATACACTCCTTGGTCTGATTAATCTTTATATCCTCTAAACCGATATTCAGTTAATATTTACTGACTCAATGATTAAATGAACAAATGCATACTTACTTAAATATTAGCTCCTAGGCCTTTCTGGACACGAGGGGTATTAGAATCACTTATTTTGTTTTGATTTTGATTTTCTTAGTGCTTGACAGTGGCTAGAGCCAAAGCAGTTTGTCGTAAAGTGCTCACTAAGGCTGGTTTTTCACAAATTATGCCAACAAGTATTCTTTCAAAACAGTTGCATAATTTAGAAAATAGACTTTATTATTTAATTTTTTAAGTTCATGTCATGGTTTTCTAATCAAGTGCAGAATATAACCCTGATGGAATTTCTGTCCCTTCTGCTGCTCCATCCTCAGTATTGACAAGCGCGTCAGGCACGTGGGACACACTCCGCTAATATGGGTTGAATGACGTGATAGAAAAGGTACAATCTTTTTCATATCCAGGATTTCTGTCACAAGTTATCGTTTTGTTTTGCATTTTTAAAAAATTAAGGTATAACCTACATACAGTAAAGTACACAAATCTTTAAGGTATGACTCTGATGAAATTGTACATGCAGGCGTGTTGCCATTTAAACCCTACTGACATCAAGATACAGCATTCATAGTGCCCTGCAAAGCTCTTGCCTGCCGATACCAGTCTTCTGACTTCTAACTCTGTAGATCAGCTTGTTTTTGACCTTACTAAAAATAAAGCACCGTTTCTTTTTCCAGCCTGGCTTTTTTGCTCATTATTATTTCTTGAGATTCATTTGTGTTGCTACAAACAAGAATAGTTTTTGTTTCTGGATTTTTGTTCATTTTTATTGCTCCATATTACTATAATACAGTAGGTGACCTTTATATTTTATATTTATCCCTTCTACTGACGAATGACATTTGGAGTATCTCAAGGTTGAGGCCATAAGAATAAATCTGCTATGGAAATTCTTGCACGCCTGTTTTTTTTTTTTGGTTTTTTGTTGTTGTTGTTGTTGTTGTTGTTTTTTACAATTGTACTCATTTCCTTCATTATACACCTAGGAGTAGAAATACTGATAGAAATGGAACCCCCTAGGGGTATATGCATATATCAAGCTTTCATAGATACAGAGTGTCCAAAGTGGTTATAACAATTTACACTCCTATTAAGAATGTAGTGAAGTTCTAGTTGCCCCACGTATTTACCAAAATTGGATATTTTCAATCTTTTTCATTTTAGTCATTTGGTGGCATAGTGTTTTTATCTGCTTTTTCCTGAGGACTAATAATGCAGAGCATCTTCTCACATGTTCACTGCCATTGGATACCTGTGTGTGTGTGTGTGTGTGTGTGTGTGTGTGTGTGTGTGGCTAAAGTATGTTTTTACTTTACTTTATGGAACAATTTCCTTCAAAACTCATCGCTAAAATTTTAATTTTATATCTTACATCCCATTTTCATGTTATTATTATTCAAGTATTATGACATTAATTTTAAAATAACCAGAGAAGTTCTTCTGCACCTGGCCACCTTCATATCAACTCTCCACATGCTAATAAAACAGGGCTTCCTTGAACCACCTTCACAGATCCCTATGGATCCCAGTCCAGGGCTTCAAGAAAGGGAAGAATGCAGAACCCTTAATAAGATCTTTATATCTCCTTTCTTAGAAAGAGAAAAGATTAGAGACAGACTGGAAATGACAATAATTGTGTGATTAGAAGGACCGACAAACTGATAGCCTTACAAAGGAAGAGGAAGAACTTAATATCGTCTATACTGAAATTATTTGCAAAGAACTGAAAATTAACATGGGTACAAACTATAAAAGAACACAATGCTCTTACTCAGCAGTGCCCAACCTGTTGCCTTCCCTGGGTACCATGGGAAGAAGAATTGTCTTGGGTCACATATGCAATACACTAACACTAATGATAGCTAATGAACTAAAAAAAGAAAAAGCCACAAAAAAATCTCATCATGTTTTAAGAATTTGTGTTGGGCTGCATGCAAAGCTGTCCTGGGCTACAGGTTGGACATGCTGCCTCTAAATCTACAGGATCACAAACTTCTGAAAAATATAATTCTTTTAAAGCAAAGTTTGGAAATGATGCCTTACAATTAAGTGGTAATTAATCATTTCTCAAACACGAAAAAAATCTTTCCAGTTTGTATTTCACATACTGTAATATTTACACGTCATGCTAAACTTTACTGATCATATTATACCCACTTTTTGAACAATTAAATAGTATCAAAATATAATTTCAGTAACACTAAATTATATATGCTGGATTTGTGAGAGATGATTGAATTTTGGAGGAAGAAGAAGAAAACTTGAATTTATCATACATTTCATTTGGTTGTAGGTACTGTGCTAGCTGATATGTAACCTCAAATGCCATTTTAATGTAAATTATAAATGGCATTTCCAGAAAGCCAAGAATATATGAGAGAAAGGATAAATATGTGCACTTCTTTTTGAAACAACCACAATTTGATGACGTATCAAGATTATTTTCTGTATTAGTAATCAAAAGCCATAAAGTTCCAAGGTAGATTTACAACAATGGTGATGTGTTTTGTCTATGTTTTTTGCAATATAAATTTATTTCACTTTTCACTGATAGCACACTGGCTATTCTTGCCTTGCACATACTGGAAAAAAGCAGAGAATTCTTTTCTCCAGTATTTTTAGTTATCAACTGTTACTTTCTCATTCAGACTATCAATATCCATATTATTTACAGATAGATACAATAGGTAGGATTAGGTGCTTGGCAGAAAAGAGTGGAACCCACATTTATCTGGGCTTTTCTTTATTTGTCTTCTTATCTGACAATGTTTCATTGTCTCATGAGGCAGAAGGGAAGGATGTCGTTCATTGCTTTTCCCTTCAAAATGTCAAGCTATTTATCATTTACAATAGGTTCATTAAAGCTGATCAGAGGTGTTTGGTCTGGAAGCTGCTCGATGGTTTGAAACACCTGGTGCTGAGTCAGTCTGTCGCGTAGATCAAGTTTCCACATGAGTGACTGAATCTCCATACACAGAGTCACTGGAATTCCTCCCCTTGGCAAGTGTGTTCGGTCCTGTGCACACACTTTATGAATGATAGTAATTCCTGTAGAATTAGGAGACCTTTTTCTTGAAGAAACTAATACGACATGTTTATTCCAGAATCAGAGAAAATCACCATATTTCCATGTCGAATCCTGCCTCTTCACTTACTAGCTTATGTAACCTCTATCTTAGTTTTGTCATTTGTAAAGGAGAAGAAAATCAAGTATTGTGAGATTGAAAGGTTAATACTACAAAGTACTTAGACCAGGACCTTGCAGAGATGAGTACTCAATAAGTACTAGCGGTAATAGTAAGAATCATATTCCTATTAAGTTTGCTTAGGAAATTGGGTCCCTCTGCTTTTGGACACAGGGCAAACTGAAGTGAACACTAACACATGTTAATTAATTCACAGAATCTGTTCATGACCTACCCATGTCAATACATTCAAGAGACAGTGTTTGGGAGCAAACTTGCAAAACTGGTTACATTCTACACTAGATTTGAGGCTGCCTAGATTGGTGACCCACAGTCAGTTCTAAATGCTTTGAAGGAATGGGTCACTACATACCCCAGCGATACTCTAGGTAGTGGAATTTTAACAAAAAATGATGTTTCTTCCCAGAAAAAAACAATTAAAGCAGAGCTAAAATAGGGATGACAGCTCGTAGGATAAAAATATTTGTGAGAATCTTAGCATAACAAGGAGACAGACCTTTGGGATAATTATTTCCATTTCATTTTTGTTTTTATTCAATGTATGGCTTCAATACAAATTTTTTATGGTAAGGATTCCTCTGACCTGATAAGAAATACCATGAGACACAAGCATGCACACATAGGCATATGTTAAATTAGCCACACAAATGGAAAGTCCTAAAGATACAAGTATGTTTATACATACAAACATTTGTAGAGGTTAGGCTGAACTGTCTGGTTAATTCACTAAATATTTACTGAGTTAGGAGGCATATAGAGATGAATAGAACATCATCCCTCGCATGAGGAGCATAGAGTATAATGAGAAAAAGGGACATACACATCGGTATACACACTACATTTATGAAATACTTAGCTATATGTATGCCGTGCTCATGTGTTAGGTACCTACACAGAACAGCCCATTTAATTTTCACATCTCCCTCTAATAACATCCAGAAAGTCAAGGAGAACAAGGTTTGACTGAGACTGGGAAGTAGGTGACTATTAAATGTGACTGAATATTCGGGGTCCAGCAGAAGTAATGTCTGGACTTGAGTTATAATTTTATTACAAAATCATAACCATATGAGCTTATGGTTATACAAATAACACCCCTTTTTATGAACTGGTTAATCTATACCAAGTCTTTCATTACAAAATCATAAGCACGTATGGTCATGATTTTGTAATAAAATCATAATTCAAGTCTGGGTGTTACCTCTGCTGGACCTTGTATGTCTACATGACATGTGACCTCAGCATAGACAGCGTGAGGAGAGGAGATGGCAGACTGCGGTGGAGAGAAGGAGACCAGATGATAAGGGAAGGGAAGACAGGAGTACAGGGATTTTCTATTTTGGAAATTAAAAGAGGTGAGTTGATGGTAAAGATGAATGCAGACAAGGTCAGGGAACCCACTTCAAGAGTCCATGAAGTTCTTGCTTGCTCCTATCAAATGCATCTCATAGTGATGCACAGTGAGGTTTCTTAGGGT